>VZTZ01000909.1:143788-270651 GCA_013400955.1 Drymodes brunneopygia
AAACAGGACACGTTTATTGACAAATGTAACCGGTACAGACCACGCGTAACAGGGACAGACGGTGCCGGGCCAGCAGCGATGGGGGGACACAGCAGGGGGGCATCGTCCCCATCCCGTCCTCATCCTGCCCCATCGGCGTGGCAGGACCTCGCCNCGGAGACAATGGTGATCTTGGCTTTGGTGCTCTCGTCCTCCACGCAGCGGGTGCACTGGGCACCCACGATGGCCACCATTAAGCCCAGCACGGCCAAGATGATGGCCACCACCAGCAGCGCGCGGGCGGCTTGCAGGTCCTGTGGCAGCGCCAACATGGAGTCGTAGACCTTGCACTGCATCTGCCCCGTGCTCTGCACCACGCAGTTCATCCACAGCCCTTCCCAGATGATCTGGGCCGTCACGATGTTGTTGCCGATGAAGGCCGACACCTTCCACATGGGCAACGCGCAGCAGATGATGCTGCACAACCACCCCAGCACAGACAAGGCCACACCGCCGATCTCCAGCCCCATCGACATGGTGGACGGTTCAGTGACGCGCTCCAGGCGATGGCAGAGAAGAACTCACGGACCGAGACCGTCGCCGTCACCCGCCGCCGCTCACAGCCGGGGGATCGGCTTACACCTGTGCGCAGCGGTATTTATACGGGCTGGCCCCGGGGTGGGGTTTCAGTGCTGGCTGCTGGACGCTCCTCTCTGCTCCTCCGTCACCCTCACCTGCGTCCCACACCCTCCCCTTTGTTTGCAGAGATGGCGCCGGGTAACCAGAGAAGGGTGGGAGGAGGAGAAACGCCACCTGCCACAGCCACCCCCTGGTTTCGGCCGATGGGTATCGGGAAGCACTGCCACCGTGCTCATTCCCACCAAACCCCTTCTGTGGACCTGGAAGTCCCAAGGGTTCACCTTTCCCCCACGGAGGTGCTGGCAGGTCAGGGTTTGTTGATTTCTGGAGTGTGTTATCAGTGCTCACGTTTAACTGGGGTTCGGTGAGCGTTGGGCACCTTTGCATCACCGTGCAAAGTGCAACCCCTTCGCCATGCCATGAGGTTTGTGTCACCGTTCCAAGGGACCTGCTGGTGCTCCCAGCTCAGCAGGAGCCCCTCCAGCCTGGCCCCTCCTGTTCCCACCCTGCTGGGCTGGGGGCACTGTCAGAGATACTCTGACTGACTGATAATTATCTTTACTCATCCTGCACAAGTCTTGTGGCCTTGAAGGAAGCAGATAATGCACGTAACCACCCCGGCAGCGTCACCCTGACAACCTGAGCGGGCTCCCGGCAAAGGGTAAAATAACCCCATACATGAGCAATCCCTTCAGACCTGGCAGCAGCAGCCCCATGGCTGTGGGGAGCATGTTTCCCCCCCAGCCTTGCATGCCGGGGTAGTGTCAGTGCTTCCAGTTCCCCTCCCCCAGGAATGTGGTTGCTGGACCCAGGCTTGCTCCTACCTGTTCCCTGCCTGCTCCAAAAATCTCCTCTACAACTTATTAACTACTCAAGAGCATGGTGGGATGCTGGCAGCTGGCACTGTGCAGCAGGGATGGGAGGGGAGCCCTGCCACAGTACCCTGACACCCCACAGCCACAGGGATCAGGGTTGGGTGCTCCCACAGTATCCTGATAGCCAGCAGGCAGTGAGGTTGTATTTGGGTGCCCCACAGTATCCCAACACCCCATAGCCAGGGGGGTTATATTTGGGTACCCCACAGTGTCCTGATACCCAGTATCTGGTGGGCCACCCTCTATTGCCCTGCAGCACTCTGAACCCCTATAGCCAGTGGGGTCACCCCCCAGCACCCTGATACCCCATATATGGCTGGATCAGCTGTTGTCACCCCATGTCACCCCAGCACCCCGTATCTGCCCAGCTTGACTTCCAGCCTCCTGCAGCATCCCATGTCTGACCTCCACCATGCTGTGACACCCCAATACCCCATATCCAGCCTCTGCCAACCCACGGCATCCCCAAAATACCCTGTACTTGGCTGGGTGAGCTTCTGCCACCCCACAGTACCGTGATCAGCCCCGCGAGGGCACCCATAATCTCCACAGTCAGCGGGGGTTACCCAGGGGTGACCCTGTCTGTGCTGCTGGGGGCAAGCAGCCCCCAGGGTTCTGTGCCCTTGTTGCTGGGGTCGCTGGGGGTTCCGGCACTCGGGGGCACCTTGGGGTGGTGTCCATGGTCCAGTGCTGTCACAGGGACGGTGGGCACGGGGCCAGGCCCGCTGGGCTGCCAGCGGCGAGCAGAGAGGGGGCCGGGCTACCGAGGGCCCCACGTGTGCAGGGAGGGGCGTGCCCGCGGCCCCGGGTGCGGGAGTGCACAGGGCAGAGGTGAACACACACATACACACAGAGACAGACAAACACACACAGGCACACACAAACCACAAACGCACACACAGATACAGGCACCCAAATACACACACACACACAGACAAATACACACACACACAAGTGAACGCACACAAACGCACACACACACACAGACAAATACACACACACACAAACGCACACACACACACACAAACGCACACACACACACACACAAACGCGCACACACACACCCTCTGCCGGCAGCGCCACCCCGACATGCAGCCGCACACACAAACACACAGACACGGACAGACCCATGGACATACAGCGACAGACTCACGGACACACAGAGACAGACGGACACATGGACAGACAGATACACAGACAGACATGCAACCAGACACACAGACACATACACGGATATAGACTGACAGACGCACAGACACACACAGAGACTCACAGTCAGACACACAGACACACTCAGGGACACATAGACAGACTCACACACAAACAGACACAGTGGCAGAGGTGAACAGGCATACTCTGGTGGTACAGGTGCACAGATACACCCTCCACGCCCCCCCCCTCCCTTCCGTGCACACGTGGCTGCAGGGCTCTGGGGCAGGGGGGACTCCAGGCAGGGCTGTAGGGTGCGGGAATACCCCAAGCAGGGCTTTGGGGCAGGGTTATACCCCAGACAGGGCTCTGGGGAAGGGGCGGTGGCACCCCAGACAGGGCTGTGGTGCACAGGTGTAGGGGCAGGATTATAGCCCAGGTCTGTGGAACAATGGGAATACTCAATACCAGGGCATGGGGCAGGGGAGATAACCCATGTAGGAGGGAGGGATACCTCTGGATAGGGATATGGGACAGGGAGGATACCCCAAGTAGGGCTGTGAGGCAGGGGAGGAGTGGGATACTCAAGGCAGGTGTATGGGAGCTACTGGGGCAGTCCTGGGCTGGAACGGGGCAGCGAAACACCACAGCCCCCGACCCTGCAATCAGAGCCCCACACGCGGCGTCCCCACTTTGTCATCCCAAATTGCCCAAAGTACAGGCTGTGTCCAGTGTCGTGCCAGCCTGGGGCAGCTGCCGCCGCCTGACTCACGGCGGAGGAAGGGGCAAATCACCGGGGTTTCGGGTGCCGGCCACCCCCGGCAGGATGCATTCTTGTGGTGAGCAAACCAGCTCACTGGTGTTTACTGAGGAGCTGAGCAGGGCCAGCGTCCCTGGGGAAATCCTGGGAGCACCCCCATCCCAACTGCTGCATCTCCTTCCCTGGTGCAGTCCCTCTGCACTCCCGCACAGTCGGGGAGGGATGAGGGGTATCCAAGTCCCTCGGGATGGGGACAAAGTGTGGTGGCTGCAAGAACTCAGTGGTGACACGGGGACAGGTTTGCTCCACTGTGATGCAGAGACCCCAGACAAATGTCAGACCCAAAGGTCACGGGAGCATCACCGGTTTGGTGCCCCCAAAGGAAGGACACCTGCACTGACAGGGGGGGACACCCACTGCAGCATCCCCCATCCATGCACCTGGCACCCGGCAGCAGCCCGGGGGTGAGCAGGAGGTGACGGCAGAAACCGCCCCGGGCGCCGCGGGGCCGCGTCCTACTCACGTGCGCGGCTGTTGGGGTGTTCCCCGCCGCTGCGGTCGGGAGTGCCGGCGCGTTTTCCCCCGGGGGAGCGGGGCCGGGGCGGTAAATGCCGCTTCGGCTGCTTATATTTCAGGCGCGGGGCTGCTGGCTCTGCCCCGGCCAGGGCACACAGACAGCCCATTGTTGGAGCCCCTTCGGCGCGGCGGGAGCAGGTGAGGCGGCTCCGAGCATCAATGGCAGCTCTGTCTGCCGGCGGGGCGGGGAGGGGGCTGCGGCACACGGGAGCTGGGGGCAGCGGGGGACATGGACCAGAGGGATGTGGCAGGGGGCTGGTGGCTCGCTGTGGGATGCTGGGCCATGCCTGGGGCATCCCCAGCCCGACAGCTCTGATCGGCTTTCCCAGGGCTTTGCCGTGGCATCTCGCTTCCTCCGAGCATCGCCTGTGGGGAGATCCCTGTTGCACCGCCCGCGAGTCCCTTTCTGATCCATCATCTACCCCATCCCTTGGCCAACCGCCTTGGCAGCGCTTGGGAGTGTTTTCCCTGTTGGGAGCCTCTTGTTGCTCAGAAATTGGACCGAGTTTTGACTTTCAGAGCGACTTCAGGCCGAAGGTCCCGTCTCTCCCTACAGGGACCCTGGAGGTCCCGGCGCGCGGCTCCCCTCCCGATAAGACTTTGCTTTCCCATTGCGAGAAACAACCTGACTGTGCATATTTGAGTCGGTCGGAGGGGTTTATGTTGGGCAAGGATGTTTTTTGGGAACATTGAGTCTCTGGGCTGCCAGTAACTAATCCTCGGCCTGCGGCGGGGAGAAGCTGCCCCAGTCCTCACGGGCTGAGCGGGAGGGTTGTTGGCCGTGCCTCACTCGGCAGATGTGAAGCCAGAGATCCCGGTGGATCATCGTTCGCTGGCAAGTCTCACCTGCCTTTTTGGGACCTTGAGGTAGCCGGGTTGGTGGGTCCATATGTGTGTCTTGGGGGAGGAGGGGCTCTCAATTCAGTGGTGTGGGGTGTGTGAGATGGGACTGTCACCGGTGTCCTGGGTGGGGATGTCCCCAAGCCCTTTTTGGCAGGAGATTCATGCCCCAAGCCCTCTCTGCGGGGTGTCCTCTGCCCTGAGCAAGGTCAGACACAGCCTCTGATGTGCACCCAGCAGTGCCTGGCATTGTGGTGATACTGCGTTCAATGTCACCTCCCTGCCTGGGAATGTCCTCACTGCCCAGCTGAGGGGCTGCAGCATGTCCCCATGCTGGTGAACTCAGCACAAGTGTGAAGGTGCTTCCTGATGAATGTGCCAGGATGGGAGCTTTGCCCTCACCAACCCTCTTAGTGCAGTGTAACAGGGATGGGAACCCAGGCTCCTGCATGTCCTTCAATTCCCACTGGATTTGGGCTAGGGCATGCACACCAGTCTGGAGGCTGAGGCAGGTGCTGGGTGGTGAAGGCTCAGGATGGGTTGAGTGTGGTGGGCAGCCTGTTTTGGGGTGAAGGAGCTCCCTGCTGAGCTAGTGGGCTGTGGTCCCACCAGACCATGTGCCTGTGCCATGGCTCCTTGCAGGTGACACTGGGGCAAATCTGGGACTGGGGTCCTGCAGGATACACTGGAAATGAACACTGGAACGGGGCTGTGGGGCTGGTGTCCATGTGGGACTGGTGTCCATGGAGTGGTTGTCCTGGATGGCATGCCTGAGGCACTCGGTGGTTCCACCTGTGCTGCACAATGACCCTCGGGCTCCAAGGGCACTGGGGTCAGCTGTTGCTTCTCCATGATGAGCCGGTGTCTGTCAGTCCTGCTGGCCAGCAGTGCTGAGGACACGGGGCTGGCAGTGCTGTCCGGGTGGGTGTGTCACTGGGGAATGTGGGGAAGGGCACGGGGGCTGCCCCTGAGTGGCAGCTGCCAGGTGGAATATATGTCACGTTCCAGCATTAATTACAGTAATTGGCTGTCAGAGGCCGTGCTGGCGCCTGCTCTGCCTCTGAGGGGGAGTATGAGCAGCTCAAGCTTTGATGCTCCGCACACTGGGGAGTCCCTGTCCCCACCTTGCCATTTGTCCCCCGCCCAGGGACTTGTCCCCATGTGCCTGCGGGGACACAGCCCCTGCGAGCCACACACACGTGGGCGTGTGCCTCTCTCCAACCCCGAATAATGTGGTGGTTACAGCAGCCGGCTGGGAGGTGAAAGCCTCAGGCAGAGTCTGGCCCCTGCGGGGATGCTCTGGAGCCCTGTAGATTAAAGGGAGCTCTTGACCACAAGGCTCTGGCCGCAGGGTGGACACACTGGTATGTGAGCAATGCAGGCGTTCCAGCAGGACAGAGGGATGGAGCATGGACAGCTCTTCCGGCACAAGTCAGGCAGGCAGAACCCTGACCACCCCCTTAGTCTGGGGTCTGCTGTGAGACATGGGTGTCTCCAGGCATCCCCCTGGCACCGCGGTGCACGGGCCACCAGGCTTGTCCCACCACACTGGGACATGATGCCTAGGGACATCCTGGCTCGAGCAGTAGCAGCTCCAGAGTCTGTCACACCGAGCAATAAGCACAAATGGTTTGATCGTGGTGGTAACCTCAGTGTTCGGGAAAACTAAGATCATCTCAGTGCCTCTTATCTTTTCCAGAGGCTCAGGATTAAGCTGGGGTGATGAAATAGTGCAATGTCTGTCTGTCCATCTGTGCTGTCTGTCTGGTGCCGTGCTGCGCCTGTGCAAGTGCTGCAGGGGCTCGGAGGGAGCAGAGAGGGGACTTGTGTGGGAGTCCTGGATTAAAGGAGGACAGGTCAGCATCAGTATGGCATCAGTGCTGGCATTGGTATTGCCATCAGCACTGAGATCAGTGGGCATGGCACTGGGACAGCTCCAGGCCACATCTGCCCCTCACAGTCCCAGCCCACCCAACCCTGCCACACAGGCAGTGGGACATGGGCAGAGCTGGGGCTGAGGGTGGCTGCGTGAAGCCTGGTTTGGCACTGGAGCACAGGTGGGCTGGGTTTGGGATCTGCCCCCCCGTTGCCCCAGGCAGTGCCGTCTCTCCTTCGTGGGGAGCCGACAGCTGCTCCAACCGGTTTGTGGGTCTGGGCGCTGACACCTCCTGCCCGAGGCTTAATGGAGGGCTGGGAAGTGCATGTACGGACGCCAAGGAGTAAACAAGAGCTACTTGTGTCCTGCTGGGCACGGAGCCCAGCAGCCAGAGGGGACAATGTGCTGCTCCCCAGCATGGGGCCATGAAGGGCCGGAGGCTGGGCTGATGTAGGAGCAGTCACCATGAGCTTGGAGGAAAACTGAGGGATGAAGGCATAAAGGGACCCCATCCAAGTGATGGAGCAGAGGGTTCTGGCAGTGATGGTAGAGATATCCCGGTGCCTGGACACCGGCTCTTCCCCTTTAGCATCCCGGGCTGAGCCCCAGCACTGCCCTGGGCATGTCCTGCCTGCCTGCAGCAATGGGATGCCCTCCTGCACCTGGGTGGCCTCATCCCGGTCCCCTGCATCCTCCTCCGCGGGAGCAACCGGGATATTAAGTGTCATTGCTGCAGGGAGAAATACAAGTGGAAGAATCCCGGGAAACTGGTTCTACCCCTCCGTCCGGTGCCGGCGGCAGGCCGGCGGCTGCGACGGTGCTCCTCCCTCGGCAAAGGCATATAATGCCTGCCATGGTCCCGGCAGCCGGCACTGCGCGGCAGGAGGCGGGCAGGGGAGCAGGCAGCAAGCGATGGCCTCCATGGGGATGCAGGTGCTGGGCATCGCCCTCTCCGTCATCGGCTGGTTGGCCTCGATTCTCTGCTGCGCGCTGCCCATGTGGCGGGAGACGGCCTTCGTCGGGAACAACATCGTGGTGGCGCAGATCATCTGGGAAGGGCTGTGGATGAGCTGCGTGGTGCAGAGCACGGGGCAGATGCAGTGCAAGGTGTACGACTCGCTGCTGGCCCTGCCACAGGACCTGCAAGCCGCCCGTGCCATGGTGGTGGTGGCCATCGTCCTGGCCATCCTGGGCACCCTGCTGGCCGTCGCCGGCGGCAAGTGCACTAATTGTGTGGAGGATGACACCGCCAAAGCCAAGGTCATGATCCTCTCCGGCATCATCTTCATCGTCGCTGGTATCCTCATCCTCATCCCTATCTCTTGGTCAGCCAACAGCATTATCCAGGACTTCTACAACCCGCTGGTTTCCGACTCGCAGAAGCGGGACCTGGGCTCGTCCCTCTACGTGGGCTGGGCGGCTTCGGCGCTCCTGCTGCTGGGGGGGGGGATCCTGTGCTGCACCTGCCCCCCCCGTGGAGAGAAGCCCTACTCCGCCAAGTTCATGGCTGCTCGCTCGCTGCCAGCCAGCAACTACGTGTAGGAGCCGCCGCGCCTGCCTGGAGCCCCCGGCCGCTCCGGGGAGCGGGGACCTCCCGGGACACGCAACCTCCCCGGCTGGGCTGGGGCTGGCCGGGCGCCGGGGCGGTGCGAGGGAGGGCAGACAGAGCCGCCTTTGTTCCACCGGGACTGAAGCCGGTTCTTTAATCTCGGTTGAGACAGGGGACAAGGAGATCCTGTCCTGGCTGCCCGCGATGGGGGTTCTACTTCCCCCGGAGCATCCAACTGAGGCATCATCTCCGAGACATCACCTGATCCCCTCCTCGAGCATTTCCTGGCTCCCGGTATCGGGGTGTGCCATGTGGTGACACAGCTCCCAGGAGCCCGTCCCACGGGTGGCACAGGGCTCTCTTTCCCCGCGTGAAGCTCCCCGGGACGTGTCTGTCCCTCGGGGTGGGTGGCGGTGTCGGTGCTGGTAGGGACAGCGAACCTGTTCCACGTGGTCACGGGGACGTGGTTGCTCTGCAGATCCCGGCAGGGTCTTGAGGGATGACAGGGGCTTTCACCTGCCTGTTCCCTAAATTTTGACTTTGACCTACTTTCGGGGCTCGGAGCGGCCGTACAGAGTGTGATTCCTCGCGGCAGCTCCCCAGGGCGGGGGCATCATTATCCTGGGAGTGGGAAAACAGCGGCCGGGCTGGGAGAACCGGTCGGGGAGGCGGGACCGGAGCGGGGCTGTGCCCCCGCGTGGACGGGGACGACTCCCGGACCCGACCCCATCCATCGCCCCAGAGTGGGCTGCCCGGGGCCGGGAGTGGGGTCTCACGGTACCCCTGGCTGTGCTGCCGTCCCTCCCTGTGTCCAGCCTTCCCGCATTAAACGGCAGCTGCTCAGACCCCGCTGTGCCTCGTGTTCTTTACCCTCTCCAATACCCGCCTCGGTGGTGGGACAGTCCGGTGCTCCTGTGCCCTGCGCTCCCGTCCCCTTGAGAGATCACCCAAATCTGCTCTTCGGAGCCTCTTGAGATCTTCGCCGCCTATTCCAGCCCTGGCATCACCCGCCCCCCTCCCGGGCTGCCCCGGGGGTGACAGCGGCTGCTTCCACGGCACAAAGCCTTGGCGGCGCCGGACGCGGTGCCGGGGCTGTCCCACGCCTGACCCGCCGCGATCTTCCCACCCGAGCAGGAGGAAGGTGGCGGGGGCCGACCGGGGCGGGTCGGGGCGCACTGGCCCCGGGGCCACCGCACAGCCCCGGCTGGGAGCGCCCCGGAGCCAGCGTGGGCAGCGCCGGGTGTTTTGCCTATCTGGTTTCCGGCACGGCAAGTGCTCCTCTGGCTTGGGAACATCCTTCCTTCCCACCTCGGGGTTTGTGGGGACAGGGGGTGACGCCGCCTGGCTCTGGGTATCTCATCTGGATCTGAGGGCTGGAGGGCTCCCAGCTCCCCAGTCCCTTCACTAGGCACGGGAATGGTGGAAAATATGCCTGTAACCCTGTGGTGCCGGTGGCCAGGTGGAAATGTGAGCACAATGCTCTGTCGAGCATCCCTGGGGATCCATGGAGCCCCCACTTGTCCCCCTGCAGGCGGTCATACACCCTGTTTAGGGTGTCTTATGTGGCCCAGATCCTGCTGGCTGGGGAAGGGTGGGATGGCTCCTGTCATCCTGGCCTGCCGGAGCACGGGGAGAGGGACTGTGATTTTGATCCAAAGGGTCTTTCATGGCCCAGGGGATGCAAAGTCCCAGTGTTGGGTGTCCATCAGGCTCCTGAGGGATAAAAGGTGTTGGGAAGAATAGGCATACAACAGAAGAGGAGGGGCTGGAGAAACGGAAACTGGGACGGGAAATCATGGTGAAACCTCTGGCAACAGCCACAGGGTGTGCCAGGCACAACTGATACCCGCTGAGCTCGGGGCCATAAAACCCTGGCTGGTCCCAGCCACCAAGAGCGGCACAAGCACCCAGGGGTGAACTCTGCTCCGTGAGGGGCTGAGCTGGATTTGGGCTGAGCCAGGCCTGCAGCAGTCATGTGTGACCATGGTGGAGCTGCTGGTGTGCCCAGTGTACCAACCACCCCTCTTGCACAGATGCTGCCTGTGGTGACCCTGTAGTCCCTCACCAGGGTTTGCCCTCTTGGTGCTGCTCCAGGATGGTATCGCAGAAGGTGCTGAGCCCTGGATCTGGGATCAGAGCAGAGCTGAGCTCTGACCATTTCCAGTTTCTCCTGGAGAGGAGATCCTGGGTCCGAAGGGCGCTGTAGCATGGTTGTGAGGGAGCAGGCAGTGCTGAGCGGTGTGGGGAGCTGCCTTCCCTGCCCATGCCCCTGACATGAGGCTCGTGCAGGCTGAGCACTTGTGGTGGAGTGGGACATGGGGTAGGCACTGGGGGATGGCCACCAGGGCAGGACATGGGGTAAGTGTGGGGTAGGGGGTTTGCACTCTGGAGCACTGGGGGATGGACACAGCGAGCCCCCCATCCTGCTCCCCAAAAGCCCCTGTCACTTCCCTGACACTTGCCATGCCTTGGGAAGGGATGATGGCAGAGTCTGTGCTATGCTGTGGGGACAGTGTAGGGGCAGTGTGACACATGGGGGCTCCTGCACCTTGCCCTGCTTGGAGCCTGGGTCCTCAGTGCCACACGTGTCCTCCTGTCCCACAGCACCACCCCAGGCCACTCATGTCCCCATGTCCCTTGAGTCCCCATGCCACTAATGTCCCCATGTTGTCCTGCAGCACTGCCCTGTGTCACGTGTCCCCATGTCACTCATGTCCCCATGTTGTCCTGTAGCACAGCCCCATGCCACTCATATCCTCATGTCCTTAAGTTGCCATGTCACTCATGTGCCCATGCTGTCCTGCAGCCATTCCCACCCCGGTGGGGAGCAGGACATCCCAGATGAAGCCCAGGCTGTCCCTGGCTGGGGCCTGTGCCTGTGACACCTGTGCCTGTCCCCGCAGGAGCTGTCAATGGCGATGATGACGATGCAGATGGGAGGGCTGATGATGGCTGCGCTGGGCTGGCTGGGCTCCATCCTCACCTGTGCCCTGCCCATGTGGAAGGTGACGGCCTTCATTGGCTCCAACATCGTGGTGGCCCAGGTGTTCTGGGAAGGGCTGTGGATGAACTGTGTCTATGAGAGCACGGGGCAGATGCAGTGCAAGGCCTACGACTCCCTGCTGGAGCTCACCTCCGACCTGCAAGCTGCTCGTGCCCTGGTGGTCACTTCCATTTTTGTGGCCTGCCTCGCCTTCTTCATCGCCCTCTCAGGAGCTGACTGCACCCGCTGCGTGGATGACAATGGCACCAAGACCAGGATCTCTGCGGTGGCAGGCGTCATCTTCATCATGGCCAGCATCATGTTGCTCATCCCCGTCTCCTGGTCTGCCAATAGCATTGTCAGCAACTTCTACAACCCCATGGTGCCTGAGGCCCTCAAGAGAGAGCTGGGGGCTGCCCTCTACATTGGCTGGGCCTCCAGCGCCCTGCAGCTCTTTGGTGGAGGTGTCCTGTGCTGCTCGGGATCCCAGTCCCAGCAGGACCCCTACCCCAAGAAGTACAGGGCAGTGAAAACCTGCGGCCCGATGGGCTATGCCATGAAGGACTATGTGTGAGCCACTGTGCCCAGGTGCCAGCCCCAGGCAGAGCACCACTGTCCCTGTCCTGCGTCCCTGTGCCACCCCCTGCCCCTGCACTGCCTCCTCCTGCCCATCCCCATGCCAGTTGACCCCCAGCACAGTCCCCAAATGTGCCCTTCCCCAGGGCAGGGACTATAAACATCCTGGTGCCACCAAGGCTGCCTGGGCTCATTTTGAACAGCGCGGTGTGGGGAGGATGGTGACGCGTCCTGGGGGTGCTGTCCCTGCCAGCTGCTGTGTTCCAGCACCTAGAACATCCCCATCTTCCCAGAAGGATCAGCAGCAGCCAGCCAGGGTGCTCCTGGTGTTCCCTGCAGCAGGAAACTGAGGCAGGGAGAAGATGTTGAGAGCTAAGAGAGGCACAGGGGACACCAGGTGCTCTGTGCCCCCATGGACTGGGAGGGGACCCCGGAGAAAGGCTGAATGCCCCCTCCCAGGCTCCTGGCCACCCACCCTGGAGGGTCCACATTCCCACTGCTCTGGGAACAACACACAGCAGGCAGACAGCAGGGACAGGAGTTTATTGAACAGGCAAGTGCAGGGCTGGGGGCAGCCACAACCCCCAGCTGCCCAGGGGACAGTGCTGGGGAAAAATAGGGAGGAAGCAGTAGGATAGCTACTGATGGGCACAGGGACCCCAAAACATGGGGGATAAAGCAGAAGGGTGACAAGAGCCATGGGAAGGGCAAGTGTGGAAGACGTGGAATGCCCTGCGTGAGGGACAGGGATAGACACAGCCATTGCCTCACACTGGGGAAGAGCTCCTGAGGGGAAGGATGCAACCTGTTCTCCAGGAACATGGGAACAGGATAAGCAGGAACAGGTCTGAGGGAAGGGAAAAATGAAAAAAACTCCAAATATTCCAGCAAGAGATTTGGGTAAAAAACTTCCCAAGGAAGCAATGGAGGAGGACTTGTGGAGGCAGCTCAGCAACGGGCTGGGGGAACAGGCTGGACAGGCAGTGATGGGTGGGGAGCAGCCACCAGTTCCCCAAATTCCTTCCAAACTCATTTCCCACCCAGACCATTAACTACAAAGCTGTGGGAAAATGAGATTCAAGCAGCTGTTGTGGGATGAAAGGTGGATGTGGCACTTGGAAAGCCTCTCCAGCTGGCAGCCACCTCGGCATTACTGCTCTGACTCTGGATATGGACTCAGGGCTGGGTTAGTCCCTGGGGAGGATGAGGATGGGAGGTCACAGGACACAGCGATGGGGACCACCCCCAACAGTCCCCAGGTAAAGACTCTGGGGCTGGGAGATGAAGAAGGACCACGAGTCCTTCCAATTCTGACCATGAGTGCTGAGGTGGGTGAGGTGGGGAGAAGACATCCTGGATTGGGCACACCTCAGAACAGCCATGTGGGTCTGAGAGATATCATGGTGAGCGTTGAGGTGTTGGGGATAATACCTGAATGTCAGAGCTACAGGTGGTGCCCAGGAGACCCTTCCCATGCTGAGGAGCAGACAAGGGCCCCAAGCCCAGACCTCGGTGACAAGGAACCAAGGAAGGGAATGGGGAAATTCCCCCAAAATGTTGTTACCTCCCAGCAGCTGCCCTGCTCCAGGGGTGGGTCACTGGGCTCAGTTTTATAAGGGGTCAAGTGCTCACTCCCCCTCCAGAGCCATGCTGGCTTTCAGCTCTCCTCGAGGTGGGGGACAGGGCACTTCTGGTAGATGTAGACTACCCCGGGGATGTAGCCGGTGCCCTGGGTGCTCTCCTCCTCAGAAGTGGCCTTCTCCCAGTACTCCACCTCCTGGGCCAGCAGCTTCTGCCAGGCTCCGCTCCGCTCCAGCTGCCCCAGCGCCGCCTCCAGCTCTGCCTTGTACCGCAGGTTCGAGGGGTTGCTCCTCGTCGTCAGGCACAGGAAGCCGCCTGCGGGACAGGAGACAGGTAACACCGACCCAGGGTGTCCCTCTCTGGGGACGGCATCCCCGGAAAAACTGAGGACACGGGGAGGCACTGAGAGCCTGCCAGGTGTCAGCAGGCAGCGGACAGGCAGGGCAGGAGAAGGGCAAGGACAGGGCACAGACAGGGCAGTGGGCAGGGGACAGACAGGACAGCAGGCAGAGATGGGCAGGACAGGGGGCCAGTGGGCAGGACAGGGGGCCAGTGCGCAGGGGATGGCAAGGATGTCACGCCTGAGCACAGGCTGTGACACACCAGCACCGCTACTGCCACCTCCTACCTTGCCCCGCTGCCCGGACGTGGCAGTGGGCAGGGGCAGGGATCCTGAGCCATCGCCCGTCCCTGGCAGCAGGGACAAGGCCACGTCCCAGCTGTGCCACGGGCCCAGCGTTCAGCGGGGGACCCACATCCTCCGGGGTTCGGTGTCCTCATCCCACCACCCCGGGGCTCCCGGCGGGGAGGGGAAACGGCCCCCCCTTACCCGGCTTGGTGACCCGCAGCAGCTCCGGCAGCGCCGTGCTCGGAACCTGCCCCTCGCCCAGGGCCCCCACCACCGTCACGGCGTCGTAGTGCTCTGCGAGGACACGGGGCGTCACCGGGGGGACCCGCCGGGGCTCCCCCCGCCCGGTGCCGGCCCGTCACCTGCGGGACACGCGGGTGCCCCCGAGGGTCCCCAGGGGTCCGCCCCTCCCGTTACCTGCGGGCGCGGGCAGCGACTCCCTGCCCAGGATGCAGAGCCGCAGCTCCTGGTACAGCCCAGTGCTCCGTGCCCGCTCCAGCATCCCTGCGCTGCCGTCCACGCCGTGCAGGCAGCGGAACCCGCGCCGGTGGAGCTGCGGGGACAGAGGCACCGTCATCTCCGCCGGGTTCCGTCACCCTCGGCCCGCCCCGCCCGATCCGTTCCCCCGGTACCTCCCGCGCCACGAGCCCGGTGCCACAAGCCACGTCGAGCAGCCGCGCCTCGGCGCGCGGAGCGGGGAAGGTGAAGGCGAGCGAGGCGGCGGCGAGATACGGTGCCCGGTACTCCAGAGCCGCCACATCCTGCGGGGACACGGCGGTCAGCGGGGACAACGCGGCCCCCCGGCGGTCCTGTCCCCGCCGTGTTCCCCGTACCTGCTCGTAGCGGGCGGCCCAACCGTCGTAGAGCCGCAGCCGTTCGGGCAGCGAAGAGCCCCGGTGAACCGCAGCCACCCGGTCCCGGACCGCCGCGGGCAGCCCCATCCCGGTACCGCCCGGTGCCTCCCGATACCGCCCGGGCCTCCCGCGCCCCTTGGATCCTCACCGGGCCCCGCCCCCGCCCCACTGATCCGGGGCTCCGCCCAGGCCACGCCCCCCGCAGCCCATTGGCTCCGCCTCCCGCTCGCGACACGCCTCCAGCGCCTCATTGGTTTCCAGCCCAGTCAGGCCGCGCCCCGAACGCGCGTTTCGTCAGTGACCCCGCCCAGGACACGCCCCATAGAACACGCCCCGGGCACACCCCCGCTCTCCATTGGCTCCGAGCACCCGGCATGGCCGCGCCCCCCGCGCGCCATTGGCCGCCGGAGCTGCCCCGCGGGGCGTTGGACGCGACCAAGTGCTCCGGGATGGGGGGGATATGAAGGGCAGGTGTCCTGGGACCTGACCAAGTGTCTGAGTGGTGACCAAATGCCCCAGGAAGGCTCAAGTGCCCTGAGGGGAGGACCAAGTCCCGGGATGGTGACATCGAATGCCCTGGGGGCGTGACACTGCATCCCCATGGGGGTGGCACCAGGAGCCACCGTCTCCCAGCAGTGTCCACTGTTTCTGCTGCTCTGTCTCTTGTAGGGGTCAGTTCCCATGGCGTGCCTCATGTCCCAGGCGCGGGTACAGTGCCCTGGACAGGTCACCTCCTGCCCGGCCCCCGGCCCCAGCGCCGCACGGCCCCAGTGCTGTACTGTCACCTGCATCCTGCATCCGCATCTCCTTCCTGCACTGGGACCGTCACCAGTGTGCGGCAGTGACAGCCCGGGACTGCCCCAGGGGGAGGCCACCAACCACCGGGGCAGCTCCTCCTTGTCCTGACCTAGCCATCCGTCCCCACGGGATTTCCTCTCCTCTGTCCCCACGGGGCGGGGGTCATTCTGCGCTGTCCCGTGGGGACCGGGGACAGGAGCGGGCAGTGGCTGAGCAGGAGGAGGAACATCCTGGCTCCTGCGAGGAGCAGGGATTGATGGTCCCTGCCGGGTCCCTTGCAGCTCCAGGTGTGCCATGAGTGGACAATCTGCGGGAGATTCGGGTTTTGCTCCGAGCACGAAACACCACCGAGACCCAGCACGATGCACGGGGATGTCACCTGCGGAGCAGAGTTCTCTGCTACGCCGATCCAGGTGCCGGACATTTGTAACGTTCCGTGTCCAGCTCCGTTATCCCTCGAAGGGCTCTTCTTGGAAGGTCACTGCGGGGCCCCCGTTAAACCTTTGGTGTCCCTTTGGTGTCGCAGCGAGGACGAGGGACAAGCTCTGGGACAAGTCACAGCTGTGTCCATCGCCTCTGGCTGTTTCCTAAACAGACGGATCCAGCCGCTAATTAGTGACGGATTCATTAATTAATGACAAGAAGAAAATGTGGTGCCCTGACGGAGCCGGTGGCCCCCCCGAGGCCGCGTTGGTGGCCTCATCACCTCCTCTGTGGTCCCCGTGTCCTCCTGCTTCTCTCTGCCCGTCCCTCCCTGGGGCCCTGCCCGCGGTGACCCGTGGGGACAGCCCAGCCCAAGCCGGGCACTGCTGGCCGGGGCCCTGGAGAGGGAGCCCTCCGCCTGCGGGACGAACCCCAGCCCCGCCGGGACGGCCTCGGAGAATCCTTGGTGGGGTGGCAGAGGACAGTGCGGGGCTGGGGGCGGTGAGGGCTCGGCCTGTGACAGCAGGGACCGTCCCGCCCACCTGAGGACACCGGCATGGCTCCCGGGCCAGGGACCACAGCCCTGTGACAGCTCCTGCCACTGTTCATGGGCATTTTGTCCCCTCTGCTGCCACCAGCGTGGGCCCAATCCTGTCCCTCGTGCTTGGCATCCCCGGCAGGGCTGTGGCCTCCAACAAAGGCTCCCACAGCCTCGCCATGGTTCCCACCACGAATGGAACCTTCCTTTACAAACCAGGGCCGGGATGCACCACCAGCACGCCCTGCCCCTGGCTCTGCTGGCTGCAGGGACCACTGGGCCTTGCCTTCCACAGCCTTACCCCGCACGGATCCAGCCCCGAATTCGCTGGTGCTTTTCCAAGCGTCCCCTTCCCGGGGCTGGCTGGCTCTATCCCGGCACAGCTGTGCAAACATCTGCTCCCCGTGCCACCACCCCGGCTCTAGGCTGGCTCGGACCTGGCCGGGGTCTGCACCAGACCTGCTGCCAGTGCTGGATGCCCTGGGCTGTCCCCGCTGAGGGCAGGGGACAGAGGTGGCAGCAGGTTGTGGCAGGTTGGAGCGTGCCATGGCCGGTGCTGCTGTGAAGCTGGACTTTGTCCTGACACGTGGCCTGGTGCTGGCGGGCTCCCACTGGGTCACAGGACATCCTGCTCCGATGGTGCAGTTCCTTGGGGCGCTGTCCTTGTCCCCTGCCTGCAGACAGGGGTCTCTCTGTGCCCTGATGGAATGCTGGGACCCTGGAGCTCAGCTCAGCTGCCCTGCTGGAGTGTCCCCACCACCCCTCAAAGGGATCTGTGGGCTCAGGGGGCACAGCAGGGGCTGAGCCCCCTGAGCCCACAGATCTCTGCTGGGAGAGATCTGCCCTCACCTGTCCTCTCTCCCCAAGGAGCTGGTGCAGGGCTGGAAGGGTGGCTTAGGTGGGTCCCTCACCTTCAAATCTGCCCCTGAACAGGGACAGGGGCTGGCAAAGTCCAGGTCTGTGCTGGGTTTGGGCCAGGCATCTCCAGGGTGGGCAACATCATTTGGCACCAAACCAGCCTGCAGGTTCCCCCTTCTGAGCCTTCCTGGACCCTTGGTGG
Source organism: Drymodes brunneopygia (assembly GCA_013400955.1). Classification (NCBI taxonomy): domain Eukaryota; kingdom Metazoa; phylum Chordata; class Aves; order Passeriformes; family Petroicidae; genus Drymodes; species Drymodes brunneopygia. The sequence goes on from VZTZ01000909.1 coordinate 161,473, forward strand.
TGGCCTTGGTACCCTGGGCAGATGGCCCAGGGCCTGTGCAGGGCAGCCCTGGCGCATCCTTGGCCCCTGGGGTGGCCATGCTGTGCCCCTGGATATCCCAATGCTTTTGGAGTGTCCCTAAGCTTCCTCATCAGGCTGGAGTGACGGAATGGTCCCACGGCCTTGTGTACCTCAGAGACTTTCTGGGTGGCCCACACAGCCCCTGGATCCAGCTGTGGTATGGATGTCCCTGGGGCAAGGGGACAGATGCTTAGAGGGGAACAACCGTGGACTTGGCAGCTTCTGGCTCAGAGGACTTTGGAGACAGCCATGGAACTGTCACTGGGGGCTGTCAGGGTCATGGGCTGCATCCCTGTGCATCTGCCCCTGCTGCAGCTTCTGGTGGTGCAGGAGCCTACCAGCACCAGGGAATGTCCTCAGGGCCTCCCAAGACATTCCCAGCTCTGGGAAAGGGCCCTTCGTGGTCCCCTGGGCTCTCTGCTGCATTTCCTGCACTAGGAAAGCATGGACAACTATCCCGTGGGGCACTCAAGCCACACAAAGTGGAAGTGGAATGCTCTGCTGGGTGCAGAATTGGGCAGAGCAGGGAAGGAAAACCCTGTGGGGTGACAGGCAGGTGGGATCTGGAGAGTCCCCATGAGGAGACAGAGGCAGGAGGGAGGTTCAGGTTGGATATCAGGAAAAATTTCTTCACAGAAAAGGTGGTCAGGCCCTAGCAGAGGCTGCCCAGGGCAGTGCTGGAGTCCCCATCCCCAGAGGGGTTTAACAGACATGTGGATGTGGCACTTGGGGACGTGGTTTAGTGGCCTTGGCAGTGCTGGAGGATTGGTTGGACTCGATGACCTTGAAGGGCTTTTCCAGCCTTAACAATTCTGTGATCTTTCCATGGCCAAGGAGGTGACAGGCAGCAGGACAGGGTCGGGGGGGCTGGTGGGGTTTCACACACCCTGGGTGGGATTGCTCTGTACTCACATCCTTAGAGGACAGAGCATTTTCCTTTCTCAGCACCAAAACGTGACTGGAATCTGTCCTCTTCTCCCCTAATGCCCATCCCTCTGGTGTCCAAGGACTGTGGATTTTGCCCCCTTGAACCCCCTCAGCTGCACGATCTCGCCTGGGTCGCTGGACTCCTGCCTGACTTCTGAGCCTGTAAAACTCGGCGTTGCTGTGACTGATGGTGCCCGGGGCTACTGGCCCCAAACCCCTGTCCTGTCCCCATGGCCCACACAGCCCTGGGCCGGGTAACAAGGAAGGGCTGAGCTGTAAATCATCGGAGTTGGGTGAGATCAGAGCAGGGCGGCGTGGCAGGAGCCTGGCTGTGTATGATCTACGTGTACAGTCTACAGGAAGTTTGGGTTTTGCTCAGAGCAAGAAGCACCCCTGAGACCCAGCACGATGCACAGGGAGGGGCAGGATTCCCTGACTGTGGCTGTGACTGTCACCCTGCAGGGCACTGGCCATGGCTGTGCCCGGGGCCAGCAGCGGCACGGCGTCCCTGCCATGCTGAGGACATTGCCTGGCCATTGTGCTCCTGCATCAGTCCCAGCCTCTGCACGTGTGTCACCTGCATCCCATCCCTCCCGCAGCCCCAGTGTGTGGTGCTTCCATCCCTCTGGCATCCCTGATCCTTGGTGTTCCTTTTCCCTGAGCCCCCAGTGCAGGGACTCCACCCTCCCTTTGTGCCCCCGATGCACAGAGCTCCCAAACCCCCTCTGCCCCGGGACACTGCAGTCCCACACCAGCACGGCACAGGGGCATGGTGCTCCCAAGCTGGTGACATTCCCATTTCTCCCTATCCCCATCCCAAATGCCAATGACTCCATTGACAGGGTGTGCTCTGGCTGCAGTTCTCATCTGAGCTCAGCCTCTTCCTCACCTCTGAGCAGCCCCACAAACCACATCCACATCCCCAGCTCATGGACCTCACTCCTTGTCCCCCTTCCCCCTTGTCCCCATTGTCACCTGCTCCTTTCCCCTGACTGGGGACTTCCCACCCTGACCACACCCAGAGACCTCAGGTCCCACCGACCACACGTCCCCTGTGTCTCTGTCACACCCCATCACCTCCCGGCCCCATTTCCTGTCCCTCACAGCCCTTCTCACAGCCAGGTGAGTTCCCCTGGTGCCACCTCCCTGTTCCCATTCCCACAGGCAGTGCCGTGACATCACTGACACCTTGGCACACCTCAGCCCTGTGACTCAGTGTCCCTCCTGGGACAGCACCTGGAACTCATCATCCTTCGTGGAACAGCACCCTCATGACTCAGAGTCCTTTGTGGAACAGCACCCTCGTGATTCAGTGTCCTCAGGTCCACCCCAGGAGCTCCCTGTTCCCACCCTGGGACACAACATGACCTGCTGGTCACATCCCTGCCACTCCTGGGATCCCGGGTGTGGCTGCACCACAACTCCCTGGCTCAGTGCAAGCCCACCTGCCCATGTCCCCAAATCCCCCCGACCACCTGCCCTGCCACCAGCCTGGCTATGCAGAACCCTCTCGTGAGACTCAGCCCAGCTCTGATCTCCTCCCCTGGACTCCCTTGTTTTGTCCCTACATCTTGGGAAGTGGCTGCCACCTCCTGGGAGGAGCAAGGGACAGGCTGGGTGAGATCCAGGAGGTGGAAGTTGAAGTCAATAAGGCCCGCTCAGTAATAAGGTACAAACTTTCACTAGAGCAGGAATTAATGAGTGGATTAGTGTGTATAAATAAACAAAGGATTTCTTGTGACTTGTAAAAGATGACTCAGTGCTTTCGGGAAGGCCGGCTGCTCTCCAAGTGATCCCAGTGATCCCAGGGCAGTCTGGACCTGTCGACATTCATCCTGATGATCCTAAAGCACTTCTGGATCTTTGGTGAGGTCAAGCCACCTCAACTCTGTCTGCACTAGGGGTGAGGTGGTGTTTGGGTGTCTGAATCCTAAACGGCAATTTGTAACTTCCTCCACCAACTCCTAACTCTATGGTTGTTCAGGAAGGATGATGGGCTGCTGTGTCCAATCACTGTTATTTATTTTATCCCCAGGCTCTTGCAGTATTTCCTGGAGCCCAGTCTTTCTTTTCCTCAAGGACATCCCTTAATCCCAGCTCTGTTGTGAGTCCAACAGGTTGCTACTGGTGGGAGGGATGGAGAATCCCTGTGCTGCTCTATCCCCTGCCCATCCTGCCCAAATGAGGATTTGAGGGGGGTGCCTGTGGGAGTGGAGCCAAAGAGCTCAAACCATTACTACTTTCTTGAGCTGAGCTGAACCTGAGCTGAGCTTTGCCAATTCCAACTGGAGCCGAATCACCAGATTTGGACCATGTCACACATTCAGGGAAAGCAAGCAGAGAAGTTACACAAGTGATTTGGATTGAGAGCAATGGAGTGGGAAGGTGTCAGTGGGTGATGATGACCATGGACTGAGAGTTCCTAGAATCCTAGAAAGGTTTGGGTTGGAAGGGACCTTAAAGCCCAACTCATTCCTTGCCCCTGAGTTCATCCATCCTAGAGCTCAATGACATCTTTGCTTGTTGTTGAAATGATGTCAACCAATCACTCCTGGCTGTTGAGTCTTGCCCTCCCTGTGCCGAGATTTCAGCTCTGGAGGGCTTTGCTGGAGGATTGCATCTTTGGATTTCCTGGCTGGAGCTGTTCCTCTGAGTGCTCTCCAGCCTAGGCTGATCCAAGTGACCTGGTTAGGCAGGCTAGTGGTTGGTCTCCCTGAGCTCCCAGTTGCAGCTGGAGGAGGGTGTGCAATGAGAGCCCTGGAAAAGGAGCGAAGGGCTGGGAGCTGCTGTCACAGCTCCCGGGAAGCACGCGGGAGGGAGGGAGGATCCTGTGGGAGCCGCTGCTCCTGCAGAAACTGATCTAAGGAGCAAGTTCAGGGAGAGGCCAGGAATCTGGCAAAATGGAAATCTTGGGAATTATCTCGAGAACAAGGAGGAGGAGCCCAGACAGCGGAAATGACTTTAAATCATCTGAAACAGGGTAACAGGAGTGAATGGGCAGAGGCAGCATGGCCTGCTGGGGATGGCTGATGGATTTCCCAGGTCTAAAGGGAAGGGGAACGTCATTCCTGGTAGTCTGGTGACCCATGGTGGTCCCAGTGGTTCTAGGGAGGTGTGACCCCAGGCTGGATCTGGGTTGATGCTTGGTCACCTTCCTTTTCTACACTGAGTGGGGAGTGCAGGTTAAGTCCTCCCACAGGGCTGAGCTCAGCATGGGCTGGGCTGGAGGCACAGGGGGCTTGGGTAAATCCCCTATTTCCAAAAGCCTGATGATGGACTTTTGTCTTACGGCACTTTGAACACTGGCTGAAGAAATCTCATCTGGGGATTATCTCAAGTAACAATTTAACCGGCAGGTCACGTGTGTTTAAAGGGTGGGTTCAGCTCGAGTTCATGGAGGTAAAATTCCCCAGGGATTATCTCAGCCAAAGGCTCAGCTCTGGCTCAGGAAGTCCATGAAAACTGCTGTAAGCTGGGAAAGCATTTGAGGCTGTGTCACCTGGTGTGGGTGCTGTGTTTCTGCTGTTGGGGTGAAGTGCAGGGGAGCCTGGGCACTGCCCCCCCTCAGCACAGGGCAAGGCAGGGAACCTCCTCCACCAGCTCTTGGAAAGGCACTGGGAAGGACCCTTGACTGCAGGAAGGGGTTTGATGCTGCTTCAGAAGACCACAACTTTCCTGGGACTGTTATAATGTGTGTGCAGGTGTGGTTCCCAAAATCCTCAACACCCTTGAATTCACAGCCATGTGAGAAGCCTTGAAGGACCAACTCAAAGTGAGCCTGACTTGTTGAAGAAATGTTGTTTTTAAAAAAGACACCCCACAACCCACCTCGTTAAGGGAGATGCCACAAGAGGAAACTGTCAGGCTGACCCTGGTGGAGAGCAGGGGCTGAAGGAGCCCCACAGAGGCTGGAGAGCAGGATTAGGATTAGGATCAGGATCAGGACCAGGACCAGGATCAGGGTCAGGATCAGGATCAGGAGGAACCTGGTCTGATCAGCCTCAGCAAGTGAAGGACAATTGCTCTGCTGGTAGGACAAGGATTTGGGGGCCAAGATGGCACAAAGTTCCAGTGCCAGAGCACTGGAATATTTCTATGCCAGGGCAGAGGGAATGGCTTCCCACTGCCAGAGGGCAGGGATGGATGGGATATTGGGCAGGAATTGTTCCCTGGGAGGGTGGGCAGGCCCTGGCACAGGGTGCCCAGAGGAGCTGTGGCTGCCCCTGGATCCCTGGCAGTGCCCAAGGCCAGGCTGGACATTGGGGCTGGGAGCAGCCTGGGACAGTGGAAGGTGTCCCTGCCCATGGCAGGAGTGGCACTGGATGGGCTCTGAGGTCTCTTCCAACCCAACCCATTCCATCATTCTGTGGTTCTAAGCCACCCAGGTCATGCTGGTCATTCTCCACTGGTCCCTGAAGCCTTGGCCATTGTGGGGCTCCTTGCTGTGATCTCCCACTCCCTGGCCAGGTGTGCTGATCCCCAACCCCAGGTGCCTGCAGGCTCTGTGTGCAGCACAGATGCTCCAGGCCATGCCAGATCCTCTGTGTTTCTTGGCCCCTGGCTCCTCAGCCATCTCGCCAGGTATGTAACTATCCCAGCTATTTCCTGCTGTATTGCAAGAAAAAATGAAAAAATTAAATCATCCAACCTTTGGCCCTGTTTGCTATCAATCCAGGCTGCAGCATTGCAGACTGATTGCGTGTGATGGCAGCGCCGCCAGCACCCCGTGCCCTGCCTGTTCCCTTTGGCAAGGGGAGCTCGAGGGGCTGCCACGGACCTGGCCTGGGGCCAGCCCCCATCACAGCACGAGTGATTTATGGCCTGCATTCCTGCTCCTGACAGGCACATCCTGGGATGCTGTGCTCCTGCACAGCCTGGAGAGAGGCACTGGGGCTGTCTGGGGCCGCCGGTGTCCCCTGGAGCTGCCTTGACCTTGGCAGAGAGGGGCAGCTCCCACCAGTGCTGCCGGCAGAGTCCAGGCTGAGGAGGGACCCCCCCATTTCCCAGGGACTCTTATGTTTTCAGTCTTGTGATGAGAGTGCTGGGTGTCCAGCATCCCAGGATTACACTCCCTAATCCCACATTGGCAGCCCCTGCTGCCCTGTTCCCAGTCTGGTGTGGTGGGTGCTGCCCAGTGCAGGGGTGCCAGGCTGTGCCAGGCTGTGCCAGGCTGGCCATTGCTCAGCACCTCTTCTGCCTGGGGGCTGGGCTGGGGCTGCTGGGCTTGTCTGCAGGCCCCAGAGCATGTCCTGAGAGCCTGAACCCCCTGGGATGTGCAGCTCAGGGCAGGGCAGCACAGCCCAGCAGCTGCTCTGCTCCTCCTCTGGGGCCACGGGCACTGGAGGGATTTGCCATCCCTGGGCTTGTCCCCAGGTGTCCTCAGTGAGTGTGGCTGACATTGGTGGGGAATGGACACGGCAGTGGGGGCAAGGGCGAGCACTGGGGACCTGATGGCCGCTGGGATTGCTGGTGTTTTGAGCTGGTGGGAGCAGTGGTTTCCTCATGCCCTGATATCCTATGGGAAGGCCAAGATGGGCTCGAGGCAGAGCTGTGTCTCTGGGTGCTTTGAGGCTGAGGGTGGGACAGGGTGTGCCTCCAGATCCCATCCTGCCAGCCCCTGGTGACAGGGGCTTGGTATCCTGTTCCCTCCTGGCTAGGCCTTCAGCCTCCTGCTCGTGCAGGGATTTCTGCACTTATGGGATGCAACCCAAGAGAGGGAACTGCTTCAGGTCCCCTCCCGTGGCCAGAGCTGGGAACACCAGGGATGCATCTTGCCAGGGCTCCATGGCTGCAATAAAATCTCATCCTGTTCCAAGCTGTTCTGGGACATGCTGGGATGTGTGGGATCCCATGCCTCTGTCTCCCCAGTCTGTGGGATCCACCCCAGGCTGGCAGTACCAAAACGACCCCACAAAAGCACCCTGAGTGCCACCAGCCCCACCAAATTGTAGGCACAAGCCTGTGCCCCTGGCTCCTGCCATGGACCAGCTCTCCAGGGCTGTGTCCAGCAGGCAGGAGCTGGTGCCTGTGGTAGGTTTTTTGTTACTTTTTAAATCTTTTTTCTCCCAGCAGAGCAGGCAAGCCACAGTCTGGATTCCAGTTTGTCTGTAGTTGTGCTGTTATCTCTCCCCCAGGGTCTGGTTTCACTCATGCTTGGGGTCCCTGCGAGTGAATGCATGTCTCCCATAGGGCTGTTACAAAGGTTTCCTCTCCTCTGCCCTGTCCCACTTCCCCTGCTGCCCTCGCTGACCTCTGCACTTCCCTTGGCCCGAGCCCCAAGCCCTGCAGGGCAAAGGTTCCTGGGAAGCACCTGCAGGGCTGAACCTGAGTGCCCCAGCAGCCACTGTCCCTTCAGCAGGGCACGGGACACTGGCTGGGGGGATGAGCAGGACCATGGGGTGAGGAGGAGCTGGGGCCCAGCTGGGAAGAGCCCCTGGAGGCTGCTCTGTTTCACCTCGGGCTGCTGCAGGACCACAGGTGACAGCTCTGGCTTGCAACACCGGGAGTGCCTGAATTTGTCCTGATGTCCTGATGGATGTCCCCCCCCACCGTGATGGTCACAAAACATGGGAATGAAGAAGTGAGTGGGGCTTTGCTCTTGGATATGTTCAGAATTTGACTGGCCCCAAGCAACATCATCACCTCAGACCTGCAGTGCGGGGGGGAGTGGGGCTGGCCCAGACCTCTCCACAGGGCCTCTCCTACCTCAGGCACTCTGGAATTTTCTGACTGTGCACAGCAATGCTTGTGACAGTCCCTGAGGGGCTGAAGGCTCTGACACATGGCACCAAGCAGAGCTGTAAAAGAAGGTCCAAATCATGAAGGAGGTTTGCAGAAAAGGAGGGGAGAAGATGCAGAATGGGTCTGCCCTGGGATCTTGAGCTCCCTGCTGAGCTCTGAGTTGTTCACTGCAGGCTCTGGTTAAAACTGGGACATTTTCCTGGGACGAGACCCTGGTCTGGCTCTGGCACCTGATCTGGCACCAGGACGGCCCTGATTTATGGAGCTGATGGAGCTGCACATCCTCTCCCAGGTGCCAGAGCAGGTCGTGCCAGGCTGATCCCAGACACGGTGCCTGGTGCCCCAGAGATGGTCCCATCATAGTGAAGACTCCTCTTCCCTCACTGTCATCTCCTGATCTCAGGGTCAATCCCCTCAGCTTGGTTTCTCAGACCCTTCAGAGGACGTTCCCCATGGACCAGCCTTGGGATCCCAGGATTCAAAGGCTTCACTTTGCAGCTCTCACATCTCCCTGTTCAACAGCAGCCCAGCCCCTCTGGTCGCAGTGTCCCTGGGGTTTAGGAACAGACCCTGACCCCCTCCTAGGATGGCTGGTGGTCACACAAAGCAGGACACATCCCTGTGTCCCCGGCAGCTCCCAGGCATTGCTCCACACGCTGGGCCAGGGCTGGTGTGACACTGCTCGGGACACTGAGATGCGTGTGGGTGCTAATCTTTGGGGCCATCAGGCCAGGCACTGAACCGAAATCCAGCTCTAATTGGCCTCTTCCAGTAATTCTTCCTGACAAAACAGTTAAGTTTCTCAGGCAAGAGATGTTCTTAGCAAATGGTCTGTGCCAGATGCTTTTGCTTTGCTTTTTTTATCTATGGTATTTAGGGATCTTTTCCTAATACTCACTCATTATTTTATGAGGCACAGACTGGTTCTTCCTGCCCTTTTGAAGCTCAGTATCACACTCACGTCTGTTTGTTGTCTCAGGGCTTCCCTAACTGTATGTGAGGGGAGTTTTGTTTCATTTTAAAAAAAAAATATTTAAAATAAACATTCTTGATTTGTAAAGGGCTGGGCTCTGTGAGACAGGGCAGGGAATGGGATGGGCTCCAGGCCTCCCAAGCCTGCAGTGGCTGCGTGTTCTGCAGTGGGACTGAGGTCAAAGCTGGAAAAACTTGCAAGGCGGGATCAAAGAGCAGAGTCCCTGCCAGACGTGGAAAACATGAGCTGGGAGTGGCTGCAGTGGGGGCAAGGGATGGCACTGTCCACAGTGCCCCCTTCATCCCTGCCCACCCCTGGAAATCCTAAGGCTGCTGGGGGGCTCACAGTCCTTTGTCCCCTCACCTGGGAGCTTTGTGACTCCACCTTCCTGCCATCCACTTTTAGGGGCTCCAATTCCTCCTTCGGGGGAGCCCATCCCTCGCTTTCCCAGCCTGGGCCTGCTGAGGCTGCATGAGATGTGCTGGAATTCTGAGGAGTTGCTCCTCTGAGATGAGCTGGAATTCTGAGGAACTGCTCCCCTGAGATGTGCTGGAATTCTGAGGAACTGCTCCCCTGAGATGTGCTGGAATTCTGAGGAGCTGCTAATCTGTGTGCTGTTCACACCTGCCCTTCCCAGGGCCCTGTTCCCAGTGGTATTTGCCCCTTCCCCACACCTCTTGCACCTGCACCAATCTCAGGGCTGGTGTTGGTGCTCCCAGGAAAGGGAGCAGCCCTGGGGAATGGATCAGCGCTGGCTCTGTTAGGAGCAGCACCCCGGGGAGGCTGGCAGCTTTTGGAAGTGGAGAACTGGAGGAACAAGAGAGCATCTGGATGGGGTGTGGTGTAGGGTGACACCAACTGGGTTTTGGGGTGCCTCTGTGCTCTCTGTGAGGTTACTGGGCACAGTGCTGGGTATGTCCTGGTCCTCACGGTCTCTGACATCTCACCCAGTGACTCCAGCACTGCTGGCTGCTCCTGCAGAGGATCCGGGCTGGCCTGGGTGTTGTTCGATCAATGCAATCCCAAGCGTTGCCTTGCCTGGCCTCTCTGGAGCCAGGAGAGTCCTCTTGCTGGGGAGGGCAGGTTGGAGCTCTGGGGGGAATGTGGGGGGAGAGCACAGCTGGTGTGCAAGGTGTGACTCAACACGAGTGGACCCGCAGCCGTCCCTGTGCCACCAATGCATCCCCACGGGGAGGACACAAGCAGCTCTGGGGAGGGGGTGGAGGCTCCCTCCTCGTGTGTGTCCATCGCTCGTGGCCCGGGGGCTGCGCTGGGCAGAAGGGAAGCCCAGGTGTCCGCGGCTGCCGCAGGTGCTCCCGCGGCTCGCTGTGACCTCTCCCAGTGGGCTCCGGCCCAGGGATTCAGTCACCCCATAAATCTCCTTCCTCTGCTGTGCACTCCGCGGCTCGGCAGCCCTGACTCAGGGCTGGGAGGGTCCGGCTGCGCCGCTATCTCCGCGGAGGAGCCGTGTGTGGGGGTGCCAGCATTTCCAGGCGAGAGACAATCGGGCTTTATTTCCCTGCCATATAGGAAAAAGAATAAACATTCCTCGGGTTTGTTTTCAGGCTGCTTTGCGGAATAAATCTCAGACTGTTGTTGTCTCCCCGGGCTCCCCGGTGCCGCGGAACTGCCTGTTCTCACTCCGTGAGTCACCGGCGCCTGGCGGCATCTCCGAAATCCCGTGCGGTGCCCGGGGCTGCTCCGTGCCAGGTGTGCCGAGGACGCCTGGAGCAGAGCTGCTCCACATCCATGGGGAGCTCAGCTCGGCACTGGTGCCTGTCGGAATCCCCTGGACACCTCTGCAGCCCGGACAGCCCCGGTCACCTTGTCCTCTGGACCAGGGTCTTCCTCCGAGAGCCCGACAGCCCCTTCAAGGGGCAGGGGCTGTCCCACGGGACAGGGTCTCTCGGGGAGGCGACCAGCTGGAGCCAGTGGCCATTCCCATCCCCCTCTGCCTCGGTGGGAAGGAGATCCAAGGGATGCCATGGCCTCTGTCCTTCCACCTGTGGGAACACCTGTCAGCAACACCCATTTGGAGTGGTGGAATCTGGCCCCCTCCCAGACAGTGCAGGAAGCTTGGCCGGATATTGACTCTTGTTCTGGAGATGTGGCTCCACGGGGAGGAGGTGCCCACAGCCCTGCCCTGGCTGATCCCCATGGAGACATCCCATTGCTGTGGGAGGTGTGTTGAGAGGGAATGGTCCATGGAATGTTCTTGGAGCCAGGTTCTCACCACTGCTGATGCACCAGTTGGGTCACCTGGGGCTGGTAGACAGCCAGTGCTGGACTGGCACCTCCTGGAGCAGCCAATCCTTGTGTGACCAACAAGCAGGGACAACCCACATCACCTCCAAAGTGTGCCCAGTGCCAGTGTGGCACCCAAACCTTGTTCATGTTCCTCACACAAATGATCCCACCATGGAAGACCACGGAGGCCCCAGAGCATGGCGTGGGCAGAGGGCTGACCCCGGCTGGGTGGTGCCTGCTGTGAGTGACCTGTGCTGATGAGCTGAACATCAGGCACAGGTTTGGGCTACCTGAGTGTCAGAGCAGGGCACGAGGCAGGATGGAGCAGGGCAGTGTCTGGTGTGTGCCTGTGGTGGGATGGTGACCTCAGCCACAGCAGAGCCACACACGAGTCCCAAAAATAGCTGGGTTTAGAAACACAAAGTCTGCTTGTGCTGTTGCCCAACACTTGTTGCAAATGTAGTGGCAGCTCAGTCCAGTGAAACTATGGCCAGAAACAGCATGAGTTTCGGCGAACAAACCAGCTCCAGGAATGAAGGTGGATGGGAGGGACTCAGGGCCCAAGGCTGCCAAAAATGTAGCAAAGTATTCCGAGGTGAATAATGAATAAAAAACCCCAGCTCCAAAGGTAAAGTTTTAAAGTGCCTCACAAGGAGGGAAAATGGGATGAGGAATGAATGACGTGCTGTTGCCAGGAGGGGCTGTTCAAGCCCTGGAGCTGCTGAAAGAGAGGCTGGATGAGCACCGTGACCCCGGGCAGCAGCGGCTCAGGGAGATGTGCTGCTCAGCCCAGGGGCAGGACAGGAGCTGACACATGGCTGATGGCCCTGGGTTCCAAAGGCAGCCCTGCAGGCAAAGCCAGGCTTCTCTCATTAGACAGGGTCATTTAGGTGGTTGCAGCTTGCAGGAAAGGCTCTAGGAGGGAAAGTCATTCCCTGGAGATGCTGGCTAGAGGTTTAAGGGCTGCCTTGTGCAGTCAGCAACACAACTTCTCCAGAGTTTCTAAAAATCAGACAAGAACTGGTTATGCAGAGCTCTGGACACTGTCAGGGTAAGGAGTGAGGGGGCTCTGCTGGTGACAGGTGAATTCCTGGGCTTGGAATGGGGGATCCGTAGGCATGGGGGAGCAACATGCCTTGGCCATCAATGAACAGAGTGTTTATTTGGACATCTGAAAGGTCAATTTGCTAAAATTCAAAACAATTGCTGGCGTGACCAACTGGGACTGTAAATTTAGAGTGGGAGGTGTTAGCAAAAACTGGGACTCGTTCAAGGACATCTCAACAGTGCCCCAAAAGCCATGATTTCATAGCCCAAAATAATTCTCCCAGGGAAGAAGCTGTCAGAGGCGGTTTGGATGTGTAAGTGTGGTGGCCTGCAGCTGCAGGGGGAGGACCACGCTGCCCAAGTGCTGCAGCAGGTGGGAACCAGGCGGGGGCCTGGCCAGCATCTGGGGCAGAGGCAAGGAACTGAACCAAGGCCAAAGTGTTGGCTTTGTTTTGCTGCCTTGGAGAGGGCAGCATGCCTTCCCCTCTTCCTCATCCTTCTGCCTCAGCCATGATTTCTGGAGGGGTGACTCATGCTGACAGGCAGTGTCACACAGGGCAGGGGGAGGCTGGTGGTGTGGAGTTGAGTGGCCATCGGATGGGAAAAGGGATGCTGGTGGCATGTCCTGGGACAGTGGGATGATGGCAGCTGGTGGGCAGGGATCTGCCTTAGACCCAGAAGAGCTCCCAGGGTCCTGGCTCGGCTGCTCCATCCACCTGGGAGCAGCTCCAGCAAATGATTGTCTGTGGACAGAGGCAGGAGAAGGCTGCAGGAGTGGTGATGGAATACTCACGGTGGGCAATTCAAGCAGAGTCCATCTGACCCATGGGACATTTCCATCTGTGGAGTGTCCCAACCAGCACAGAGAAGGTTTCTGCTGAGAGCCTGGTATATGTAAAAACCCAGAGTCCAGTCCATGGGCTGGAGAAGAAGGAGCACCCCAGGGAGGATGAAGAACAGGGAGGCCTCCAGCAATGTACAGAACTGATGGTGGTAGGAGGGGAAGCCAAAGAAATCAGTGAGCTGTCACTGGCTGATGGCAGCGAGAAGCCTTTGAGAACATACATTTAGGACAACCAAGTGAAGCCAACCCTAAATCCCAGCCCTACGTAAAACAAATGGAGCCTAATCCTAACAAGCAAACCCGTCAGTGTTCAACAAACGACTCCACCCTGTGCTGGGTCAAAGCAGAGAGACACGTTCGATCCTGGCAGGGTGAAGTAATTAAATCTGTAATGAGGGAGGCTATGCAACCACAGACCAACAGGCCTGGTTCACTGATACCCTAGAGCTGGGAATGAGCTGCTGAAAGAGTCCCTGCAATGCTGACAGACACTGAACAAGTCTGGGAGAGACTGGACAGTGCCAAGGGCTTGGATACCTGCCCTGAGCCAGGGCTGGATGGCCCAGGGAGGGGGCCATGCAGCCAGACAGGGCTGTCGACTCATCACGGACCCTGGTCCCAGGGGCTGGGAATGAACTGCAGGGTGGGGTTTGTCCCACTTGCTCGGAGGAGCCTGGGCAGTGATGTCACCATTTTTATAGGTACTTGCACATTAAGATTGTGCTGGGGGATGCTTTGGGGAGTGTTGACAAATGCACGCCATGGCCCACTGGCTGCAAATCTAATTTAGACAAACTCAGCCCTGAAGCAAGCTGCAGTTCCCCACTCCCCGAGGGTCACCAGGCACTGGAGGAGATTCTGGATCCTGGGAGAATTCACCATTGCCTGGAGCTCTGCTGCACAAGGTTTTTCTGTGAATCAGGCTCTGGGCCAAGTTGTAGGAGAAATTCTCCAGGTAAGCTTTGCTGGCAAGGACCAAATCAAGGTGTTCATCCCATTTCTTTGTGGCCTTTGTGGAGAACCAGCTCGAGTGTGTACACCTCTTAGAATCTCACAATTATTGAATCATTGAGGTAGGAAAAGCCCTCTGAGATCATTGAGTCCAACCATTCCCCAAGCACTGCCAAGGCCACCATAGCCCATGTCCCCAAGGGTCACATTGACACATCTGTTAAAGCCCTTCAGGGGTGATGACCCCACCACTGCCCTGGGCAGTTCCAATGCCTGATCACTGTTCCAGTGAAGAAGTTTTCCCCAATATCCAGTCTGACCCTCCCCTGGCCCAGCCTGAGGCTGTTTCCTCCTGTCCTGTCCCTGTTCCTTGGGAGCAGAGCCCAACCCCCCCGGCTGCCCCCTCCTGTCAGGTCTTTACCCTTTGGTGGGAGGCACCAAGCTAAGAAAGGAGCAGAGTGCTCGCAGGTAAGTGGGTCCAGTTCCATGTCAAGCAGCAAAGAGCTGTTCAGACCACAGGCCAGCCACAGAGGACCAGGAAACCAGGATGGTGGTGGACATTGGATATGATCCAGGAGATGGCAAGACCGTGCAGAGGAATGAAGGCTGTTGTGGGATAGAGATCTCAGCCACCGAGGGTGACAACACAGACAGGCTGCAGACGATGCTGGGGATGAGGGTACAGCTGGTGGCACTGACACCACCTGTGTGTCTGCAGGAGGAGCTCACTTTGTATGTGAGAAATGTTCTCCCACCTGCCCTGAACCACCCAGAGGATGGCATGGGCAGGGTCAAGATCTTTTCCCAAGACACCCAGGATAAAGTTGGATGCTTGCTGCCCTTCTGCCTGGGGGCACCGTTGTAGTCCCACCACTGGCCACTCCCTCCTCTGCTCCATCCTCCCCAAATCCAAGGGAGAATGTGCTGATTCTGTACATCCCTGTGACTGAGGGATGTTCCATCTCCTCCTTGTGGGTGCCCCTTCCTGCAGGAGCTCTGGGGAAGGGGAGGGCTCTGAAGAGGCCTTTTCCATGCTGGAATAATGCCGGGCATTTTGCCTGGTGCCATTTGCACAGCTCATGCTTTGGCCGGTCCCCAGAGCCATCCAGAGCTTTGTTTCTGTGGCACTTGTTCAATGGGCAGGACAAAAATAGACTCTGGGGGGAGAGCAGATGAGAAACCACATCCTGGAGGGGAAGGGATGTGTCAGAGCAGTGCACCTGAGCTTCAGGGAACACTTCATGGGAAGCACTGGATCACGGGCTGGCACTGAATCACCCCAGCAGTGGGGTCATGGACCCATTCCCTATTCCCTATTCCCTATTCCCTATTCCCTATTCCCTATTCCCTATTCCCTATTCCCTATTCCCTATTCCCTATTCCCATCCCTTGGGAATGGGACCAGACAAGCCTCAGCTGCCAGGAGACGGTACCAGCTGCTTTGAAGTTCTGCCCAGCTTCTGGGAAGATGTCCTGGCAGCATGGGAAGGGATTGTGTCTCTGAGGAGTTCCAAAGTAGGGGCACCCCAGGGGACAAGTTCTGGGGAAGATTCCTTTTCTCCCAGCACTTCCCAGGTTTGTGAAAGGGTTCCTGGTGTGCTGGGCTGGTGGTGGCACCCGTGCTGGCTCAGCCGTGTGGAGGCAGCTTCCCACCATGCCCTTGTCCCTGGGTGAGGGAGCTGTGCTCGGGATGGGACCTGGGATGGTCTCAGTGGCACTCACTGAGGCTGAGCTCCCCAGGGTTCAGGCTGCAGCACTGGATGCCTGCCCAGTCCCCTGCACCTCCCCAGGGAGCTGCTCCACAGCGCCCATCCGTCCCCTTCCAGCCTCGGGAGAGGTGTCCACTGCCCACTCTATCTCACTGTCTGGGAATTTCTCCTGAGATTTTGTCTGCATTTTGCTGTCCTTATTTGCACCTCTTTGGGCTCATTTATACCCTTACATCTTCTCCTCTTCCCCTTGGTGCATCCCCTTCTCTCTGCCAACTGTGCTCAAGGCCCCTCCTGGACCTCTTTTGGTGGCCCTGGGGCCATTGTCCAGCATGGGTGAGAAGGGCCATCTACCACCTAACCCCCTCCCTTCTGACTCCCTCCCTTCTGACTCCCATCCCCAGAGCTGATCTCTGATCCCACCTCCACCCCCAGCCAGTTCCTCCCTGCCCTGCTCCATGCTGCCCACCCTGTCCCCCACCCTGTGGGCTTGTCCCTGACCTGTCCCCAACTGCAGTCCTTGGTTTTGAGCCTGCTTTTGGCTTTTCATCTGCTCCTGAGCTAAGGCCAGGGCCAGCTGGGTACCTGCACTGCCAAAGTAGGTGCAGCCTCTACATGTTTGCTTGTTTCTCACTCCTCCCTGCAGCTCTGGGGTAAAGCAGCACATCTGAATTCCTTGCATCCAGCCCCCATCTGATGTGCCACATCTGGATTCCTTGCATACAATCGCTGTCTAACAGGCTGTGTCTGGCTTCCCAGCGTGTGATTCCTAGATAACAAGTCACTCCTGGATTTTCTACATGTGATTCTTGGATAACATGGCATAACTGGATTCCTTACATTCAATTCCTGGACAATATGGCACATATGCTCTCTGGCCAAAGCTGGAGCTGGAACAAGACCTTCTCTTTACAGTTTAAAGGATTTTTTTTTTTTTCTGGAGAAAATGAAGCTTTGACCTGAATTCCTGGCTGCCTCACAAAATCTCTCTTCTACCTCGGCTTTGGCTGCTCTTGGCTGAGAGCCTGGCTGGAAAACAAAGATCCTATCTCCCCCCACCCCCTGGGCTTTGGGACTGCTGGCAGTGGACACGCCGCCCCTCGCCAATCAGTGCTTACAATAATATTTTTCTCTAGGATTGAGCTTGGAATAACTTTGTTTTGACATAATCTGAACTAATGTCTCCCCGGCAATGACAGTAAACACTCGACAATAAGTGTCAGCGCAGCCCTGGAGCTCTGCACAAGGGGCTCCAGCAGCTGGACATGAGGGAGAGGTGACAGGGCACAGCCTCAGGGAAGGGCCTGGTGGTGGCAGGGTGGACCAAGGCCCCTGAGGTCCACTGCTCACCCTTCTCCCCGCCAGCCAAATCCCTCGCTCGCTCTGCAGAGGGTGATGGAAAATGCAGCCCGGGGCCGTTGCTAATCAGTTCCTCGGGCACCCGGAGTTATTGTGTCTGCACTGGTGGCAGCTCCAATTTAAACACTGTCACTGTACTATTAATGGTCCTGGCACTCGCTGACTCCAGATCTCAGCCTGGGACTCAGCAGCGAGAGTGTTTGTGGAGCCCAGCAAGAGCCACTGAGCTGCAGTCCCTGTCCTGATTCCTGCCTGGGCCGGTGTGCTCAGGGTGCCCTGTGCTGGCACAGCCCATCCAGGCAGGATTCCTCCCCATGCCCTCCCTCCCAGGAGAGGGCCCTGGCTGGTTTCACCTTCATGAGGTCAAGGTAGCTGGACATGGACATGGACTTGGACATGGGGAACTGGGCATGGGGAACTGTGCATGGACATGAGCCTGGATCTGGACCAGGACCTGGCATTAGCCCTGGGGTGATACATGGGTGTCTGAGCTCTCCCACACATCCCAGAGCCTCTGGTGTTGCTCCCTTCCTGTTTTAATTCCTGCACTGTGCTGGTCCTGTAATCCCATCTTGTAATCCCTGATCCCATACAGACACTTCTCAGGCCCGTTGTGATTTGTCTGTCCAAAAGCTGAAGCCATGGAAGTGTCTCAGGGTCTGTCTCTTTTCCTTGCCTGGAGAGCTCTGGTTCCATCCACCCTAAACTGCACCTCCTTGTCTCATCACACCCCGAGTGAAAATCAGTCCTGAGAGCTCCCCAGTCTTGGGGACCAAGGAGATCATTCTCCTTCATCCCTCTCTCCTGTGAGCCAGACATCCCTCTCTGCTGGCCTGATGCTCACAGCAGCAAACAGCAGTGACTTCAAACCCCAGGGATAAGGACACCTCAGGGCAGGTGACACCACTCAACCCATCCCTCCCTCAGCAGGGTTTGTGCTCCCTGAAAAGGTGGATCTCTCACTGTGCTCACAGAGCTGCAGTGAGAGATCCACCAGGGCAAGCAGAACTTCAGGCTGCCAAACACAGCTTTCTTGGGGACCAGCAGGCCCATCCCTGCTTCTCCCTGGGGACCATGGGTGTTCCCACAGCTCAGGAACTGGGTGCCATCCCTGCCTGGCCACTCAGCACAACAGCATGGAGTGTGTAGACCAGTTCTGAATATCTCCTGAGGAATCTGAGCTGGTCTCAGCATCCTCTCCTTGGGCAGAGTGAAAGCTGCAGCTCCTCTGGTTATTCTGGAAGATCACAGGCTGACCACATTGTTTTTTTGATGGATGAAACCATGTGCTTGATATTGGAGCAGGGAAAAGGAGCTGAGGAACAATATATGGAAGACTTCTGAATGTCAGTGGAGTGAGCCCTGGGGGGACTGGAAGATGGATGGATGTGCCTGATGTGATTGGTGCCAGGGACAGTAGGAAAAGCCTGCCCTGGGCTGTGTTTCATGCAAAGAAAGCGAAGGGGAATTGCTCAGGGTGGATGCAAAGGGGCAGATTTTAGAACTGCAGATCCATGAGCTGCTCCCAGTGGCCAGGGCACAGGTTGGGAGTTAAGGAGCCATGTCCATGCTTTGCAGAAAGGAGAGCTTCACTGGTGATGCCCCATCCCTAGAAGTGTCTAAGGCCAGGTTGGACGGAGCTTGGAGCAACCTGGGATAGTGGAAGGAGTCCCTGCAGGGGTAAAATGGGATGACCATTGTGGTTCTTCCAACCAAAACCATTCCATGATTCTGTGAAGTTGCACCATGTGTCCTGTCTGAGTGCATGTTCCCAGCAGGAGGAACAAGGGGGACAGGCAGGAAGGGACAGTTTGAGCTGAGGTCCCTCTCATCAAGGGAATGGTGGGCTCCCAGAGAAGTCTGGGACCAGTCTGGGTGGTCTTATTCATCCCTGTCTCCTTTTCTTTCCTCTTTGTCATGTTCTAGGAATCCTTTTATCCATGTGTTTGTTTTTCTTTCCCTCTCCTTGCAGATGCTCAGTAATTCTTTGAACATATCAGATGGGTTTGTGTATCCCTGTTCTGTGGATTCCCCACAGAGGAAAACAGGCACCTCTGGAGCAAGTTGCACATTGGCCTGAGGTCATGTCTAAGGCAGCCTGGCATAGTCCCTCTGGAATGCCTGCTCTGAGCGTGGGGCAGGCGAGGGAGGGTGATGTTGCACATGGGAGCAGTTTCCAAAGCCAGGAGGGATGGCGGGTGCTGACAGGAATAAACACTGCGGCACAGAAAGGATGAGGCAGCGGTGGCCTGGGAGAGCAACAGCCTGGAGCCATGGTGGAGCCATGGACAAGTCTGGCAGCTCTGTTGGAAAAGTGTATTTGTTCCTTCCCTGGATGCCTCGTGGAGCATCGAGGGTGGCTGCGGGGTGTGGATTGCCCTGCAGGCCCATCTCCCCTCTGAGGCCAGCCTGGCCCAGGAGTGTCCAAGCATTCCCAGGGTGAGTGTCAGACACCAAGTCCTAAGGGTCCCTCTCCCTTGGTGTCTTGCTCATTCAGTGTTCCCCTTAAACATCTGAATGAAGGTGTGCCCCAAAGCCAGACTGATCCCTTTGGAGCCACACAGGCTCTCCAAACATTGTCCTTCCCATGCCCAAAACCAGCCAGTCCACACCTTGTGGGTGCTGTGTCAGGTCCCAAACCTGAGGGACAAGTTTGTGATGGATCAGGCAGGGATCCTTTCCAAGTGCCCAATCCTGGCCTGCTGGGGCAGAGGGAATCTTCTCTGGGGAGTGGGCAGCCTTGCTGTACTGCTCTGCAACCCAGTTCATCTCTCACACCCTCACCCTCCCTCCCTCCTTTCCAACACCCAATTTATGTCACTCCCAGGGACTTCCCTTCCAGGCTGGTCCTGCATTGCCCATCACCTGCCCAGGTCAGGATGCCGTGTGTGGATGGGGGATGTGGTGGTCACTGTTACATGGAACAGTAACTCTGAGGTCCCTCCCAGGAGTTTTTGGTGAAGCAGGGAGGACTCGGGGCTGTGCTGGGGCTGGGGGGACGTCAGAGGAGTGGGAGCATCACTGTGTGTGGAGAGCCACGAGGGTGGGTGTGGTCCTGGGGGACAAGAGCAGCTGTGGCCACAGGGTTCCTGAGGTGACTTCAGGAGGGACCCACAGATGGACCTGGAGAGACAAGTCTAGAGCTGCAACGGGGAAGCAAAGGGAACCTCATTGCAATCCTGGCAAATGCTGGTGCAAGAGGTGTTTTTGGATAAGTATTTACTCTGAAGACTTCCATCTTCAAGCACTTCCATATTTTTGGTGGCAAAATAGAGATTCTCCTGCCTGCCATGCTGAGCAGACTTCACTGCCCAAACAGATGACCAAGAGGAGGAAAAGGACAGAGCTGCCATCCATGCCACCCCACCATCACTCCCAGGGTTGGGACAGGCTCAGGGCTGTCCAGGAGCAGCACTGTGGGCTCCTTCCCTCAGCCACGTGCCAGCACAGGCAGAGCAGAATCCACTGCAGCAACCGGGGTGCCCCAGCACGCCGGTGTCCCTTCTGCAGGGCTCTCCCTCTCCTGCCTCCCCGAGGGAACAACGTGAGCAGCATCCAGCGGCTGCCTCTGCCCGAGTGCAAAGGAGGCCTGAGGACATGCTTGGAGAGGGGGGAGCAGAGGGAGGCAGCACAGAGGAACAATTGAAAAGAGGAAAAAGGAAATCCTCCTGGAGCTGTGAAAGTGTTTTCCCAGACTGTCTGGCCGCTCCAATGACCTCATTCTCCGAGGTGCTGTTAATTGGGCTGGAGAACAGGACGTCCAGCCCCGCCAGCCCCTCTGCCCGGTCACCTGCGCAGCCCCTGTGCCCAGCAGCCCTCCCCAGCCCCACCCTGTCCCTGAGGGGGTTCCCAGTGCCCGGGCTCGTGCTAGGGGTCATTAACCAAGGTTAACAAGCCCCAGATTTCCATGAGTTCATCTCAACTGTTTATCCTGGAAACCCCCTCTGCAAAAGCAGTGATGCATGCACGAGTCTGGAGAGGGGACTGGCACCAGAATCCTGGGAAGGGAGAGAGCCTGGCCCTGAGTTCTGTGACCATCCCTGGGGTACAAGTGTCTCCTGTGACAGAAAAGGCACAAGGGATCACACAGAGAGGTCCATGCAGCTGGAGCTTGGGTGGCTGGGCTGGATGGGGGAAGCAGGATGGTGCATCAGTGGTGATGAGGAACTCGCAAGGCTGTCTTGTTCCATGCACAAAGTTCCAAGGGGATGTCTCCTGCTGGGTCAATATTTCAACTGAGATAACGGAGCTCTGAGTAATGGATCCCCTCCAGGATCACCTCTTCTATAAAGCTGTGGGCACCAAAGAAAGCTTTTTACATATCCTTCAACTGAGAAATTTTATGGGTAGGAAGAGAAACCAGTAAAGCTTCTTTCCTGCCACACATTTGCCCAATTTAAAAAAAATTAAAAATGCAGAATAACAGAATGGTTTGTGTTGGAAGGGACCTTAAAGATGAACTTGTTATAACCCCCTACCATAGGCAGGGGCACCTTCCACTAGCCCAGGTTGCTCCAAGCCCTGTCTGACCTGGCCCAAATTCTTAAAAGCTCCCTCATAAGGCCACTAAAGCTGTGGCTCAAATTCGCCTGCTTCACACATCAGGAAGGGATGAGGGACAGACACAAGACTGCATCAGCCTTACAAAATCCAAACACCAAGTAAGTACTTGGGAGCTCTTTTATTCAGCAGAGAAATTAAAATAACGAGACCCAAAGGCTGGGAGTTAAAGCGAGGCCTGCTCAAGTGAGGATTAGCACATATTTCAACACTGACCATGACTGGAACTAATTGCAGAGAGCAGAGGTTGGATTCTGCTCCACAGGAAGCCTGGCTGCCTTTCCAGCAGAGGGGCTTAAGCCAAGAGATCATTCCTGGTCTCAATGGTCATAGGACAACACTCTCAGGCCCCTGATGTCCAAGTCATGTTCAGGTCTCATGGCCCCAAATTTGGGGCATCTGAAAGATGCCAAGCTCAGATCAGTGCCTTGCACCAGCCTGGTGCCTCCAGAAAAGTGCTCACCTCCCATCTTCTGGGCTCTCCTTCCCTCCCCCGGCAAAATGAGGGTATTTTAAAAGTGGGAGAAGGCTTCTGTGGGTTTTATGTTCCTATTAGAGAGGGCATTGTCAGAGCCAGGCCCCTGGGACAGGGGCTGGAGTGGGAGAGCTGAGAATGTAAAACATGACTGGAAGTACAAAGTGTCCAGATCAGGGCTTTTTTTACTTTTGTCTTTCAATAGTTAAAGAAGCTTCTATTTGCCATCAGCATTGCTAATAAACACTCTCCAAAGTGCCAAATGCCATGTACTTGTAGCTTTCTTTAAAGATAAGAGAGGGTTTCCCATGGCATTGGATACTCTGTTCCCACTCCCACTGGGAGCCTTTATCATGGTTTTAGTGCCATATTTGTCTGTTCCCAACTCCAGAAGGTCTTGGTATCTTGGTACTTGGCGTGTTGCTCTGGGATCTCCAATGCCGGGGACTGATAATGGCATTTTTTTGTGGTGGAATCTCATCAACTTTTCCTCCAGGACAGACAACAGCACACAAAGCCAAGGAGTCCTCCTGGGACATGTTCTGTCAGCCATGAGCTGTATCCTGACTGCAGTTTTGGGTTGGAATTGCTGTTTTGGGTTAAAGCAAGCTGCAGCACCACTGACAGCTCTCGCAGGCTGTTTGCATCCGTCAGGATAGTCATGGAGTTACCCACATCACATCCCTGCAGAGCAATCATGGAATTATCCACACCACATCCCTGCAGAGCCACTGCTCTCCATCCATTGGGATAATCATGGAATCGTCCATGTCACATCCCTGCAGAGCCACTGCTCTCCATCCATTGGGATAATCATGGAATCGTCCATGTCACATCCCTGCAGAGCCACTGCTCTCCATGGACACAGAGTCTCATTTCCCTGTCTCCATTTTTATTCCCGTGTGTCACTTTGCAACCCCCCTTGTACGACTTCCTGGAATGTTTTGCAATTAAATGCAGACCACTTGTGGTTTGCACACAAACGAGGGCAACGAAGACAAGATTTTCAGACAAATAACAGATGCCAGCTGGTCCCAGTGCCCCCGCACTTGGATTTTTTTTTTTTGCAGGATTTCTTAACCTTTTCTGTGACAGTCTTCGTGCTTTAATTTTTGAGTACCTTTTCTTAATCATAAAATCGTAGAGTTGCTGAGGTTGGAAAAGCCCTCTGAGATCACTGAGTCCAACCTTTCCCTGAGCACTGCCAAGGCCACCACTGACCATGTCCCCAGTGCCACATCCACACATTTTTGGAACATTTCCAGGGATGGCAACTCCACCACTTCCCCAGGGTTTTGTTGGTTGCTGTTACAACAGCACTGTTGTCATGCCCACATGATTCTCTGGAGCTGGGTAATCTCTTCCAAACCTTGAAAGTTGAGCTCTGCTCCTGCTGTCCTTCAGGATATCTTTTCCTTGGTGGGTAGTGAGAGTGTTTTCTCCATAGGACTTGATTTTGCTGCAAGAGTTTCATCTTTTTTGACATATGTCTTATCTCTACCTACTTTATTTCCTACTAATTTTGCTATTATTCCCCTTAGAAATGGCTTAAGGTTGAGACTTCAAGCCCCCTTTTTTTAAGAATACTGCTGGTTTTTCTTATGGGATGACTTTAGCTGATGAGTTATGACTTCATCTCCATTTTTCAAAATACTTGGGAAGCAGCTGATGTTAATTGTTGAGTCTTCGTGATGTCATGTGATTGTATTTGGAACAGAGCTTCCATTATGCTCTGTCTCAAATTGAACTGCAGATCCTAAGAGTGAAATCTTGTTGTTTTTCTCTCCAAATTTATTTTAAAAGTCCCTTGCAATGCCGATGAGTCCATCTCTTCCTTAAGGATGTCACTGAAAGCATTGTTATGAGGCAGGAGAGTATTGACCTTTGCATCTGGTTTTGTGTTGTTTTGAGACATAACTTGAGATCCAGATTCTTTGCTAATAAAATCATCATCTCAGGCAGAATTTAGAGCTGGCATATTTTGTCCTAGTACTTATGTTTTAATTTTCTCTATTTCTGAATAAACAAACCAGATCTGAATATAGTATTTCTTCTCTTTCCCTTTTTTTTTTCCTTTTTCCAGTTTATTTTTCAGTTCAGTTGAGCCAACAACTTTACATGGGTCCAGCCCACGCTGTTACTCACCTCTCTTGCCTAATCTAGATCTGAACTAATGGGGAACAGCTTCGCTTTCCCCATGAGCTACTGCTAATGCTTCATTAGTGAGGTTTTTGACTCCAGCCTCGGGACACCACTCCCTCTCTGCCCTTCCCTCACCAGTGTTGGTGGGCAGTGGTGGTCGCCCCTGTCTGGGGAGGGGCTGGTGCTCAGCAGATGCTCTGGAGATGCTCCAGCTGTGAACAGCACAAACTCCAACATGTGCACAGGCAGGAGCCTCCCTGGGCTGGAGCTGGAGGGGAAATTGCCCAAAGTGGCTTGGGGAAAGCACCTGGATGGAGAACCTTTGCTTTAAAGCAGACAGACATTCTTTGGAGAGAGAAATGCAGGGGCAAGGGAGGGGCTGGTTTCTGTGCCTTGTTTTAGTATAACTACTGCCTTTGCCCGTCTAACACTGAAGTGCTGCTTGTGGCACTGACAGCAGCTGCTGACAGACCCTCCAGGCTCCAGTAGAGCATCCAGGTGTCACCTGCTCCATCCCCTGATGGAGGCTGCTATGGGAAGACCCTGCCTGGCCGCGGGTCTTGTCCAGGAGAAGGGGTAGGGGAAGGGGCAAGGTGCCTAAAGAAGGGTGGTGGACAGAAGAGCTCTGCTGGGACTCTCTACTGGGCTGCTCGTGGATTTGTTGGGCAGGGGTGGGGCTGGGGCATGCTCTCCTTCTGCTGGTGGCCCCACTCACCCACGTGTCCCTCATCCTGTCGTCACCATCTCCAGGAGATGCTACAAAGGCTGCCTGGGATCTTCCTGGCTTCTTGCTTGGCATTACGCAGGAATCGCAGGAAAAGTGCACTGGCTGCAGGAGAGGAGGATCCTGAGGTCCAGAGGGATGGCTGAAACAAATATCCAGGTCCAACAAGAGCTGGGCTGCTCAGGCTGACCCTTCCCAGACAGCTGTGCTCATGCTTTGCTTCCTCCCTTCTCAGTCTGCTTGTGTCCCTTGTTCCTGCCCACCCCTCCCATCTGTCCCTCCAGGAGATACCTGTGGGCACTCTGGGGGTGCTGGCAGCCTGTTCTGCCCATCCTGGGTGACTGCCGTGGCATCCCTATGGCACCCTGCCCTGACTCTGCTGCTCAGCCAGGCTCTTCAGCCCTGGGGAAAAGAGATGAGATCGTGTGGGTCTGGAGCAAGAGTCATAGAACGAAAGACTCAGAGGATCACAGAATATTCCAAGTTGGGAAAGATCCCCAGGGATCATCCAGCCCAGCTCCTGGCCCTGCACAGACACCCCAACAACCCCACTCTGGGCATCCCTGGCAGCTCCTGGAGCTCTGGCAGCCTCGGGGCCGTGCCCATTCCCTGGGGAGCCTGGGCACTGCCCAGCACCCTCTGGGGGAAGAGCCTTTCCTGATCTCCAGCCTGACCCTGTCCTGGCCCAGCCCCAGCCTTTCCCTGGGTTCTATCACTGCTCACAGAGAGCAGAGAATGGAGCTGCACCTTGGGAGGAGCTGCAGCACCCGGTGAGGTCTGACCTCAATCTCCTCTTCTCCAGCTGAACATTCCAAGTGACCTCAGCCACTCCTCGTGTGGCTTCTCTCTGAGAGAGTGGGTGGGCACAGCAGTGTGTCCTGGGGTAGCTCTAGCGGGGTGCAGTGACATCCCCAGTGTCCCCAGTCTGCCCTGCCCTGGCAGAGTGACAGCCCTGCCCCTGCTCCGTGGGCAGCTGCCAGAGCTGCCTGAGCAGCTCCAGATGTGCGGGTGGCCGGTGAGCAGCTGTGCGCTGCTGCCGGGAGTCCTTGGGGCGGCTGTGTCCGAGGGAGCTGCCAGCACGGCCCCGGCCGGCTCGGCGTGGGGCTGGGGCACAGCCCTGGCACCCCTGACCCCCAAGCGCTGCCTGCCCGTGGGGAACCCCTTGGGTGTGGGATGGGCTGCGCCTCCCTCCAGATGTTCCCGTGGCCTCTTACCCCCTGTTCCCTCACAGCAGGGCCTGTCTGGGCCACAGGAGGGGCCGGGCAGGCTCTGAAGCTGCGGCTGTTGCGGCTGCCGGAGCGGGCAAGAGCTGGTGGTGTGCAGCCACGGACACAGCCCGGTGGGAAGCGGGGTCCCAGGGGGCCCTGGCCGGCACCATGGGCAGGGCAACCCTCCGGGATGTGCCGTGGGGACATGGCAGCGGGGACACACCAGCCATGGTCAGAGCAGGGATGGAGTGTGGAGTGCACAATAGAGGGAGAGGGACTTCAACTCAGGCAGAGAGAAACAGGACAAAGGGGAATAAAGAGGAGAGGTTTGGATTGGATGTTAGGAAGAAACCCTCCCCTGTGAGGGTGTTGAGGCCCTGGCACAGGGTGCCCAGAGAAGCTGTAGCTGCCCCTGGATCCCTGGAAGTGTCCAAGGCCAGGCTGGACAGGGCTTGGAGCAGTCTGGGAGAGTGGGAGGTGCCTCTGCCCATGGCAGGGCATAGAACTGAATGAGTTTAAGTTCTGTTCTAGCCCAAACCATTCTATGATTCCATGATTCTCTGGTGGCAGTCCATGCCCTGGCCCATGAAGGGCTAAACACTCCCAGCTGCTGCTGAGCTGCTTGGCCAACTATTGCCCATGGGCAGTGTGGCCCCAGGGTAGGGATAATCTTGGGGGCACATTCAGAGGGGCTCAGGAAGAAGCTCTGGTGTCTGAGACAGCTCAGGGACCATCAGGCTCCAGCGAAAGACCCTTGTAGCTCTAAGCCATGGGATCCTGTGAGCAGGACGACACAGAAATGTGCAGGTGGTGCCTGGGCAGGGCATGACTCCTCTGCTCTGGCTCTTTCACATCTCTTGAGCACAGGCTGCTCACTGGGCACTGGTGCAGGTGCACCTGAGCCAGCCGAGGCTGCAGGGACTCTTTCTCTGCTTGGAAAGGACACCGCGGTCCCTCCCTGCCAGAGCCAGGCTTGTGCCTATTCCCAACCTTCACTCCCCCAGCCCAGCACCCCTCAGCTGCTGCCAGCCCTGGGACCCTGATATGAGAAGGGCTGTCCTTGAGCAGCCCAGAGCCAGCCCCATGTCCNAATTGTGCCAGAAGGACCAGGCACTGCTGGGCCACTTCCAGCCCCTTAAGAAGCTTCTGGCGGCATGGAGAGGTTGGGCTGAGACAAGAGCAGGTGCTAAACGACACATTCCTGATGCTGAAGAGGGATATGGGGAAGAAGTAGATGGGAATGTCAGAAAATACTTGGGGAAGGCACTGTGGGATGTGTCTGGTCCCAGCTCTCTGGGGATGGGGCAGCACAAGGTTTGGATCCCAGGGTTTGGATCTCAGGGTTTGGATTCCAGAGTTTGGATCCCTCGCCACTGCCAAATTTGTTTTGTGAGGCAGCAGAATCACAGAACCATTTAGTTTGGAAAAGCCCTCTAAGATCATCGAGTCCAACCATCCCCAGCACTGCCAAGGCCATCACTGACCATGTCCCCAGGGGTCACATCCCCAGGGCTGTTAATCCCCTTCAGGAATGGTGACTCCACCACTGCCCTGGGCAGCTGTGCCAGGGCTGAAGAGCCCTTTGGGAAGCTGGAGAGCTGCTGCTGCCCTTAGGCTTCTGGTCAAGGTCACAGAAAATCCCAGTGGGAGACTCAGAGTGACTTCTACCAAAATCATGTCACTTGGAGCAAGTCATGCACAGGCTGAGGACCCAGGTGCTCCACTATAATGAGTCATGCAAAATGAAATAGTTTTCAGTAACTTTTTTTCTGCTGATCAAAATCCAAAGTAACCTCAGAAAATGCACAAGATGTGATGAGAAAACAAACCTGGAGCCCACAGGTCACTTTTTCCATNTATGAGAAGGGCTGTCCTTGAGCAGCCCAGAGCCAGCCCCATGTCCCCACCCTCCACACTGTTATCAAGTTCCTGCAGCCTTCCCCCTGCCCGCCCGGGCCCTCTGCCAGCCCGGGCCGGGATGGAGGCACTGGCAGGGTCCTGGAGACTGTTCCGCACTGGGGACACCACTGCACCACAGCTGCCACCACAGCTGCTCTTGCACACCTGGGACAAGCAGGGTCAGGACCTTGACCCTCCCAACAAGCTCCTGGTGCTTTTGGGGCAGCAAGGTTGGGATATAGCGTGAGGAGGCCGCTACCTGCATGAGGGGACCTTGGGGCCCAGCAGCCTTGGAAACACAACTGAGGGCAGGTCTTTCCAGATTTTCCGCCTTCCCAAGGCCCGTGGCTGGCTCTGCAGGAAGCTGTCCCTGCCCGGGAGTCACCCCCACTATCAGGAGTTGTTTGTGGATGAGAAACTGTCCAGCAGTGGATGGGACAAGATGGGCAGTGTTCAGAGAAAGTGAAGATGGGATGGGATGGGATGGGANGAGCCCTTTGGGAAGCTGGAGAGCTGCTGCTGCCCTTAGGCTTCTGGTCAAGGTCACAGAAAATCCCAGTGGGAGACTCAGAGTGACTTCTACCAAAATCATGTCACTTGGAGCAAGTCATGCACAGGCTGAGGACCCAGGTGCTCCACTATAATGAGTCATGCAAAATGAAATAGTTTTCAGTAACTTTTTTTCTGCTGATCAAAATCCAAAGTAACCTCAGAAAATGCACAAGATGTGATGAGAAAACAAACCTGGAGCCCACAGGTCACTTTTTCCATGAGTTGTGCCTCTAAACACAGGGCATGTGGTCTCTGCTGGCTGGACTCCCTGCACCTGGGTTGTGCTTATGGCTCCTGTCCTCCCATGGCTGGAGAGGACTCAGCCCATCATCCAGTGCTTTCTCCCTCCCCAAACCCCCCTGGTGCTGGGGGCTGCTCTACAGCCTTACACCCGGTGTCCTCGCTCCCCCGGGCATGGGGTGGTAACTCCTGCCAGGGGCTGAGGTCCAGGCAACCTTATGGCACAAGATCCTCCCATCCAGCTGCTCAAATATCAGACTACTCCAGGTCACTTCTACAAGGAGCTGGGAGAGGTGGCGAAGCCCTGGGATCTGTGCCACAAGCTGGGAAGCAGAGACCAGCAGGACCAGGCCAGTGACTGTCACCTCCAGTCCTGGGGGCAGTTCTGGGCCCCCACTACAGAAAGGACACTGAGGGGCTGGGGCGTGTCCAGGGAAGGGAACGGAGCTGGGAAATGTCTAGAGCCCCAGGAGCAGCTGAGGGAGCTGGGAAAGGGGCTCAGCCTGGAGAAAAGGAGGCTCAGGGGGGACCTTGTGGCTCTGCACAAGTCCCTGACAGGAGGGGGCAGCCGGGGGGGTCGGGCTCTGCTCCCAGGGAACAAGAAATAAGAAGGAAAAACCTCAAGTTGTGACAGGGGAGGTTTGGGTTGGATATTAGAGAAAATTTCTTCATGGAAAGGGTGGTCAGGCCCTGGCACAGCTGCCCAGGGCAGTGGTGCAGTTGCCATCCTTGGAGTGATTTAACAGCTATGTGGATGTGGCACTTGAGAACTTGGCCCCTCAGTTTAGGAAGAACATTGAGATGCTTGAATGTGTCCAGAGGAGGGCAACAAGGCTGGTGAAGGGCTTGGAACACAAGCCCTGTGAGGAACGACTGAGAGAGCTGGGGGTGTTTAGCCTGGAGAAAAGGAGACTCAGATGGCCTTATCACTCTCTACAACTCTCTGAAGGATGGCTGTAGTCAGGTGGGGGTTGGTTTCTTTCTCCAGGCAGTGACTGACAGAACAAGAGGACACAGCCTTAAGCTGCACCAGGGGAAATTTAGGTTGGATGTCAGGAAGAAGTTTTTACTGAAAGAGTGATAAAGTACTGGAATCGTCTGCCTGGGGAGGTGGTGGAGTCACCATCCCTGGATGTGTTTAAAAGAAGATTGGATGTGGCACTTGGTGCTGTGGTTCTGTGAATTCAGCTTCCATGAATGGCTTTTCCCTGCTTCTCAGCTCCACCATCTTGTGCCACCCTAATCCTGCTGCACAGCCCTACAGCATCAGCAGGACACAGGGCCACTGTCCCTTTGTCCTCAACAGCACCAGGGTACAGTAAGGATCTTCTCTGGCCCTGACCTCCCTGTAAGGACAAGGTGTCCCTTTGGAAGGTGCACGTCTTGAACTCTCCTGTGTGCCTTGGCAGCCTTGGCTTTGCTATTTTTTTGTGTCTGGGCCCCTTATCTCCCTGCCCCACCTCACTCGGTGCTGGCTCTGATGTCCCCGGTGCCAAGGCTGCCCCGTGCCCAGCCCAGTGGCTTGGGAACAATTGGAGGAAGCCATGTCCCACAGCAAACCCTGAGATTTCTGCTGGAAGTGACAACTACCGTGAGGGCTGGCAGGGGATGAGGCCGCACGTGGGGACTGCAGGGTCTCAAGAAGCTCAGCAGGTCTGTGCCCTCCCTGCCCCAAACCCAGCTGCTGCCAGGGGGTTCAGATGTGGGGGGGAGCTGGCTGGGCACACTGCAGGGTGCAGGTGACACAGGAGTGTGATCAGCTTCCTATGGCCATGGCAGAGCCCCACGAGGGAGGGCAGCAGCACATCCCTGCTCACACACACCTGCCCAGCATCATCAACCACACAGCACACACAGACACAGAGGCACCCGTGTTAGTGCAGGGACCAGTGCTGCCCTGCCTCAGGACACAGGGACAGCCTAGGGCTGGGCATGGCAGCACCCAGACAGGCACCAGAGGGACCATGTCCACCCATGTGTGCAGAGGAGAAGGTGGTCACACACAGCCACAGGCCCACGGGTGCCTTCCTGCTCTGAGCCCCAGCCCAGCAGTCCTGAGGCTCCATGGTGCTCCAAGTGTCACCTCAATGCACCTCAACTCCTTCTCCATGTGCTCAGGACTGGAAACCCTCAAATCCCTGCCCAAACTCTTCCCCTCTGCTCCCTCTGATGCCCAGGTGCCACAGGCTCACCCTGCCTGGGTCAGCAGTGCCAGCAGAGTGGGCAGCCCATGCCCGTGCTGTGCTGGAGCACTGCCGGCCATGCCCACGCCATCCAGGGTGCTCAGGGAGGGCAGAGGGAGTTCAGCTGGGGAGGACAAACTCCTTAAAAGGCTGGACATGCAGGCAGTGCAGGCTTTCCCAGGAGCCAGGAGTTCCTGGAAGTTGGCTCCTGGTGCCAGAGAACAAGTCTTGGAAAGCTGCACGGGTGAACCTTCCTGAAAGGAGCTGCCCCATGCCAGCTCATGCCTCACCGTGGGCTGTTCAGAGGTGGCTGCTGTCCCTGCATGTCCCCCACTTGCTCCCACGATCCCTGCCACGAGCTCAGCTCCCAAAGGAGACCCAGCTCTTGCCCAGGCTTTGCTATTGCAGATGTGTGGCCCAGAACTTCTGTTATCACTGTCCCAGTGCCTCTCTGGCCCCGTTCCCTGCCTGGGAGCCCATCCCAGGCGCAGGCTCGGGTACCTGCCAGCCAGGACGTCCCATGGCTGATAATGTCACATAGCTTGGAGCCCTGGAGCTCCTTCAAGTGCCTTTTGCCCTCTTGGCCTCCCAGCAGCAAGGTGGGGTCTCACACCCTTCCTTCCCAGTGGGATAAAAGTAGGTGTCTCCTGTTTCAGCCTCCCCATGACCCGGGAGCAGTCCAGCCAGTTTCAGTCCTGCCGCATGCTTGGGATGCCCAGTGTGAATTTTCCAGGAACCCATCCCATGGGCTAGTGACATCCCCAGTTCCACAGGGGCACTTAGAAAGCACCTTCTCCCCACCTGAGACCTCCCATGGCAGTGGCCAAGGTCTTGTTCCTTTGGAAACTGTGATGAATCCCCACCCATCAGGTCCCTCCAGTGACCTGAGGCCATGTAGAACTTCTGTCCCCTCCTCTGAGTGCTCCAGATCCTCCCACCCAACATCAGCAGCCACTCCAGCACACAGCTGGACAGATGAGACGGTGGGCAGCCTCCAGGACCTCGAGGGATTTCACACATAGGCCTGTAGACAGCTCCACCCTGGGACTGTGCTGCCCAGGAGAGGGAGAGGACAAAGGCACATGGTGAACAAGCAGCAGCACAGAGGTGGCAAATCCCATCCCCCATGATCCCAGGAGCCCAGCCTCGGTCACCCCAGCATCCTCTTGACCCTTTGACACAGCCACGTTTCATTGTGGCTTAGGGGTGACACCTGCAGCCTGTCTGTGCCTCGGAGGCTTCCACCAGACAAAGTCCCCTCTTCCTGCACAGCCCCATGGACCTCTTTAAGTGCAAAACCTTCTAGCAGCATCACACTGAGCCCATTTCCTGACTCTGGCTCCCCGCATCACCCATGCCTGGCTCTCCTGAAGCCTCTTGACCTTGTTGTATTCCTTGTTGTGCCTCTTGGTCTTCAGGGATGCTGATGACCTGGCTCCAAAAATGTATTGCAGGGAGCTCTGCTGGCTGCTGTGCTGGCCCTCCAGCATCCCCTGTCCTGTCCCTTACAGCCCAAGTGGTCCAGTGTCACCTCCTTCTCCTTCAGCCTTCCTCGCAGTTGCCTTGTCAAAAAAAAACCCCCACCTACCCCCCAAAATGAGCTTGTTTTTTTTTTTAGAGATGCCAAGTCCATCTGGTACAGTCTATCCCTGATAAACAGCCCTCCCTCGGGGCCTCTTGGGACCAGAAATAGCGCCGGGGCTGGACCTGCCCGAGCAAACATTCCTCCCTGCACACGCACGTCTGCTTCCCGCTGGCAGCCCGGCCATCCCCGGGGAGCCGGGATCTCGGGGACCAGTGCCACGATGGCTCCTGCACGTCCCAGGGAGGGGGAACCTTTCCCACCCAGGTAACTGCGCATCCCTCTGGACACTGCCCCGACCAGCCCTCCCCGAGGCACGGCTCGGCCGAACTCGCTGTTCCTGCAGGGAGGAATCCTGAATTCTGACAGCGTGCTCCTGAGCCCCGATAATCCCCGAGGGGCAGCCGGCAAAGCCCCGCTGATCCACTCCGGGCTGACCCGGCCGTCGCTCCGGGCTGGAATGTGCTGCTAAACCCCCGGCCACCTCCCGGGAGCGGTCACCGCTGGCCTGGGGGACCCGGCTTGGTCCCGGTCGCTCCCCGGGGAGGCGACGCCAGCGCTCGGATGTCTCCCTGCCCCGCGGGAGGGGGTGGTGGGTGGCCGCTGCTCCTCAGGGGTTTGTGCTCCAAGGACAGCCGCAGGGTCCGTCCTGGAGCTCGGTGCCAGCCCAGCTCCCCTGGCACAGGCGCCTCTGGGGATCTACCCGTGCTCCGAGGAGGAGCTGTTTGTTTCCACCCCTTGCACCACTGCTGGGAGAAAAGCTGTTGCATTTCACACGACAGATGTTGCTCTCTGAATCCTTGCCCTGCTGGTCCTTCAAAGGATTTTCCATGACCTCTTAACCCCTTTATCTCGTGGGGGGTTCCAGCACTGACATCTGACCCACAGTGGGTTGTCTCTTCCCATATTCCTGCTGGGGCACAGGTTCCTGCCCACCCTGCTGTACCTGAGACTTTCCCTCCTTGTCACTCCCCAGGGACTGAATTTTTCCTCTGCTTCAAGAGGGGCTGCCTGGTGCAGTCAGTCCCTTAAAGGATTGCAAACACCCCTCTGCAAATGAAGGCATGGAACCCTCATGTACTGCCCACCAAAACACCTCTGTGGACATTACAAAGTGGCTCCCATAACTTCATGGCTCCTGATTCTCCCTCCTTCTCTCTACAATCAGTTCTCTGGCTCTTTCCAGATGTTAGGTCCAGCCCTCCCCTGTGATGGGTGGGAGCTGAGCCCAGCCCCCTGTGGGGGCACACCAGGACACTCACAGCCTTCCTGCTACCCCAGCTCCTCTGTGTCACTGTTTTGGGGGCTGTGAACACCTGCCAGACCCTCAAGCTGCCTCCTGGCATGGAGTCCCAGCTTGTGGAAATGGGAATCTTGACTCTCAGTCTGTGAATACGGGTCCAGAGCCCCTGGTTCATACCCTACTCCTCCAAAGTGGCTTCACACATGGCTAGAAAAATGCTGCTGCTCCCAGGGCACAGTGGCTGCTCTCTCCCACTGCAGCCTGTGCCATCTGCAGCCAACATTAATCATCTTTTTCAGCCATTAATCATTTCTAACATTAATCATGTTGTCTTCATGTTGAACAGCGGAGGACCGGGACTGCGGGAACTCTCTCGCAAGTGATGGGCCCCAGCTCCGCTGCTTCTGAGAGCTGTCAGCTGGCCAGAGCTCCATTCCTCCCCACGTGTGCCATGTGGCTTTTGTATTGTTTAGTCTCTCATCGAAATCTGGGGCCGGATTGAATTACCTGTCCCACAACAGCCCAGTGCATTGACACAACCACTGCCTCTGCAATGACATCACGGAGCCCTCGTGTTCGCTGGAGACCGTCCCGCGCTGTCATCATGCTCAGCTCTCAGACATCCACCCTGTCCCAGAGAACACTGTCCCTCTGGAGGGGAACCCTGTCCCTTTGCTTGCTCTGGGGCTGCCCGAGACTGAAGTCAAGCTGGTAGGAGAGTGCCTGTGAAGAAAGAGATGCCTGAGGCATGATCCTCATCCTGCATGCAGAGCACCTGCATCTCCTGATAGGAAAGGTCCAGCTTTGAAGGCATCCCTTGGGGTAGTTCTCCAGAATCCCCCAAGATTTAGTGGGAGGGGGCTCCTGGAGGGCTCCAGACCAGCTTGATTCACAGCAGGGCTGTTGGCAGCACTCATTTGGGGTGGCTGTGACTTTGTCTACCTGAGGTTTGAAAGCCTCCAAAACTGGAGCTCCCTCACCTCTTGTGCTTGTCCCCACACTGGGACCCTTCCAGAGTCAACACTTCATCTTGGAACAAACACCCCAAATCTTGGCCACAAACTGCAGTCTCTGTTTTCCTACCAAGGGCAGGGAAAGCTTTCTCCTGTGCTGTGAAGCACTTTCGGAGGGGGATCCAGTCCTTGTTTCACTGCCACAGCAACACACGGAGCTCTCCTTTCATGTCAGAGGGAAGGATCTCCACACATAGTGATGCTTAGCACAGCTTTTCCACACCTTTTACCCAAAGCTTTTCTGGGGAAGACTGTCATTCCTTTGACAGAGGGACAGGGAGACAGCTTTCTCCTGTCAGGTCCCTCCAGTTCTCCCTGGGGATGGAGCTCCTGGAGCTGCTGGAGTTGCTGGGTCAAGGGAGACCCTCCCAGGGTCTGGTGCATAAACCAAGTCTGTTTTCCCCCAAAAAGCTGACATTTGGAGCCTTGGTTTTGTTGGGACATAGAATGAACCCAATGCACAGTTTGTCCTATCCACAGATTTTTTTCTGGGAGGCTGGGGCTGCCTGGATCCGAAGCCGGCTGCCCTGACACCCAGGTCCAGGGAATTCCTGGGAATGCTGACTTCACGCTACTCCTCTTGCTGCTTTGTCCTCCAGCCAAAACCCAGGTCAGCCATGGGAGCTGAGCTTCTTCTGGAGCGGTGAGTGGAGACCTGGTGCTCTCAGACTCCACAGGCTCTTGGGTGGCTGCCTGTGCCCCAGGCAGCTGCTCTGGAGGCGGAGCATTGCCAGGCAGCAGGTCTGGCAGTTTCTTGGCAGTGTTCAACTGCAATCAAACTGTCTCCACTAAACATCTCGATGAGCCAGCACATTCCAATGGAGAAATGTCTTGTCTAAATGTTTCTGACCAACTCTCGTGCCGCGGCTTTCTCACTTTTCCTGTTGGCTGTGTTTCTGAAGGAAAACACACTTCAAAGGCACAGTCCTGGCTTGGGATGCCGTAGGTGTGACTGTGCTGTCTCAGCTCAGGTCCAGACTCTTCCCCTGGGGTCTGACGAGACAGAAGAACTCTTAACAGTGCTGGACAGCACAAGGGGCCCTAACTGGACATGAGAGGAGCATGGGGTGGGTGTCTCAGGAGTCAAACAGCCCCAGCAGCCCTCCCTGCAGTGGGGTGAAGCCTGAGGAGCCCTAAGGTTGGGCTCAGTGTGTGCACATGGCCCTAGAGCTGAGGTAATGCTCAGCTGAAGGTGAGAGCCAGCCTTGAGATGTGCTGGACGTGTGCAGGACAAGATGCCCTGTCCACAGCAAGACAAGTCCCAGCTCTTGGTGCCAGGGTCTTCTCTGGTGGGGAGTGTTTGTTCCCAGCTTCCCACTGCAGTGACAGTGCATCCTCTGCATCCACATCAGAGCAACCTGGGCTTTCTTTCTCTGCTGAGAACTCCTCATGGTCTTCAAATTCTTGCTGCTTCTTCAGAGATGTTCCTCAGCCCTGTTGTCACTCCTGGCATGGGCAGCAGAGCAGGACAGGGTATCTGGGTTCCTGGAGGCTGTTGGAACAGGTGTCTCTCACCTCAGGGAGGGGTGATCCTGCCCACACCAACCACACCATGTAGCAGGAGACAGCCAGAACCCTCCAAGGGCATGTCCAAGCCCTTTGGCATTGCCAGTGTGGGGTACCTGGGCAGGAGGGGAGCTGTCCCCACATGGAGGGCAGTTCCACCATCACCATGGGGCTGATCAGAGGGGCACATGGTCCTGTGGGGTTTTGAAGTTCACTGGGAACACAAGACTCATTGGGAACATGAAGCTCACCAGGAACATGGTGAGGCTCACTGGGGAACATGGCAAGGGTCACTGGGAGCACAATGAGCTCACCAGGTACATGAGGCTTCCCAGGTACACAAGGCTTATTGTGAACATGGGACTCACAGGGAACATGTCAGGGCTCACTGGGAACATGGTGAGGCTCATCAGGAACACAGTGAGGATCACCAGGCACACAAGGCTCCCCATGAGCACAGTGAGGCCCCCCCAGGCACACGAGGCTCCCTGGGGACAAGAGGCTCCCCGGGCACAGTGAGGCTAACGGGGACACAGCAAGGCTAACGGGGATATGAAGCTCCTCAGGCACACAGTGAGGATCCCTGGGCACAGTGAGGTTCTCCAGGCACACAGTGAGGTTCCCCAGGCACACAGTGAGGCTCCCCAGGCACAGTGAGGCTGCCCAGGCACACTGAGGCTCCCCGGGCACACTGAGGCTAACGGGGACACAGCGAGGCTAACAGGGACATGAAGCTCCTCAGGCACACAGGGAGGTTCTCCAGGCACACAGGGAGGTTCCCCAGGCACACTGAGGTTCTCCAGGCACACGAGGCTCTCCAGGCACACAGTGGGGTTCTCCAGGCACACAGTGAGGTTCTCCAGGCACACTGAGGTTCTCCAGGCACACAGTGAGGTTCCCCGGGGCCACTGCGAGGCTCCCGGGGACACGCTGTGTGCTCTCACAGCCGCGGGGCCGCACGTGGCCGGTGGGGCGCAGGCTCAGGGCGCGGCCTGCGCGGAGCGGGCGTGCGCCGGCCAACATGTGGTTTGTGTTTAGAGTGTGTGTCTGCCGGTGCTTTGTAAATGAGGTGCACACTGTGTGTGTTCACTCTGGCACGCCAGGCCCGGTGCTGCTGCGTTCCTTGGCCGGCCATGTCTTTGTGTAACGGGGCCTGTGTCCAGAGCCGCGGGGGGCTCCTGCTCGCCTGCTCACGTGTGTGTGCGCTCCGTCGCTTGGCCAGCCTGGACCCCTGCTCCTTCTGGAGACTCGCTTGAGGCTGAAAAACATCTTCCCCATGTGACTGCCACTCCCAGGGCAGTGGTCCGCGCTCCCTCGCTCCACGAGGGGACCCCGACAGAGATGTGTGAGGGGGGAGGTGCTCCCCCAGTGCTCCCCAGCATGCTGCACTCCCTGGGGAGCTGATGAAGTGTGAGGGGTGCTGGTGAGCAGCTGAGCCCAGCAGGCAGTCTGGCCCTCCCCAGCACCCTTTCTGCACATGAGACCTGAGCAAAAACACCTGGTGCCAATTCCCAGCCCAGCAGAGCTTGCGGAAAAACAAGGTGTCTGAAGCCTTGCGTGGTGGCTGAGATGGTCTCTTTCCCCAGGAAGGAAGGGTGGTCCTGTAGGAGGGCTGGCTGGTCCAGGGATGCTTGGAGCTGGATGAGGTGCAGGGAGGCTGCACCAGGGCATCTTGGCACCACACCTGGGTCTTGGACAGAGAGGGCCAGGCTGGGAATTGAGCATCCAGCTCGTGGCTTTATAGCGCTCTGGAGAGGCGGAAACGCCGTCTCCGTGGTGGTGAAGGAACTTTCCAGCCCTGGCAAAACTTCAGCCATCCTGAGCCCAGGCTGAGGGAAGGCGAGGGGAGAGAGCGGCAGAGGAGGTAGAGATGCACCAGAGTAACCCTGGAAAAGGCCCCCAGCTCTCCTGCAACTCCACAGAGAGAGCAGCTGGGCCAAACTCTCCCAGCTCCCTGGTCTTGGGGCAAGGCAACCCCGAGGGAAAACCCAGTGACGTGGCACAGGGACCACTGGCTTCTCTGGGGCCAGGACAGGTGGACAGTGCAAGGACATAGCAGGTGCTGGCTCCTGGTGCACATAAGCAGGCGTGACCTGTCAGGAGGAGCAAAACCTGCTCTGGCAGGAGCAATCAGGGCACCCACCAGCTCCTTGTGCCTGGCTTGGGGGGGAAATAGGGCTTTTGCACAGTGTAACATCTTCTGGGCTTCCCAGCCAGGCACAGGTGGCATAGAGGGGTTCTCCCCTTGACTCAGCCAGCAGGGAGGCTGCAGAGGATGCACAAACCTGGGCAGAGGATGCACAAACCACCCCAGCACAGCTCAGTGAGACCAGGGACAGGCTCTGGAGGAGCACAGAGAGTGTCCGAGTAGCCGACTGCTGCACTTGTATAAAAACATGAGCAATGGTGAAAGCAGCAGGACGTGGGAGGGATGGTGGTGCAGAGCACTTCAGAAAGAGAAGGATGGAGAGAGTCTGGCAGTCAACATCCGACTTTTATTCCTCGTTAAATAACAGAGCACGTCGGATGAGAGAAAGTCATTAAGTGTCAAGAGTCAGATTTCGAGGAGCTCAGTGCCAGGTTTCCCAGCACTCAGCACCACAGCCGGGGCCAGGCTTTGCAAAAAGCCAGATCCCATTCGGAGCTTGCAGCAGGGCTGGCTGGGGCTCTCTGGAGATGTGTCTGGATGGATTTATGAAGGAGATGAGTGCCCGACCTTCGTGGCTCTTCTCTGAAGTGCCTGATGGTGTTAGCCCCGGCACTGACCCTGCAAGGTGTGGTTCTGCTGGGTGACAGCAGTCCTGTCACCTGGAGGGCTGCAGTGGTTTCAGCCCCCCATCTGACAAGCTTTTCAAGCAGGAAACTGACAGATTGTGGGTTTTCAGCTTCCTGTGGGAATTTCTAAATGCATAATCATTGTGAACATCATGAAAAGCATTTTAATAGTCAGAGAATACCATCTGGATGTTCACAAACAAAGGCAATATAAATTCACGACTGACAGCACTGAACTCGGTGCTTTTATAAGTATTTCCAAATTGTTTCCCAAATTATTTAAGCAAGTCTTTCCTCTAATGAAACTCAGAAAAGATCCTAACATAGGCAAACAGTACAGACTGAGCACAACAGAGACTTTATACAGAAGGATTAGAGCTTGGGTCAGATGTAATCAAATTACATCCCCTGCATACTAATGCAGTCTGCAATCAGAGATAGAAGGAATCCCAAACACTTCTGTAATGGGAGGAATAAATCTGGAAGTGCCAAAAGGGAATTGGGGGAGAGGAGGGGAATAACTCAAACCAGTTTTTGTGGGTGTGAAGGCCTTGCATGATGGCACTGAGCACTGTGGGAATTATTTGAGAGTGTACAAGAGGGATTGGCTGGGTCTGGTGGCAGCTGTCTCTGATGTCCTTGCAGTGGGGGACACTGGGAAGGGCTTGGGAGGGATGCTGGAAGGGAAGATAGGAAGAGCAGCAGCCAGCCAGGCACAGGGCTGATTTGCAGGGAGGAGAGAGGTGCTAACAGCCTGGCTGGATGCTGGCTCTGAGGTGACGTGCCAGGAGGAGAAGCTGGCAGGGCTGGGCATGGGGTTCTGCCCAAAAGCAGGAATGAACCTCCCTTTCCACAGGCTTTGGGTGAGAGGTGCATAGACCAGCATGAGTTGGGCTGAATGGTGACTCCCAGGTTTTCCTGATGGTGACATTCACAGAGCTGCTGCTTTCCTGGACAAAACCCATGGACATCAGGCAGCAGTGCAGATCCTGACCTCGGAGGCCTGATGTCCTGGAGTGCACCTCTTGACAGCCCAAGGCAGGCATGGAGCCAAGGGCTTTGTTCATCACGGGCCTCTGTGGAGAGGAACTGGGAATGGAAGCAGCAATCCAGAGCCAGTGGAGGCCACACTGACAGCAGAGCAACCCCAGACATGTTGGGGACATGCAGATGTCCAAAGAAAAATTGTGAGGTGGCCACCAGTGGGCAAGAATGGCCACCAGAGAGGAGATTTCACCAGCAGCACCTGGACAGCTAAAGCTGGCATGTGGCTGTATCCTGAGGACAGCAGTGCCTCTGTCACTCTCAGGCCCCTGGCCAGACTTCGGGTCCTGGCAGATGATCTAGAAACATCTGCTTTTGCTGTTTTTTTCCTGATCCAGGTCTTGCAGCAATGGTTGAGGGCCCTCCTGCCAACAGAAATCTTTGGGCTATGGGTGAGGGGTCCAAAACCAGACCATGGCATGTGTATGGAGATGTGCTCTTGTAAACATGGCAAAAATGTATCTTGCCCTCCATGCAGGAAGATCACCTCTCTGCTTGTTGGAGAAGCCTTGGCTGGAAAGCGGGCAGACCCCAACTCCACCTCCTCCACATGACCTCGGAGCAGAGGACCCTGCTATCCAGTTCCTGGATTTCATCTGAATTCACCTTGCCCTGTGGTGCTGGGAAGTCTTCTGAGTGAAAAAATGTTGTGTTCATCTGTCACTGTGTCAGGCCAAGTTCTCAATAGAAATGGGTTTGGAAGCAAAGGAGTTGCTCTCAGAAGGAAACAGGAAACAAAATCTGATCTCTCCTTCGTGACGGGATGCCTGATTGTGACAGGACACCTGCTGACAGCTGGATGCCTCTTCCACCAGGCCCTCTCTGCTGGGATGAGCTTTTCCTCCTTGCCTCCGCTGCTCTGCCAGGAGAGCATGGCTCAGGGCAGGAGCACAGGAGGGGGACACGGCATGGAGTTGCTTGCGCTGCCTCTTGGCTCCTGCTCCTTCCCACCTCCCCACCTCGTGCCAGGGTTTGCTGCCTCCATGGGGCTTGGCGGCAGCTCCAGGAGCTTTGCAGTTTTCCAGTGCTGTGCCTCAAGTTTCTCCTTGGAATCATGAATAGGATGTGCCTTGTGCTTAGCCCGTGGCTCCAGCACCATCTCAGCATTGGACTGAGACCACGTTTGGTCTCTGTGGACATACCAGAAAGATCCCAGACATGGAATAAAGTGTTTGCCCAGACGTGCTGCTGAGGGCAGGCTGCCCCACATGGGACAGGCTGCCAGCCTGGGGGGTGCCATGTCCTCATGTGGCCCCTAAAGCATCACTTCTGTAGGTCCCAGCAATGAGCCCGACAATGGAGCTCTCCTGCCTGGATAAACGGGACGAGTGGTGGTGCTGCCAGAGAGGGGGTATGGGAGAAGCTGCCTGTTTCCTTCCAGTCACTTTGTTAACATGCCCCTAAACCCTGTCACAGCCAGAAAAAGCATTAGTCAGCCTTACAAAGTCAGGATGAGCCGACAGGAATAACAAGCGCCTTCGTCTAGAGCACATCCATGCCAGGCAAAATATTGTGGCCGGGACTGCTCTGTGCTTTTTCTGGGGAAGGGACAGAGGAACCTGCTCAGCCTGTGCCAAGGGCAGTGGTTGTGAATAACAGCTCAACACCTGGCCAGCTGTGAGAGCTGCTGGTGGTCACTGGAGCTGGCCCTGCCCAGGGCCTTCATGGGGCTATAGACAGGGATTGACCTGGCAGAGGGGCTGGTGAAGGGATTCAGCTCTTGGGACTGCAGTGAGATGAAGAAGGACTTGGGGAGGCAATGGTGTGACCTCCCTGCTCATCATGAGCTCTCTGGGTTAGTTTATGGCCAGCCACGAGCTGGTGGACATTTCAGAGGGGACCACAGGTTGGGATCTCCTCCATCCCACCTCAGCCCTGTCCATGATGCCAACAGCCTCTCCCAGGAGAGAGAAGAGGCACCAGGGTTGCTACAAGGAACCAGGTAACTCATCCCTCTGGGAGACTCCTGCCCCATAACACAGCCTGTCTGCCTGCTTCAGCATCACCTCCAAGAACCAGAGAAGCAGGGCAAGCCAGGACCTGGATCCTGGCCGAGGAGGGGAGAGATGAAGGGAGATGTGAAGTTGATGAGTGGAAAAGGAGAGCTGCGAGGATGTGGCCGGGCGCGGCTGACGGGGGTGGCTGCAGACGGTATCGCAGCAACGTGCTGGCACGGAGCAGGGGCCAGGCCGGAGTCAAACATTGGGAACATTTCTACCAGACGGGACAATTACACACTGGAGCTGCTTGCCAGTGAGGCCCCATCACGAGTGGAACAGATCCCATAAGATACTTCTAAGTTTAGAGTAAAGGAGCCCTCTCCAACAGGGGAGGATGCGAGACTGCCGAGCTCCATCCCGCCCGTCACGGCCAAACCGCACTCCCCGGAGGAGCACTCATGAACTGCTCTTGCAACACTTGAGCTACGGCTGAGACACACATTCCAGCCGAAACCCCTGTTTGCAGTTGTTTATACATCGCTCAAAAAATATCCTTTTGGATTGAATTTGTTCATGCTTGATCTCAGCCCAAAAAACCGAAGAATTATTTGGGGATGGTTTGAGCAAAATCTGTTTGACTGTTTCTGTGTTATGTAAGCATCAGAATAAATATGTTTTCATATTTTCAAACATTTTTCTCATCCTTACTAGCTGTCAGATAGCTCAAAATCAGCTTCATGATTTGGAGGAGTTGTACTTAGCCCGTGCCTGGCTCTCGGTGAGGGACCAGCCTGTTCCTCAGCCAGACAAGCTCTCCTCAGGAGTGAGAAAACCAGGAGGGACTACAGCTCTTACATGTGGTGCCTGAAATCCTTAAAGGTGATCTCCAGGGGCATTGGATCACAACTGGGCATTTTCCAAGAGTGTTTGACAAGAAGGCATTGGCCAGAGCCAAATGAGAGTTAAATAAACAGGTATTGAACAAGACTGTGGAAAAGAGCCGTAAGTTTTTGTGTGAAGGGGGGGTGAGTGCTGTGCACAGACCACGCAGCAAGAGGAGGGCTCAGCTGGTCCCACCACCCACCTCCCAGCTCCAGGGGAGCTCACACGCCACAAGTTGTGCCGGAGCTGCTCCCTGCATGTTTTTGTGTTGTGCCTGTGCTCATTGGTTTTGATGGATCATGGTTTTGGGAGAGGAGAAGTGAAGGAGAAGAGCTCGCAGCCTTGGAGACAACACTCTTTGACTCCAAGATTGTGCCCAGATGCAGAGAGGTGACAGGTGATGGGCATTGCAGGAGGAAGGCCAGGCCTTGGTGAGGTGGATGAGTCAGATGTTGGGAAGACTTTGTGCCAGCACCACTGGAGTGGGGCAGAGCTGTTGGAGGTGAATACAGAAAAATCCTTGAAACCCAGCTCCAAGGCTGGAGGAGATCATTGTCCAAGTTTCAGGAGTTCACACTAAGCCACTGGAGAGGTGACCTTGACTCAGGCTCTTCAGACTTTGTCTCTGGAGGAAAGGATGAAGAAGGAACGTTCACCCTGTGATGTGCCCCAAGGAATGAGGGTCTCGCTGCTGCCCAGTGCGAAGAGGAGTTAAATACCCGAATGCCTGGCAGAGGTTGGGATGTCATTCCTCACCCAGCACCTACAGAAACCCAGGGAAGTCT
Organism: Drymodes brunneopygia; assembly: GCA_013400955.1. Taxonomy (NCBI): domain Eukaryota; kingdom Metazoa; phylum Chordata; class Aves; order Passeriformes; family Petroicidae; genus Drymodes; species Drymodes brunneopygia. The sequence continues at coordinate 205,084 of VZTZ01000909.1, forward strand.
GTCCAAGTGCTGATTTTTAACTCAGGGCAGTTGTTCAAGGAATGACATTCCTGCAACTACAAAGTGCGACAGCAAGGAACCCCTGTAGAATTGGCAGTTCGGTTTCGGACGGTTGTGACGGAGACGAGAGATCTCTGAAGTCAGGTCTTAGAGCATGAGGTTTATTGTAAAAGGGCGTGGCTGTAGGGGACCTGCTAGGAGCTACCAGATGCAGCCTGGAGCAGGTCAGAGAAGTAAGAAAGCATGAGAGGGAGAGAGTGTAGAGGAGGAGAGGAAAAAAAAGCGAAGAGCCAAGAGCGAAGAGCAGAGAGAGCAAAGAGAGCGTGGTTGCCATTTACAATACAATAAATCATCTTCTGTGATGAATATTCTAATTTTCATTAACCAACCTAGAACAAGCTACAAATCCTACAACATTTGCATACAGCGTATAAGAACCACTGTATTTCCATATGGCGTTATATTTTAAACCCTAAAAACTGCTTTTTGGACCCTCTGCCAAGTTGGCAGGGTCTGCTCTGACCCTTGGAGCTGTCTGCAAGCAGAGGGTATTGTTTAATCAAAAGGGGGATCACCTTCAGTCAGCCAAGCCATTGTTTTCCAGTTGTACAGTAACTGGGGTTTGGTATCTCAAAGCTTGTCTTCATTTCAGTCTCGCTTTTAGTTTCCCTATTCTCAGCATCTTTTGTCAGGTAATCATATTTATAAGGCTTTCCTATTTCATCTTCCCCAACAAACCCGGAGTGCCAGGAACAGGCACTCCAGTGTCCTGTCAGTGTTCCATGGAGAAGCCATGGGAAAAATGAGAGGGACCATTGTGAGCTGGAGATGGGGAATTTTCAAGAGAATCAGGAAGCTGATAAAAATGCCTGCAGGACAAAAGGAATTAAATTAAAGTCCTCCAGCTGAATATAGAGGCTGCTTCAACATCTGTAAAAGTCACAAAGGGCTCACAAAATTAGAGTGAAGAAAGAGGGCAGGAACAGGAATCACTTTAGGCCTGTCAGCAGGGAAAAGGTTTTGAAACCATGAGCAGGGAAAAAATTACATCAGGGGAATTCCAGAAACATCTTGATTTTGACTGAAGGCCCCAGTCTGGGTTCTGGAGAAGCAGGGAAAGTCATCCATAGGCAAGGGGAGGTCTCAGTGCCTCCAAGGGAAGACCATGAGCATCCTGGAGCTACTGTCAGCCTGAGATGACTCCTTGGAGCAGTGGCATCACTTGGATCCACAAGATCCCCTGAAACCTTCCAGCACCTCTAGTTTGCCCACCCTGCTGAGAAAGCAGCATCTCCAGGGCCCTGGGGCAGAAGGAATGATTTAACTGGAGAGGGAGCATTAAACACTGGCCTGGACTGAAATGGAATCATAACCTCTGCCTCCTTCCTCATTCCATTGGAACATTGTGTCAACGGCTTCAGGGATAGAAAAGGATGTGTGAGCACCCCCAGATTTGCTTTAGGGCAGCACCTGGAAACCCAACTGTGTCCTTTTGACAGTTCAGCTTAACCAGGGTGACTTTGTGCTGAAGCAGAGAAGCAGTGCTTCCATGATCCATCCCATGAGCAGGGAGAAATCCGTCCTTAAGCCATCCCAGATGTTTGCAAAGCAGACGTGGGTCTCGGTCCTGAGGTAGCAGAAGGAAAAGCGCTGGAACAAAATGAGACGTTAAAAAAGAAACTGCCAGATCCACGTGGTGGAGCTGAGACAGCTCGGGGAGACCAGGAATGCAGCAGCTGCTCTGTCTGCTGGAGCAGACAATTTAACATGGAAGCTACTGCTTTCCAGAAGTCTGGAGTGAAGCAAATGTTGTACTGGTCTGCAAAAACAGCAGCAGTAATGATCCTGGGAATAGGCCGGGAGCTTTTGTGCAGGAAAATGTGCTGAAAGGAACAATCGTCCAGGTTCAGAGCAAGCCACTCAAAGGGACCTCAAGTCCCCACTGTCTTTGACAAGCTTGATGGGTGGGACAGTGGGAAAGTCACAAGGATCAACAGAGAGAGAAAGATAGCAAGTCCTGAGTCTGGGATGGAGCAATCCATGCGCCAGGAGAGCCTGAAGAACAACCAGCACAGGTGCGTGAGCTCTGCAGCACAGAACACTGAGACAGGGAAGGGAAGCTGACCATGAATCAGCAGTGAGCTTTTCCAGTGAGGAAAGCCAACTGGTATGCTGTGGTAGCCAACCGGTGTGCTGTGGTAGCCAACTGATGTCCTGTGTAAGCCAAAGCATGGCCAACATCTGCAGGGAAGATGTATGAGAAAAAATGGAGAGGTGAGGTTGTTCCACCTGGAGGAGAGAGGTGGAAAGGGGGATCTGACTGTGTTTTCCTCTACCTAAATGGAAGTTAAAGAGGAGACAGAGCCAGACCTTCCTCAGGGATGAAGAATAAGAGGAAAATGGCCAACAAGCAGGAGTTGCAAGTAAGGATGGACACAAAAAGTGTGTGCAGCCCGGGCAGAGGGGCCAGTTCAGGTTGTTCATGGACAAGGCTTTGTGCCAGTGGATTCAGCTTTAGAATTAGACCTGCTCTGACTACAGCTGACAGGAGACTTTGGATGTTTCGCCAAAAAGAAGCATCCAAGAAGATCAAGCAAAATCACTTTGCTCAGCCTGTAACACAGCCTTGAGCAGGTTGGAAGAGCCACATTGGGGAAACACTGCAGTGTGCTCCCTCTGCTTTAGGGTGGGATTGTGCCGCCACTGGAGAGCACCCAAAACATCTCTCCAGCTCTGGAGAAGCATGTCTGTGTTTGATGAAGGTGGGACAACAAATGATCTGCTGCCTCTACAGCGTGGTGAGCTCCTGATTGTGAGGAACATCAGAGCCCTGGGCTCTGGGATGCCCACTGTTAAATTCCCCAAAGCCTGCAGTCACAGACAGAGTTTCAGCAGATGCTCCATCCTGGGAAGAAGAAGGAAGGATACAGTGCCCAGGCTTGCTCTGCTCGGTCTGGGCTCAGTGTGCAGACAGAGGCTCTGGGAGAGCTCTGGCAGAGCCTGAGGAGCACTTGGCACCTCTGGGCAGCACAGAACAATCTCTCCACTGAAGGACACCTCCAGGCCTCTTTCCCCATGTTCAACTTTCTCACGTCTTGGACAAGGTTTCCACTCCATCACTTTTCCCTTGCAACCCTGGACAGGAGCAGATGTGTCCCTGGGTACCCAGCACAGCACAGCACCCAGCTGACCTGCACAAGTTGTGCTGGGGACATCCTCGCTCCCCTTCAGACACCAGGATGGCCCCAAATCCTCACAGACATCTCACATGTTAACTGTTGCTGGCCTTATCTCCAGGATCAAGACCGTATTTTTCTTCTCATTCCAGGAAGGACAAGTTTTAATAGGCCTGGAATTGGAAACAGCTCCTTTTGCTTTCCATGCTTCCCACCCGGTTTTCATGTGGGGAGTTGTTTACCACAGTTATGCAAGCGGAGGCAGGGGGCTGGGGTGACAGTCCTGGCCTGGGGGCACAAAGGAGGAGGAGGGCTGGGGTGACAGTCCTGGCCTGGGGGCACAGAGGAGGAGAAGAGCTGGGGTGACAGTCCTGAACTGAGGGTACAGCAGGGCTCCTGCTGCCCTGCACGTCCACCCTGGCCCTGCAACCATCCCCCACATCCTGATGCAGCCAGAGATGCACAACTGAGCAGAGGGAGAAGGAAATGTTCTGCTTCCCTGGCCAGAGGGGACAGCCCTTGGGACTGGGAAGGACTGAATCTCAAGGAAAAAGTGTGGGACATGTTCTGGTCTCCCTGGAGGGGACATCCAGAAGTGCCTGAGCTCCCCAGCCTCTTTTCTTGGATCTGATGGCAAGCCAGGGACAGTCACCATGACAGGTCAGCACAATGTCCCTGTTTCCTGCCAGACCCCCACAGGGACAGTGATGACAGACCAGGCAATGTGGAGGGGACGTGACACTTGCCATCAGTGCAGTGATCAGGTGAAGGACTGGCTGTAGGGCTGGGCATGGGCTGGAAATGGGTCAGGGACGTGCCGGCGGGAGTGGTGGCACTCTGGGAGTGTCTCCCCTTTGCACAGAGTCCCTTGCCCATGCTGGGTGATGATGGGGCAGCAAGAGGAACAGGGAGAACTCCCAATGCCATGTGGGAACACAGCCCAGTCAAGGATGCCCAGAGTTGATGGTGTTGGGGGAGGCTGCTGGGGCACAGTGTCCCAGCTGTGCAGGGACATCATCCTTTCAGACTAATTTTCCATCCATCTCTCACCCTGAGTGGCTCCACAGGCAGAGTTCCCCGAAGTTCTCCCCTAATTGCTTCCCTTCACACCCCCACTCTTGGTGTGCTTTGTGCAGGAGGGTCCAGCTCTCCCAGCAGCACCATTCCTCTCCTGCATCCTGCCCATCCAGACTTATTGCTGTGGCCACAGGCTGCAGTCAGCCTTCCTGAAGTGGGGGGCCTTTCATTTGTGGATGTGTTCCAAGTCCCACTTCTAGAGGATCTCTCAGTCCCTCCTGCCTTGGGTCAGGTTTCTCCCAAGCACAGTGGTCCACGTGCTGTTCTGGGGAAGGCCTTGTGACACCATCCCAAGCTGCTGAGCTGGATGCTGCTTGCCTGACATCCACCTGGAGCTGGCAGATGAGCTGGGGTGGACATGGAGGGGTGGGATAGGCCAAGCCCCCCTGGGCTCTTCACCTGTGATTTTGGCTTTCTGAGTTGCATCCACAGAGCTCGAAGCAGACTGGGCCAGGCTGACCCCGTGCTCTGAGAGGGCTGCTGGTCCCCGTGTGACAGTCAGGGGGCTGCTCCCTCGCTGCAGGGCACAGAGAGGGGCTGTGTTTGCAGCAGGAGCTGAGCACTGTCAGCACAGCCTGTGTGATCTACGGGACTCTGTATGGCCGAATCAGGATTTTGGAGCAGTCCCCCCATTTCACACACACACACACACACACACACACACACACACACACACACACACACACACACACACACATCCTCCTTCCACCGGCAGTACACCCAGGGATGTGTACTCCTATCCTGAATTTGTCATAGTGACTCCCTGCCGGCCCCCGGCCAGCTCTGCTCTGGTGAGGGCTCCTGCAGAGCCCCTGTGTATTTGCAGGGGTGGAGAGAGAAGAGAGCAGCCTGTGCCAGGGCAGGACTTTGTGCACAGCCTCATGGGGACCATCTTGGACCTGCCAAGCTTCCCCTCACTCCTGCCCTGGGCAGTGTTCCCAGCTTGGTGCTCGGGCCCACCAGCCCGGGAGGTTTTGGAGGCTCCAGGCTTGCTGACAGTCTGAAGAAGGCTGATGGAGATGCTGCTGGTGCAGAGTCCTGCCACAGTGGGGTAGTGCTCATGGTGAAGAAAAGGGCAGTGGGATAATGATCCTGGCTAATGCTGCTGCATCCTGGACCTCTGGACCTGCAGGGACCAACAGACAGGGTGACCCCAACCAATGGCCTCATGTCTTCAGTCCTGGCCTGGGGAGGTGAGCCCAGCTTGGAGGACACTGAGGAACAGCCAGAGCTCTTGGCAGCCCTTGTGCAGCCAGAACAATGGCTGACATCATTTTTATTTAAGAGGGAGAAAGGAAAAAAAATTGTGACCAGAGGACCGTAGCCCTGGGAGAGACGGAGTTTATTTTTCCTGCCTGCTGCTTTCTCTCGCGCTCCCCCCAGCCCTGGCTGTGGCACAGCACATTCCTTTGCTGTGATCTCCTCCCTCCCATGCAACAGCACATTCCTCCTGCGTTGGCTGCTCCCTTCTGCTCTGGCCACTCTGGCCTGGCCAGTGTGGAGGGGACAGTGGCCAGCTCTCCCCTGTGTCCCTGCACTGCTGGATGCTCTGCTTTCACCTTGGCCGGAGCTCAGGCTCAGGCACTGTGTCCATGTGCTGCTCATGTCCAGCCAGCCTGGGCACAGGTGTCTGTCCAGGCATTGGCCTCTCCATGCCAGGACAGTGTCCAGGAGGGATGGGAGAGCCTCCTCCTCTGCTGCTGCCATGGCAGGTGCACTGAATCTGTGGCATGGAACCTTCCAGGGAGGCTTCCCACACACAAATGGGCTCGGGGAGCATGGGGTGCCAAGGAGGGCTTGTCTTCCCTGACTGGGTGGAGCAAGACCAGCCTGGGCTCGGGGTCATCCCTTTGGATCCCAAACAGGCAGGAAGGAAGGTGTCTGCCAAGCCCTGTGAGCAGCGGGGAGATGAGCTAACGCCTTGTAGGGCTGAATTCATGGGGCTGGCATAGCTCCCAATGCTGGGGCCACCCCGGGCAGGGCAGGTCACCCCAGAGGGTTGGGCAGACATGGGTGCTGCAGCCCTTCACCCCGGGGTCATTGTACCCTCTGGTCAGAACTGGTGTGGGGTGAGAAGGTCAGGCTGTGGGTGCTGGTGACCAGTGCACCCAGCACTTCAGCACACCTGGCCCTTGTTCTCCCGATGGCCTCAGTGGCTTTTGTTGGAACTGCTGAGAGCCCAGGCACAGGCCTAGCTGCCTGTTTTGTAGCATTTTCCCATTGCAATCAGACAAAATGAGATGTTACCTTCCCTCAGGACATCCCCCTTCGTTCACCCCAACATCCCTCCTACGACTTTGTCTTAAACCCAACCACAGAGGAGACCAGCAGCACCCCTGTGCCCTCCCAGGATGTATGAGAGCTGGGAAAACTCCTTCCTCCTGGCTTTTCACCCGTGCCAGAACTGCCTTGCTCCTTCTCAAGCTGGAGGCTACAGAGGAGAGATCTGGGGCTTCTGGTGAGGGTTCTAGGGGGCATTGCAGGGCCCTGGGTCTGGGCAGGGCTCTGGGAGCTGCACTAGACCAAAGGGCTGAAAGGGGCCACGTGTGCCCCATCTCCTGCCAGACTGGGCTAAACCAGAGTTAACCAGAGGGGCGGCTGGGAGCTGCCACATGCCAAGAATGTTTCCAGACTGGGGAAGGGCTGGACATGAATCACTCGGTGCCTCTGCCAGACGCTGTGTGCAGGCTGGGCTCTGCACTGTGCTGTCCTGCAGCAAGTTTGGGGACCCTGTGCCAACCAGGGCTCCACCAGCCTCACCAGCATCACCTGCTCAGGTGGCTCCAGCCTGATTTTGTGGCTCCTGAGGAGTCCCAGCAGGATGTGTCAGTCCTGCGTGTGCGCCAGGCACTGCCTGTTTGGGAAGCCCACGTGCAGATGTTGTTTCAGCCATGGACATGCTCCTCCCACGCTGCTCCAGCCCTTTGTCTCCGTCACTTGTCAATTCTCACAAGTTGTAACTCAGCCTCTGGAGATCTCCAGGTCTATAGCAAGGTACCATGGCTGGCACCAGGACCCGGCTCAGCCCAGTGCTGGCTCTCTCAATGGGCAGCTTGTCTTGCTGCCCACCCCAGCCCAGTGCCCATCAGTGTGGGGGATGCTCTTCCTCCTCCTCTGATGGGAAGGAGGTGGTCCTGCTGTGATCCCAGGGAACCCCAGCAGCTCAGGAGATGGGAACCTGCAGTCTTCCCACAGCCAACAGAAGAGCCAGTGCTGGGGAAAGGTTTGGCAGCCTGGGGAGCTCCTGTCCATGCCCAGCATTGCTGGGCTCCTGCACTGGCTGCCCTGGAATGTGGGTGGATGGTTCCACATCCAAAGACACCCACAGCCCTTAATGTATCCCATATCCAAACCAGGGCTGCAGCCTCAGGAAGACAGGCAGTCTGTGCTGCTGGAATCCAACATCAGCAGTGGGGCAGCCAGAGTCTCCTCACAACTTCTGTCCCTCGCAGATCCTTCAGAGCAACAGTGGGAGGGGATTAGGGCTAAGAATGAGGTAACCTTGGACTTCTCAGCAGTCAGAAGTCCCCCAGCACGGTCCCTGCAGCAGCTCTTGGTGCACAGATGTCTCTAATTCACCTGCTCACCATGTGCAGGGAAAGGGTCTGAGCACCAGACCGGCCACAGGGACATCTGTGAGGCAGTGGCTGAATGGAGAGAGCAGGAAAAACACAGGGAGGAAGGGCAGCACACCAAACTGCTTAGAGCTAAAATCCTGACAACCCCTTTCATTCAGAACATCTCCATTTCCATCTGGAAATAAAGAGGTTTCCACATTCACCTCCTCCTTGCTGGAGCTGGAAACAGTGTCCCTGTGGATGATGCTGAGGTGGGGGTCCCTGCCCAGGATGCAGGGATGTTCCTTTGGAAGCAGCATCATTCCCTGGCTGCACCAGGAGTGAGCAGGGCTGTGCTGCTGCAGCAAGACACGTGTTCCAAGCCTTGTGCAAACACACCAGGCCTGACCTCGCTCCAAGGTTTCTGGTCAAGGATGTAATCCCTAGGGCAGTAATTTTCCCTTGCTTTCCCAACACTTTCCAAATGAGCACATCTGAAAGCCTTGACTCAAGGGTTTCAAGGAGCTGTGCTGAGCACGACATGCGGCCAGGGACCAGCTCAGAGGCTCAAGAAATAAACAATAAAAGGAGCAGAACTCAGAACATCTGGCGGAAAGTAGGAGCATGTTCCACAGTCTGGGTGTCTGAAGGATAAATGGGGCTGGACTCAGTCACAGCTTCTTTCTTGTCCACGTTGGGAGTAGGGCAAGCGTGATATTTATGGGCCTCAGTGATGCTGTGACTGCAACATCTTGGCACTCCTCCTTCACTGGCTTCGAGGGGAATAGGAACACATGTGTGAAAAACATGTGCTGGGGCACAACAGCCCAGGCCCAAATGGCGGCAGACACAGGGAGGGAGAAACTCTGGGGACAAGCTCAGCTCTTACCCACAAATGTGATGGGGTAGGGCCCCCTGTGCTGGGGGATAATGAGAAGCTGTGAGCCTTGGAGAGCTTGGAGAGGGCCAGAAGAATACAGAAACCAGGCAACAGGAGCCTGGCAAGCAGGGCTTCCCTTGAGGTGGGTATGGAATACATGGGCCTGACCAGGGAAGTTGTACTGAGCTGTGCCCCATGGCTGGGTCCTGCACCTTCCTTGTTTTCATGGGTCTGGATGAAGCAAAAGTTTAATAAAACCAAATCAAGTCCTCAAGGATCTGTATCCAAGGAGCAGGACATGGGCTCTGGCATGGAAATCTGTAAGCCAGTGGTTCTGGTGATCCCTGCCTTGGAATTAAATGTGTGAGTGGCCCCACTGGTTTCACTTAGGGAGGAGTGAGCACTTAAGTGCTTTGCTGGATGAAGGCCGAGGAGAGGGGAGGGCTGGACTCCAAGTGGAGCTGGGCAGGAAGGAGCCTACGCACTCTGCTGCAATGGTTGGGATTTCCAGCCTGGACACAGGGAAGCAGGACAGGCAGAGTGCGGAAATCCAGCCCCGGAGTTCCAGGCAGGGCAGGGGCTGGAGAAGCATCTTGGACAGCCCAGCTGTTGTTCCCAGGGTGCCTGGGATGGGCTGGGGAGCTCTGGCTCTGCAGAACGATGGTCTTATCATGGGGCCATGGTGAGGCTCCCACCTCTGTGAGGGTCTGCACTGTGCAGAGGGGAAGCTGGGGGTGCCCCTGGCCTTGGCGGTGGCACTGACCCATGCCCAGAAGTGGCATGGACCTGTGCCCAGAAGTGACAATGAGCTGTGCCCAGCAGTGTCCATCTCCAGGTGACCCTAGAGATGAGGTCCTGGGCTAAGAGGAAAGGAGGAGGCAGCACTGCCCTGGGGAAGGGACAATGTGATTTGGGTGAGGGTGAAGGAAGATGATCCAATGTTTGCTGAGGTGGGGCCAGGCCATGATTGGGTGCTTTGGAAGTCACCCCATCCCTGCACCCAGAGTGCTTCTTGGAGCCTCAGGAGATGCACCTGGAGTAACATCCCTGTCTTACAATCTCAGCTCTAGGGCAGGGGTCTCACATCCCTCCCACAGCCCCAAGAATGCTCTCTGCTGAGCCTGTTCTGGCAGGAGCACCGGCCTCCTCCCAAAGGCCCCTACCCAGACCCCCTCACACCTTCAGCTGCCCCAAGGCCATGGACACACCCCATGCCAGGCAGGAGATGCCATGGCTGGCTCAGCCCTGTGCCTGCACCCCCTGGCACCATGGAATCCTCCTTCTGGACCACAGCTCTGCTCACATGTGGAGAAGCCAAGCCGCTGCCACAGCAAGGCTGGGGACAGGCAGGACACCGTGCTTTGTGCTCTTGGTGGGAGTCACCAAGATTGTCCCTGTGGAAGTGCGGTAAGTGCCCAAAACCATGGAGAGCTCCTCCACAAGAGGTCCACGAGCTCCTGAGTCCTCTTCAAGAGGGATGTGAGCCGTGTCTGGATGCTGCCCATGGAGAGCTGGACAACAGCTCCACTGACACATCCACCTTGGCAGGCACCAGGACAGCCATTCCCTGGACATCCACATGGCCAAGGGATGTGCACGGGGAGGAGGGAATGGCTTCCTTGCAGCTGGGACTTGGCAGAGGTGAGGTCTCATGCCTGGTGCTGATACTCAGATATCATCTCTGCTGATTTATGGCCGGAGCACGCAAGCACCGCTTTGGGAAGATCCTCATAAATAGCTCCAGCATGACAGAGGGCTGCTGGATAATGGAAAATTGTGGGATCAGCCCCTGTCACAGCTCTGTGCAATGTCTGCTGTTAACTCTGTCATGACAGCAGGGAGGGGCACACAGCTCCAACTCTTCCCTGTGGAGTCAGGGCCTTTGGCACCCCCATGCCAGGGCTCACACCCCATCCCACTGAGTTCTGCTGGTCATGCTGTAAGTGCTGCCTTTCTTATCCTGCACTGCCACATCTTCCTTTTTCCAGCCCCCTCTTGCATCCCATGTGGATTTTGCACCACTGAGGTGGAATTTTTTTCTGGAGGCTCTGCCACCTGTTACCAAAACTCGTTGAAGCCTGGCTTCAGAGGAACTGGCTTTCCCTGGAATGCCAGACATAGTAATCATGGAATGGGTTGGCTTGGAAGACACCATAAAACCCATCCAGTCCCACTCCCTGCCATGGGCAGGGACACCTTCCATTACCCCAGGTTGCTCCTAGCCCCGTTCAATCTAGCCTTGGACACTTCCAGTCACCGTGTTTGCCCTGTTATGTCCTTCTTGAAAGCTTTCTGCTTTCTGTGAAGGTCACTTCCTGCTCCCCTTTGCCACCGAGGAGGGATCATCCTTTGCAGCACTTGCACAGGACCTGTGTCTCCCTGCCCAGCTCCCCATGGACTTCCCTGTGCCACCACTGCAGGCTGGTCCTGTCCCTGCACACCCTGGCCAGGACTCATCCAGGTGTTCCCAGCCCCGGCACGGGCACGGACCTTCACCATAGTTCCTGCTCATGCTGGGGAGTCCCGGGGAGATCCCACCACAGCTGAGCCAGAGCAAAAAAGGGAAACTGAGATGTGAGCAGCGGAGAAACCATCAGCCCTTCCTGCACTCCTCGGAGCAGCCCTGCTCACCCCTCGCAGACATCCCCCCCTCCCAGCTGGTGCCATTGTCTGGGCTGCGCTGGAAGGAAGAGGAAGCGCGGGGAGGGGTACATGGCACATCTCCTCTTTGACAAGGGGTGCCCAGTGCCCGCTGGGCGGGTGCCCAGGCAGCCGGGCCGGGCTGTCGGCGCTGGCTCTGGTGCTCGGGGACGAACAGATGGGATCCATTAGCAGAGATTATTTAGATATCTCCAAAGGGCTCCGTCACAACCCATTAAACTTAGACAAGCAGACTTAATGAGGGCTTAACAACGCCGTCGGTGACACGCCTGGCACAGCTCCGCACCAGCGGAGCACTCGGGGACAGTGGCAGGGGCGGAGCGAGCCATCAGATCCCGGGATCCGGGTGTGTCTGGATAGCCCCAGCCCTCGGTGCAGATCTCCTCTGGTCCCCCCAAGCTCACCTCCACTCCTGTGCGGCGCCAGTGCCTAGGGATGGAGGGACGAGGACTCTGGATGTGCTTCCCCGTCCCAGCTCCACCCTTGCACCCCCTGGCACGGCCCATAGAGAGGGGAGGCCGGCGGTGTCCCCATGCCCTGGCACTGGGCTGGCTCGGCCCCATACTGGGCTGACAGTGCGGGCTGTGCATGTTCCCAGTGCCAATCCGGGGAGCTGCCAGTGGCCCTGGCTGGCTCGGTTCCCGGGATCCCTCCAGCCCCGGGCCCCCCTCCTCCATCGCCCCCCGGCGGGCCCAGATGGCCCCGAATGCCGAAGCCAAGGACAGGCGGTGCCATTTCCAGCGCCTCCATCGCGGCACGATGGCTGCAGCCCGCCCCCGGCATTCCCAGGGCAGCCAGGACGGCGCCGTGCCGTGCCAGGAAGCCCTTGAAGCCCCGGTGCTGCTCAGCGGTGTCCCCTCCAGGTCCCCACTGCCACTGTCCCTGCTTAAGGGACTCATTTCTGCTCCTTTGCTCTCTCACAGCATGTCCTGTTCTCTGGGAATGCTGTGCTCCAGAGGCAGGTCTCCCGTGGCAGACAGGGCTCTCTGCCCTCCTCCGCGGAGGGTTTGGAGAATGGGCTGTCACAGGAGATGGAAGGAGGGCAGGACATTCCCTGGGGGTTCCCGCACAGGAGCTGATTTGTCTTCATTAACTCGGGAACTTAGAGCAGCCTTTAATCTAACAGCAATTTGCAAACGTCAGAGGAAAAAGGCTGGAAGGGATTGTTGATTCACCACAGCACCAGGACAATTTCCAGTGGGGGATGTATCCCTTGAGCTAGGACACTGCAGGAGCTGATGCATCCCTGGACGTGTTCAGCTGGAGCAAGCTGGGATAGTGGAAGGTGTCCCTGTCCATGGCAGGAACTGGATGGGCTTTAAGGTCCTTCCAACCTAAACCACTCCCGTGATTGTGATTCCTACTCTCAGCACGAAGTTCTGGGCTACCCCAGCCCATGAGGGCACAGCTCCTGTCCCCCAGGTGCCACAGGGAGTTATCCCCCAGCATCCTGCCCGGTGCTCCCCATTCCCGGTGTCTGCAAACCCTAGAGAGCTGTTTCCCACCAGAATGTGCCTTCTGCTGGCCCCCCTGTGGGGTTTGTGGGACTTCCCAGATTTCAGCCGGGAAGGTTTTCGAGGCAGCTCAGGTTTCTCAGCCTCTTTTGGTGAGGGCTGCAGTTTCAAGGCAGCTCTCCAGGAATTCAGCAGCGCTGAACAGGATCCGGATGGGATGGCTCAGGTATCTGAAGGTATGTCAAGCCTCCACTCAAGCATTTGACAGTGTTTTCCATGACCTCATTAGGCTGAGGCTCATTAGCCTGCTCTCCCCAGAAACTGGAGCTCCTCCGAGGGAATTCTGGGCCATTCTTTGTGGCCAGCACAGTAGGTGGGTCATGGCTCGGAGTGCAGCTCTTTACGTGCCATTACATGGCTGGGCGCTGCAGTCTCTAATAATGCTATTTCTGGATTACAACGATGCTAATTGAGAACTAGTGTGTCATTAATTATACAAATGACTTGATGCCAGCACTGGATTGTGTCTCTAATTTCTGGAACTACTGTCCTCATTTGTTTGGTTTGACAGCTCCTAGCACTCAAGGTCTTGCATTATTTGACATTTCATTCCACAGCTATGGTGATTCTGGGGCAGTGGGTACCTGGACGTGTGTGTCCCTTGTCCTGATCCCAAGCAGAGCCAGCCTGGGATGCCTGGAAAGACTCCTGTGCATGAGCTCTCCTCCCATGCTGTCGGGACAGGCGGTGCGACCAGGCTGGGGTTCCACCTGTGCAGGGGCTCTGCTGCCACAGGGCACTGTGCCCATGCCAGGGAACGCATCCTCCTGCAGCTCCCTTCTCCCTAATGGCTCTGAAGGGAGGATCAGCCAGCACAGAGGCTTTCCCAGGTTTCTTTCTTCACCTGTGCCCTCAGGGCTGTTCAAGTAGCCCCAATCCCGAGGCTCCCAGTGTGGCTCCAGGGCAGGAGTGGCAGTGGCAGTGCAGAGCTTTGACTTCCCTGCAGAGGAGCAGCCCCCCCCCCCCCCCCCCCNCGCTGAGGGTTATCCCCAGGGAGTGACTTCATCCCTTTCTGCACATTTCCAATGGGAATGAACTGAATCTGGTCTGGGATGAGCCAGCTGGCTCAGGGAGCGCTGCTGGCTTGCACTGGTGTGCAGGTGGGAGACCAAGTGGTGCCACTGGGGCAGCAGGTCTGGGTGGGCAGCTCAGGCAGCTCCCGGGGGGCCGAGGCTCAACCTTCCCTCAACTATTGATTGTATTTCTTTAACCTGGAGGATTTGCCTGTTTTAAGCCCCTCCCAGAACTTTTCAGGACTTTGGTTCCGTTCTTCTGGCATTTTTCCCTGCGAACTCCACTGCCTTTAGCATCCCAAATATTTGCAGTATCTTTTTGTGAAATATTTTGGATACACAGCCCAGCCCCAGGGAGTCCCGGGAAGCACCTACCAGATAAGGCATTAGGAGCACACACGCAGGAAGGCTGGGCTTTGTCCAGCAGAACCAGTGAGGATCCAGATGGAAACATGGGAACATCTGACCTCTGCCACTTGCTCCAAACCCTTTCCCTGGCAGGCAGAGCAGAACAAGCCATTTTCAAACCAAACTCAATCCCACACTGAAGAGTTCCCTTCTCCTCTGCTCAGAGCAGCTCTGCAGAGCTTTGCTATCTCCATCTCCCTGTTGCCAGCTGGTTCCTCTGTCGGAACTGCTGCAGTGCCAGTAGGGACATTTTTAGCTGCTCTTATGAAAGGACAACGTGATTTCTAAAATTACACGTTACCCATTATTTCCTAAGCTTCCCCAGCCCTGTCCCTCTCCTTCCAAGGAGGGCACTGGAGCCAGGTCCAGGCATGGAGCGGGCAGCCGGGGTGGGTTCCCCCCGTGGGTTCCCCCCAGATCTCTGTATCCAGCTGAAGGTCAGCATGGTCCCACGCTGCCATCTGGCATATTCTCCCCACGAAATGTTTCCCTAAACAGCCTCCAGCAGGATCTTTTCCATGCTGCCTCTGTGTCCCATGCTGCAGGATCACCCCACACACATCCAGCTCTGACGTGGTTGTGCTCAACACGAGGAGTTTTTTCCAAAAGCTCCTTTCAGCAGCTTTTCCAAGCCTGCATCTGTGGTCACCAAGGGGCATTTTCCAGTCCCTATGTGTACCATTGCTTGGGTGCCCACAGGGAATCCTGCACTGAGAGATTTTCCTCTCTCTGAGGAGTCCTTCTTTTCTTTTCTTTTTCTTTTNGATCTCCAGGCTGGCAGAACCAGACTGGCTTTGTGGGTGTTAAATGAGGATTCCCCAGCCAGCTCCCTCAGCTTTGATTTTGGGTCCTCATTAATTCCTGGGCCAAATTAGAGCCCCGAATACCCCCCAGTGCTGCCTTTGATCACTCAACAGCCTCCAGTTTGCTGCACATCTCTAAAGTTTCGTTCTCTCCAGGCTGCTCCTCCCTCTTCCCGGGGCACCTTGGTGCTGTCTGGATTCCCAGGGTGCTGTCTCAGCCTCTTCCCTCTTTTCCATCTGAAAAAGCTGTGGCTGCCCCTGGCAGTGTCCAAGGCCAGGTTGGACAGGCTTGGAGCACCCTGGGACAGTGGGAGGTGTCCCTGTCCATGGCAGGGGTGGCACTGGACCAATCCACCCCAATCCATTCTATGATTCCCCTCCAGCTCTGTGCCTCCACCTCCACACAGTTATCCCGGCAGAGACCAGTGAAGGGTCCCAGGAGAATCCTCTGCCCAGAGCTGATCCCAAACCACTGGCCCAGATCTCACGCACAGACTGTCCCAGGAGGTCTGTGGCACCAGGGACACCTCCGGGAAGGGGCAGTTCCTCTGCTGGGAAGGGAAGCAACTGCAGTGCCCAGAGGGAAGATGAGGGGCTGCAGCCCCTCCTGGAAAGAACCTCAGGATTCTTGCAGGATCTGGAGCGAAATTTCTCAGCTCTTACTTGCAGGTGATCAAGTTCTTAAAAAGTCCATTTTAAAGATCAGCATGATTCCAGGATGTCCAGTGACAACTCTGCAGCCACCCAGGAAAAAATAAGGTTGGAGAAATAAACTGTTTCCAATGTGTTTTCTTGGGGTGTGGACTGTGAACAACAACTGTGCTCACCCTCAGGGCTGCGTTACTGAGAGACAAGTGTTTGGTGGCTGATGAGGGTGCTACAGTGTCCCCATTCCAAATGGATGATCCAAGAGCTCGCATTCCCTTCTCCAACCCCTCCACCTTTCTGTCAGCTCTACATAACCCAGCCAGGGCTCCCATTTTCCCTGTGAGGGGCTTTCTCTTGCTGTATCGACACAAGTACACAGCCTTGTCAGCCCTGTCTTCATGGATTTGGTACAGTAGAAGTCAAAATCCTCAGTGTGCTGTCCCAGTAGGATCCCAGAATCCAACAAGATTAAACTCTGGGCTGTCGTGGTCAGGACCACCACTGTTTTGAAACCAGTTTGTCCAGCATCTGTCCAGAATAGTTTGCAATTGCATTGAAATACTCTCAAGAGCCCTTCAGCTGAGGCTTAAGCAGGAATAAAAAGTGCACACCCTGATGTTAGATGAAAGAGAAAGCCCTTTGCCTATGGAAGGGAGGTGTGTAATTGCAGAGACGTGAACTGGATCTGGTTTTAATCCCACTGGACAGATTGAGCACTGTCAAGTGCAATTTCTAATCTTGGTCCCACTCGGCTGCGTCGGAGTATGGCTGAAGGTGTTTTTCAAGTGTTTAGGAGGCTTTCCAAAGACAACAGTGTCATCTGGAGAACATCAGCCTGCAGGCTGGTTGCTGTGAACGGGACGCTCTTTGAAAAGCCCTCGGTGCTGATGCAAGTCCAGATGGCTCGTGTTGAACCTGGGGCTGGGCCATGTGCAGAACATGCCATGAGGTTCCTGTGGCTCCACCACGCTCAGCCTGTGAGCACAGCACAGCAGTGCCAGTCCCTCTCCCCGGTCCCACAGGACTTCCCTGACCCACAGATGTGCCCAGATGTATCTCTAGGTGCAGCCTGCACCCCTCCAGGTGTCCCAGGTCTGTGTGCAGAGCACCTGCCCTGTGTGCAGCACTGAGCCAGTCCCTGTCCTGCAGCACAGCACCAGCAGTCCAGGAGAGCAGGAGCACTGCGGGGATGGCTCAGCATGGGAGTGGGATCCTCCAGGGACACCCTTGGGCTGGAGGAGTGTGGGTTCAGGGGGTGCAGAGGTGGTGCTCAGTGTCAGCTCACATCCAGAGAAGAAGGGAAGTGTTCTCTGTCCCCTTCTCTTTTTCAGTGTCCACTTCCAGGCACACGGAGCTCTCCCTGCCTTTCTCTCCACCTTCATCCCCACGACACCCCAATGCCAGCCTGGGGGGTATCCCATCCACTCACAGCTCCTTCTCCATGGGCAGTGCTGCTCCTGCCCACACCAGTTCTGCTGGACACACAGCTGGGAGTGGGCTCAGCAGCCACCCCTACATCCTCTAAAAACCAGGGGCTGAGACCCCTGGGGGGATTCCATGGCTCCCACTGCCCTAAGGAAAGGCACAGGGGATCAGCATCCTTGGGCTGTGGGGCCAAGGGCTTGATCTGGCTGCACATCAGCATCACACAGCTGATCCTTGTGGGGAAGAGGATCTGTTTCTCTCCAAACAACTCTGAAGAGGCTTTTTCCTCTGTCCCGCTGATCCTCTCAAAGTCCTCACACTTGGCACAGCCCTGCTGTGGTGCGTTCCTGGGTTTCAGTTTTCCTTTTGCTGCTTCTGTAGCTCTTCCAGAGGTGAAGAGGTTTGGAAAAGCTGCGGGTGGAAATGGAAAAGTGCAATGAATACATATCCTAGACACACTGGATTTTTATGGCCCTGAAAAGTTGAGGGGAAGAAAAGAAAAATGGGTGGATATTCCTGTCTGGAAACTTCGAAGCTGTAAGTAACAGGGAGGTGTTTGAGGAGATCAGGAAAACCGCCCCAGTGGTTAGGAGCTGTTTCTGACTGCAGTGCACAACCTGTCACTTCAGAGAGTTCAGACTCCAGGTCTGGCCAAGAGCAGGAGCATCAGCTCCGCACACCTGGCATTCCCTGGAGCAGCAGAGCTCTGTTTTCCACCCAGGACCTGCATCCAGGGCACAGCAAGTGGAGCAAGGCACAGAAAAGCTCAGGTCAGACCTGCTGACCACTCTGGGCTGGGCTGGGCTGGGCTGGACATTGGCCCAAAAGCATCAATCTGCGGGGCCACAGCAGCACTCAGCACCAGCACAGGGAGCCTCTGGCTGGAATTAACCTCACGTCATTGGAATGCCGACCTGCATTTGGGTACCCGAAATAAATCACTCGCTGGGGAGCAGCTGAGTGACAGACAGATCTTTGCAGCTTCCCTTCCTGTTTACATCTGTTCCGGTGTCTCTCCCTATGAGTGTCTGGTCCACGTTTGCAGAGGACGAGGCTCGGAGGAGCACACATGGGCACCAAATGCTGCAGCTGCACAACTTGTGGTCAGGCTCCTGGAGAAAGACTCCCAGATGCAGGTGCAAGCACTGCTGTCCCCATGGAGAGGTAGAGAGAGGATGCTCTGGAGCCTCTGACCCCTCTGCTGTAGCCAGGCTGAGTGCACAGAGCTACCCCCTGCACCCCTACCTGCATCCCACCAGCCTCTGGGCTGTTTGAGTTTCCCTGAAGCCTCCTGGGAGCAGCACTGGGAAGTGTTGATGGATGCTCAGGAGTTGCGCCTGCACCCGGATAAGGGACAAGTGACAGTGTTGCAGTGCTGGCAGCCACCATTGTCTTCTTTGGAGCAGCACCTGGAGCTCCCTGTGCCCGTCCTGGTGCCACAGCACTGTCACTGGGACGGAAATGTTTGGCCATCACCACTGCACCTGGGCCTTCTCCAGCTCCCTCTCCCCACAGAGGGACCTGGCTGTGTCCAAATCCAGCAGCAGTGACGGGTGGAAGAGCTGGATGTGAGGATGTGGCTGCTGCCATGGAGAGCAGCACAGGCAGGGTTTCCTAATAGAAATTAATTCAATTTTATGAGCAAAACTCTTATATTGCATTAGTGAAGTTAAGACATTCTGTCTCTTTCCTAACAAAATAAACCTTTTTGGCAAAGCAAGTGAGTGTTTCCTGTCTAAGCTCTGCCTCGCACAGCCCCTGTCCTCAGGAACTACAGCTGGATGCCCACTGGCATCGTGCTGCCCCTGCTTCTCCCAGACAGCTTAGCAGGGGTAGAAATGAAGTGCAGAGAGCTTTCATCTTTCCCAGAGCCCCATGGTGTCGCTCCCATGGCCCAGCTGGGTCTGGCTGAGCTGACTCCTCACTGTCCTCCACAGGGGTGGTGTCTCTCCTTGTCTTCCTTCCAGCATAAGATGCTGACAGCGAAAAATGTCTCTTTTCCCATCTGTCACCAGACCTGTGTTTGCTGCATTTGTGTCTCCCAGCTCAGAGAGGAGCCTGTTCCTGTTGCTTGGGTGAGGTCCATCCCACGAGTATCCAGGAGGGCCCTGCAGTGGTGGGGCCGGGCTGTCTGCACACAAAGGTGACACCAAGTGGCTGCCAAGTGTCCCTGGGGACTGATCAGCTCTGCTGGGAACCCCTGGGCCAGGTGGGACACCCTGAGCAGCCCTGGTTCCTTGTCCTGCTGTCCCAGGCTCAAGCTGTGTCTCAAGAATCCCGAGGAGGTGGAGGGCTCTGGGACGGGAGCAGGAGCACAGACAGGCCCCGGGGCTGAGAAAAAGGAGAGCAAAACACACGAGAAAACAAATCCCCTGCTGTGGCTGCTTGTCCTAATGAGGAGCAGGACTTTGACCAAGCCTGAGGGCACGGAGGGAGGGCTGAGCAGAGCTCCACTCTCTTCCTTCAGAGCTGGGGGGAAGTCAGGCACACAATTCCGTGAGCCCCGGGGCAAAGCCCTGCTGGCTGTTGCTCCTGGGAGCTTTTCCTAGAAAGCAGCGATGCAGATGGGCACCGTGTGGGGACAGAGATGAGCTGCCAGTCTGGGGAGGTCTGATGGGTCTCACACTCGTCCAGGCTCCACTCCCTCCGGCCAACACTCAGGCTCTTTGGAAAGTATTTCTGAAAGGTTCCCAGCCATGGTTCCCATTTTGTTCTGTTTAAATTTTTCCTCTAAGACAATCTCTGTCATAATTGTTCTCAGATTTAGGAAACTGGCTCTTCCTGAGACCAGAAAGCACTGTTACTGGTTGGGACACTATCCCTTATCCCTTGAACCACATTTGTGCCTCCGGCTGCTGCAGCCTCCCAGGCCAGGCTGGGACCTCATTTATGCTGTCCCTGTGCAGTTCACACAGCCATCACCTCGTGCTGGGCAGAAACCTTTTGGCTTCAGAAATCAGTTGGCTTTTGGTGAGCCCCAGGTGACAGAGAGACCCTCTGGGGGCTCTGAGGAGCTGTGGCCTGCAGGTTCTCCTTCCATGCTTTGTGGGTGCTTGTCCCTCTCCCCAGCAGTGACAAGGCCTCTGCAATGTGACTCCTGTGGCAGGAGGGGAGGGAGCAGAGATCATCCTGTGCAGGGAGGGTCAGAGCAGGGCCCAGGCTCTGCTCCGGGGCCCAGCAGTGGCACCAGAGCCACGGGCAGGGACTGAGCCCAGCAATTCCCCCTGCACAGGAGGCACAACTTCTGCCCTGGCCAGTGGCCAGCCCTGAACAGGCTGCCCAGGGAGGGGCTGGAGTCTCCCTCAGCAGGGATATTGCAGAGCCCTCTGGACACAATCCTGTGCCCTGTGCTCTGGGATGGTCCTGCCTGAGCAAGGGGGAGTTCGGCTGGTGACCTCCAGTGATTCCTTACCAACTCAGCCATTCTGGGATTGTGTGCAATATCCTGAGCCTTCAGCAACCCCAACCTGAGCCTCACGGGCTCTGATTACACCAGGAGCAGCTTTCCTTTAAAAATGCATCCTGCCAGGATCTGGCTCCAAGATCTGGGTTAAACTGGCTGATAAATGGACTGAGGGGTATTTTACTGCTGTCCTTGGTCTCCTCATCCCCACACCAAACCAGCCCACTGCTCTCTTGGTGGCTGCCAAGCTCCAGACAGGGACCTTGAGGGTGGCTGGAGCAGAGTCACCCGTGTCCTTCCAGCCAACATGTGCCAATGGACATCAGGAATCAGTCCCTGGCATTTGGAGCCCTGTGTCTACACTGGTGACTGGGAGCAAGACCTCCTCTGTCAGTCCATGGGCACAGAGGTGCCTGGTGTCCCTTGGAGCCTCGGGAGCAGTGGCCCAGGAGGCTGCCCACGCTCCCCTGCAGCCCCACAGATGTGCTGCTGCCAGGATTTGTCCATCTGCCCTTTATTTGGCAAAGGGGATGGGAAAGAGCTGCATGGAAATAGAGCAGAAAGGTGGGGAAACAGGGACAGAGGTTGGACTGTTGGATGGGGAGGAACTGGGAGGGAGGGCAGTGAGAGAATGTGCTGGAGGATGAGCTGTGGCTTGAAGGCAGGTGCTGGAGCTGGTCCAGGGACTGTGGCCTTGCTAATGGAATTTGCTGGAGTGCCAAATGGGAGAGATAACAGACACAGAGAATCACAGACTCGTGGAATCACTTGAGCTTGGAAAAGCCCCCCAGGATCATCAAGTCCAAGCTGTGCTTGATCTCCACCTTGTCCCCAGCCCAGAGCACTGAGTGCCATGTCCAGGACTTCCTTCAGCACCTCCAGGGATGGGGGCTCCAAACCTCCCTGGACAGCTCCTTCCAGTGCCTGGCCACCCCTTCCATGGAGAAATTCCTGCTGATGTCCACCCTGAGCCTCCCCTGGCCCAGCCTGAGGCCGTTCCCTCTCCTCCTGTCCCTGTTCCCTGGGAGCAGAGCCCGACCCCCCCTGAGCCCCCTCCTGTCAGGGACTTGTGCAGAGCCACAAGGTCCCCCCTGAGCCTCCTTTTCTCCAGGCTGAGCCCCTTTCCCAGCTCCCTCAGCTGCTCCTGGGGCTCCAGCTCCCTTCCCAACTCTGTTGCCTTCCCTGGACATGCTCCAGCCCCTCAGTGTCTGCACTGTCCTGAGGGGCCCTGGACTGGACACAGCACTTGAGGGGCCTCAGCAGTACCAGCACAGGGGACAAGCACAGCCCTGGTCCTGCTGCCACTCTACCTTTGACACAGGCCCACATCACAGACACAGAGAATGAGCAAAATAGCCTGGAAGGGCTGGGCTGGCAGAAATATTTGGGCAAGGTCAGGTATCTGCACAGGCCCCCCAGAGGTGTCCATGGAAGGTGAAACAGGAAGGGAAGAGCAGTGTGGGGACATAGGAGTCACCACCATGCCTCATAAAGGACAATCCCTGTTGGCAGGGATCCCTGTGGGCACAGTGGGGACTGGTTCATCCCCAGGCCATCGAGGGGGCACTGCCAGGAGCTGGTCTTGTCCCAGCCCTGTTCACCCACAGGCACTCTGAGGGGCTCAGTGGGCAGAGGAGGGACAGGCGGGTGGAAGGAGAGCTGGTTTTAGGAGAGAAGCATGAAAGTGCTGGGCTTGTTTAGTCTAGGAAAATGAAGGCTGGGAGAGAGCTGGTCTATAAATACATCTGGGAGTACACAGCAGGAGGGATCAGAGCTATTTAGCTGGAGGAGTGTGCTGGCAGAGGAGCAGATGGCTATCAGCTGGCTGTGAACGTAGTTACGCTGCAGCGAGAGGATCCATCCCCTCCTTGCTAAAGGCAACCCTGAGACAGCCTCTCCTGGGGTCATCGAGGGCCAGAACCTGCACTGAGCCGAGAACTGCGGCCCAGCAGCCTTGTCAAAAATCATCCTCAGAGGCTCCAGCATGGAGTGTCACCAGTGCCACCAGGGAAGGGGAGCCCCTTGGTGGGCTCCTGGGAGAGTCACCTGGAGCAGCCCTGGGATGATGCTCAGAGCCCTGGGTACGTTCAGAGCTGAGGTCACGCCACGCTCCCGCTGGTGCGAGCTGGGAAGGAGCTGAAGGCTTCAACTCACGGAGCAGCTGTGGGGCTGGGAAGGCTGTGGTGCACCGGAAACGTCAAAAAACCCTGGTGTGGATCCAACTTGGCCCTGGCCCAGATTAAAAAAACAAACAAACACGACATTTCTGGTGAACTGCAAACCCTGGCACATGGCCAGCACTGCAAATAGCCCGACTGGTTTCAAGATGGAGCTTGAAAAATTTATGGAGAGGATTTACCCGGGCGGGTGCCTGTGGTAGCAGGAATGGGAATGGGTCCCTCAGGAGCACTTCCCAGGCCAGCATTTGACCTGTGGCTGCAGCCTGGAGCACCAGGCCACGGACACCCATCACAGCCAGGGGGGAGTGGTGTCCTGGCCACCCTCCTGCAGGACCTCCCTGCTCCCTCCTGTGCCGCCCAGCCCTGCTCCACGGCCACAGGGAATCATCCTTTGGGAAGCCAAGAGGGAACAAATCACTGTGTGAATCCCAGCTGTGCTGCCCGGGAAGGTGGTGCTGCAGGAGCATCTCGTAGCTGGTGCTCCAGAGGGGCTCAGGGTCTCTGCACAGCTGTGTGAGGGTGATGCTCAAGGGCATCGTTCATGTCATTCCCACTCTCCTTGGTGCCATTTAATCCTCCACCTCCCTCCTCCCATCACTGTTCTGCAGAACCTAGAGCCTCTGTTATCCTGTTTTCCTTCCCTGCTGGGTCTGGGATAAAATCTCCCTTCCCTGTCCCTCAGTGCCCCCTCAGCCCCTCAGAGGCTCCCTCAGCAGCCCTGCCTGTGTGCAGGGGGTTCCTGGTGCCACCCAGTCACCTTCCACCCTGCCTGCCCCTCCAAGCCCTTTTCCTAGCACTGCTGTTTCCCTATTCCACATTCTCCCTCCCTCTCCTCCCGCCACAGCCACGTTCTGGTGGGACATAGATAAAAGCCTTGGTGAGGGGAAGCACAGGTGCTGCTGCCTCCCGTGCCAGGATGTCTCAGATCCACTCCCTGCCCACAACAAGGGGCGGGGGTGAGGTTGTTACACTGCGTCCATGGCTCCCAGCAGATTTTTGGCAGGAATGCCACAGTCCCAGGTAATGATTTGTCCCCAAGGCATCCGTACCCAAAGCATCAGCGATGCAGAGGTGTGGGGAGAGCCACACACACTGGCAGAGAGACCCTGCTCCAAATCCTCACCCTGCCTGTCTTGGGTCAGGCTCATGGAGCTGCCACTCACTTTCCTGGGCCATCATTACCCTTCAGCATTTTGGTGTTACTCAGGTTTCCCATTTTTCCCCATTTCCCCATCACAGAGGCAGGGTGGGATGACATCCTGCTCTGTTCCTGCTGCCCAGCCGCTCTGGATGGGTGGTGGGAGTGGAGAGGAGGGCACAGGCCCTGACAGGGGTGCAGAATGTGTGACACAATGGCACACCCAGCACAGGTGCTTGCACCTGCAGGCCCTGGGGAAGGAGCTTCCTACACCATTCTTGGCTGTACCCACTCATGATGTGCTCTCAAGGGAGTTCCCACCTGGCCTTCTGTGCATGGCCAGGACTTGGATTTGATCCTTGTGGATCCAACTCAGGACATTCTGTGATTAGGTTGCCCAGAGAAGCTGTAGCTGCCCCTGGATCCCTGGCAGTGTCCAGGGCCAGATTGGACATTGGGGCTTGGAGCAGACTGGGACAGTGGAAGGTGTCCCTGCCCATGGCAGGGGGTGGGTTGAGCTCCCCCCAACCCAAACCATTCTGTGATTCCATGATTTGCTACCCGCAGATTTTTCCGTGTGACCCTTTTGCTTCACATTCCTTATCAATTTCCTCTTTCCTCCCAGCCCATTTGGAGGCTTTGTTCAGTTTTATGGCTCCCCCCTCCCCATCGCGGGAAGCTCTGGGAAGCAGGAGGTGCTGTGCCGAGGCTGGGCACTGGGGATGGCTGCTGTGAAGTGTTTGAGGAGAGATGAGAAGCATCGCTCACGCTCGGGGAACTCAGGGCCTCCTTCCAGCTGCTTGGGCTTAGAGCAGGTTACAGTTCTGGGAAATGGGGCCCTTTTCCAGTGTCAAATACACTGTGCTTTGGCGTTCCCAGAGCATAGGAGATGTAAAGCTGCTCCCTGAGCATGGCACCACTCCTCTCCCCACGTCACGGCTCAACCGCCCTGGATCCCTCCTCAGGATGGGCCTGCCTGTCCTGCACTCACAGCTCCGCAGAGTTCCCAGGCACAGGATCTACCCTGACACACTGAAAGCCTCTCTGCCCTGTGTGGCAATAAGGATTTTATCTCCTATCAGCTCTCAAGCTGCCAGCGACCTGTGGTCATGTCCTTCCATTCCTGGGGGACCTTCAGGTGTCCCTGTCCTCTCCCTCCTGGATGTACTCAGCTAATATCCAGCGGAGAGCAGGGTGGGAAGGGATCACCCTCGGGTTTTTGAGTCACCAGGCTGCCAGCGGGCTCTGCAAGCCCGAGCAGGGTGCAGAGTTCTGATCCTCCATGTAGGGGACACAGTCACCCTCGGAGATACCCTGACATCTCGCCCCAGGCTGCTCAGGCCTCCTGACGTGGCTTCAAACCCCTCTGGCTCTGTGCAGCACTGGGGGTTTGGCAGTGCCAGCAGCACTGGTGGGTGCCCTGTGCTGCAGCAATCACTGCCCAAGTGTTCCTAGCACCCCCAGCTCCTCTGGGCTCCTGCACACCCAACAGGTGTTGGCACCCTGGACATCCCAGGCTCAGGGCTTGTCCCGAAAAGAGTCCTCTCTCCTCCATCTCCTGGGGTCTGGGGGGTGGCATCGACCCGGGCTGTTCCTGCACTCCAGGGTGCTGCAAATCCAAATCCATCCCCTCTGGTGCTGGGCTGGCTGTGTCTGCTCATCGTGGGGCCTGAGTCACTGCTGTGTTTTGTCTGTCTGAGGTGGCTCTGCTGGATCAGATTAGGGCTGTGCTGGCCTCACCTGCCTGGGAAAGCAATCACTTAAAGCAATCACTTGGTGTGGGCTGCTTCAGCTCAGGGCTTTGCTGAGGAAGGTTCTGCACTGGGGATGGCCAAGGTGGCTTCAACCACCCTGGGACCAGGATGCTCTGCGAACACTGGCCAAGGTGGCTTCAACCACCCTGGGAGTTGTGGGAATACTGGCCATGGCACTGCCAGGGGACAATCTCAGCACTGGAGGCCGGTGTGCTCTGGGCAATGGGCCACCTTGTGTACTGACAATGGCACAGTCCTAACCTTAACCCCACCTCTAACCCGACTCCCTGCCCCTGCCCCTGCAGCACTTCTCTCTCCTACAAAACTTCAGCCTCTCTTCTGAGCCCCCATCCCATCCCATCCCATGCACCTGGACCAGCTTCTCCTGCTGCCCCAAACACCAGCAGGATGTGTGAGCGGGGCAGGAGAGGCAGCAGAGCTCGATGCTCATCTTTGTGCCTGAGGACAGTGCCACCCCTGCCACAGCTCTCCCTCGGGACAGAGCAGCTCCTGTCCCCACACACCCATGACAGACATGGGTGCCATGGGGTGCTGGCACTGCCAGCACCTGAACTTGCCTGAGGTGTCCATGTAACACCTCTCAGCTCAAGGAAGTCATCTGCTGCTCCATGCCAACCCCCCTTTGCTATGTGCTAAGATGCAAAATATTTTAATCCACGTTTCTCTTTCGCGTTTCTTTTCTTTCCCATGCTGGATTCCTAGAAGACAGGGAATTTATGGTGTGAGTCTGCTCCAGCCGCAGAGAAAACCCAGCCAAGGTCAACACCACGAGACAGGCAGCTCCTGCCAAGGGGGGAAAGAGCGATTGCTCAGTGCTTGGCGGAGGAGGAAATCAAACCCAAACCCTTCCAAAAAAATCGAGATATAAAACACCCCCCACCCCAAAACCCTTTGGTGGAAAAAGACCAAAAGCCATAAGGATGGTGCCTGCATTTCCCCCGCCCGGCCCCTGCCTGGCCTTGCTTTGCCTCGCCCCAGCCCTGTCCCCTGGCACTGTGCAGGGAGGCCAGTGAACAGGGCTGCAGTTGGTGCCACAGGGACATCCCTGTGGTGGCACAGGGACATCCCTGGCCGTGCCCGGCTCCAGCCCTTGCCCGGAGCTCTGACACCAAGGCCAGCTCTTGACACCACGTTTCAGGAGAGCTGTTGTGTTCAGAGGCTGCTCCTGGGTGGCTCCTGGGCTCAGCATCACTGCCCAGCATCCTGCCCCACACCCCGCTGGTGGCGGAGGCTGCTCCGTGCCTGCGGGGACCAGTGATTTCGGCCGCTCGTGGCACACGCGCTCCCAGCCAGGCCTGGCAGCCTGGGCAATCTGAGCCATTCTGTCCCATTAATGATGTGCTTTGGGGTGTTTTCCAGCAAACACCCTCTGTGCCCTCCCTGGGGGCTGTGGGACTCTGAGCACCCACGCCAGGCCCAGCTGGAGTGACCCACACGTGTGGCAGTGAGGCTGCACCGTGGGATGGGTGCCAGGGCCCTGCCCTGCTGCCCCTGCTGCCTCTGCTCATGGCAGGGCAAGGAAAACAGGGAAAAGGGCATTGTCCATGGGAGGGACATTGGACAGTGCTCTGGGGATCGGGATGGTGCTCACAGAGCCTTGGCAATGGCAGCCGTGCTGGTCCTTTCAAAGACGTAAAACAACTCCAGAGGGGAAGGAACAGACTGTTTTCCTCTCATGGCAGACAGGATATCAAATGGGCTCAAGTTCTAGTGGGGGAAAGTCAGGTTAAACACAGGGAAAAGCAGTTGGAGCAAAGCAGCTGGAGCAGCTCTGCCAGTGTGGAAGTGCCCGGGCCCGGGGCTGGGGCAGGGTGGGATGGCAGAGCACCCAGGAGCCTCCTGGACCCTGTGCCATTCCTCTTGGATCCTGTGGGCATCCCTGGACATTGGCGTGGGCACCAGCTCTGCTCCAGTCCCAGCCTGGACCATCTGCTTCATCCCCCTGATCTCCTCTGCTCTGCCCACATTTTTTTTCCATCACCCCTTCCCCACCCCCTGGGAGCTGGGTCAAGGTTTCTGTCCTGGCCAGGGAGCTGCAGGAGGTGCTTTTGTCTGGAGGTGATGGGATGTGGGGTGAAGTGGGATGGGGCAGTGGAGAGGTCCCACAGCCAGACAAACAGTGGCTGATCCCACACTCCAAGGGTCACTGTGTTGGCATCACACCCCATTCCCAGCTTCTCTCCCTGCCTGCATTTACCCCCTGCTCATGTCAAAGCCTGGATTGCCGTCCCAGCACCAGGCATGTCCTGTGCAGTGGCCCAAAGCCACTCTCCAGCTCACAGGAGCTTGTTGGGAAGGCTCAGTCTTGCAAAGGCCAGGCCAACCCCAGCTCAATCCCATGTGGTGTCTGGGACATTTCTGTGGCTGCCACATTTGCTCACTCAGGACCGTTGTCACCACCCAGGGACTCAGCCAGAGGGTGTCCACAGCTTGTGGGCCCCTGTGTGGCCCCAGCCCTTGGAGAAGGTGCCTGTCCAGGACAGACGGGCTGCAGAGCCCTGAGGGCCACATAATCTGCTCTCCTTCCACATTGGAACTGCCTTGTGCTGTTCTCCAGGGCTTGTTTGGGGACAAGACTGGGGTGGACCACTGGGCAGGATTTCCACAACGTGCTCTGAAACACCAGCTCCATCATTTTATGAAACACATAGGAAGTGTTTTAGGGAAGTCAGAGGACACTATCCTTCCTCTCTGCTGGGAAGGACAGAAGGAAGGACGTGGAACTGCTGGAAGAATCCAGAGAAGGCACCAAGTTGGTCAGAGGGTTGGAGCAGCTCTGCTGTGAGGAAAGGCTGGGAGAGCTGGGATTGTTCAGCCTGGAGAAGTATTCAGGGTGATCTAACTGTGGCCTTCCAGTTCCTGAAGGGAATCTAGAAAAAAGATAGAGAGAGAAGACTATTTTTAAGGGCCTGAAGTGATAAGAAAAGGGGGAATGGGTTCAAACTGACAGGGAGCAGGGTTTAGATTGGATATTAGGAAAAAAATCCTCCCTGTGATGATAGGGAGGCCCTGGCACAGGGTGCCCAGAGAAGCTGTGGCTGCCCCTGGATCCCTGGCAGTGCCCAAGGCCAGGCTGGACATTGGGGCTTGGAGCAGCCTGGGACAGTGGGAGGTGTCCCTGCCATGGCAGGGGTGGAATGAGATGAGTTTTATGTTCCCTTCACCTAAACCATTCCCTGATTCTCCAGCTCTCTTGGGCCATCGCTATCACCCTTCTGCCTGCCCAAACCAGGGCACACATGGCTTTCCCAGACTCCTCATGTACAAGCAGGGCTGAAGGTGTCTTCTGGCCGTGGGGTTGCTGGGGGCACAGGGGACACTGCAGGGAACCCTCCAGCCCTGGGGCAGAACATCAGGAGCTGAGTAAACAGCTGAGTAAAAGTCTCTAACAGCTTCCTGTCCCACTCTGCTGCTCGAATGTGCGCCCTGCACCCAGCTGGGGACAACCTGTGTCCGGGGGCTGGTGCCAGCTTGTGCCCTGCACCTTATCCAGGGAAAAAGGCGTTTCCTGTGGGTATCCTGCCCATCAGCTGCAATGACTCATGCTGCTGGTTTCCCCTCCCAGCCCCTTCTGCACCTCCTGGCCTCTCCCTCCCACTTCCTCCCTTCCTTGGCAGGGAAGGGTGTGAAATACCCAGTTTATCACAGCCCTGCTCCCCAGGGATTGCAGTGCTTGTCCTGGGCAGGCACCTCCCTGCCCCACACCACCCACCCCACAGGGATGGGGGATTGGGCAGGCCAAGGGGCTCTTCTGGTCACAGCCCTCCTGCTGCTCCCTGAGCACCCCAGGCACCCTGGGCACCCTGAGCACCTTGGACACACTGGACATCATGGGCATCCCGGGCACCCTGGGCACCTTGGACACACTGGGCATCCTGGGCACCCTGAGCACCCTGAGCCCAGGAACTCAGTTTCAAAATTGGCCTTTTGGGAAATCCTCAAACCTAGAGTCTTCCTTGGCCATCTCCTTAGGGAAACCACTCTGGCACAGCCATGTACCTGTAGATGCCCCACAGCTGTAGGCTGGGGTGAAAACTGCCCCAGCTGATATTTTGGGCATAAAAGGGGCAGGTTTGGTGGCAAACACACACCACCCATCTGGACAAGTGTGCTCACTTGTCCTGGGAGTTGCTTGTCCCAGGACTGTCTCATGGTGACTCCTCATTCCATGCCCATTCCCTGCCTCAAGAAGGGGAAGGCAGAAAATTCCAGCAGCAAGATTCGTACTGACCTGACACAATTCATTTAGGGAAGAAAGAAAGGGATTGTGGTTAAAGGTTTGGTGGCTGAGACTTGGCTTATGTCCCTGCTTCTGCCACACTTCAGCCCCAGGGAGTCACATGGAACCCTCAGAAATGCCATGGAGCAAACTGCTCCCCACTGCCTCGGAGTGGTGACACCGGCACCGTCCCAGCTGCTGGGCCACTTGGGGTGACAGTCCCTATGTCTGTCCCGGGCTGAGGAAGGGCCCATTCCCTGTGTTTGCTCCACTGGACTTCAGGAGCTGACTGATGTCTCCCTGTTCGAGGCCCCCTCAGCTCGGCTCCATTTAAGGGGCTTAGGAAGAATTGAACATTGCTGGAATTCTTCTCTCACTAACTTTAAACATTCATTACTTTAAATGCTAATCCCCTGGGATTATCCTATTGGAGAGAGCAATGTAAAGCAACGGGGGAGAGAACAGAGTGTCTTCTTGCCCACTGCACACCACTCGATGGCTCTTTTGGGGCGGGAAGTGTGAAAATGCCAATGTGAGCTTTTCCAAACCTGGCGTGATTTTTACACCTCAGTGTGGACTCTCAAACAAGCCAAGTCTGAAGTGTCTTGTTCCAGCTGGTTTTGAGTCGTACATGTCCAAAGTGTCTCTGTGGAGCACGAGGGGGAAATGTGTATTTTTCCGTGTGTGTGACTCAGAAATGACTGAACCCAGTCGGTTCCAATTTCTTGAAAAATCCGCTTTTGGCTTGAACCCAAGAGTGGAAACTTTCAACCAAAAAAGAGTTGATTTGAGCTCTAAATAACATGAAAAAAGGCTTAGAAGGGAAACTGGATTTCAACCATCATTATGGCAATCACTTCTCATGGCCCTCTGACAGCAACAGCGGAGCAAGTAGTGAAAGTAATTCCCAAGGAAAATTCACTTGGATTCCTTGGGCAGATTGGGCTTGGGCTGCAAATGCTTTGCACAGTCCGTTCACGAGCGGGAGAGGGACCAGCCCTTGGAACAGCCAAGGAACAGGAGAGCTCAGCTCCAAAGGGATGGAGGTCAGCCTTGGGCCTTGGCACCGGACAAGGCTTTGGGACAGAGGCACAGCCCTGCCCGTGGAGACATCCCTTGCTTCCCTCCAACTTGTGCCTTCCCTGCAAAACACCCTGTTCACTCGGGGAAGATTTATTTATTCCCTGAGAAATGCCGGCATAATTTGAAGCCACAATTAATTAAAGACTGCTGCAGTCTGCTTGCAAACAGGAAGCGAGGCAGAGAAAAAGACACAATCTCTCGAAAACAGACATGTTGTGAATTAGTTCTAATCAGCCTAACAATGATGGATGCACTCCTCCAGTGGCTTTCATCTGTGATCTGATTATGCTCATGGTTGTGAAGGCCCTACGCTGGATTAGGATGAGATGGACAAGCTGATAGCCCGGGTTTCTCCTGCCTTTCGAGGATGCTGGATCTCGGCACAGCGACGCTGTCCAACTTGGCCGTGGTCACACCAATAAATCAATGGCCGGGCTACAACCGGCGATGTGGCTCCCTGGCTCTGAAGAGAGGCCAGCAGATTTCCCTGAAAGGAGCAGACTGTTTATATTTGGGAAAAAAGTTCCTTCAATTGGAACGAAAGCCAGGACCACATGTTGCAGGACATCGTAGTATGGCACAGAGCTGCAGGCAGGGAGGGATCATTGCCTCTGAGTAGAGCCAGCTCCAAGGAGAGACCAGGTGGCTTTGGGCTTTGTCCAGGCCAGTTGTGAACATCTCCAAAGAGGATTTTCACCCTCGCTGTGCAAATCTTTCTTTTTCTTCACCTCATACTGAATTTTCTCTCATCGCAACTTGTGCCGCTGGCCCCTGGATCCTTCTCACACCCCTGAGAAGAGACTGGTTCTGTCTTTGTAATTCATTAGGCAGCTGAAAACAGCAATTAGAGAGTCCCTTACTGATGAATCCCTCATTGTCCCCTCAGGCACCATGTGCTCCAGTCCCTTCCCATCCTGGCGAGGACAGGACTCACCCCAACACGTCACTTTTTATGGCCAAAGTCCCATCAAGAGTAGATCTGAGCATGGGACAAATTAGTGAGGGTAAAAATGGCTGTGACTGGGGTCACCCCCCGTGTTTCTGCTCACAGCAGGGTCCACCAAGGACCCAGCTCAGGGGGACAGGGGACTGGGCAGAGCTGGGGTTAAGGGGAGGACAGGGCTTGTCAAGAAACATGACTGAGGCCAAACCATGAAGAGAGGTGTGTGCTGTGGCAGGAGCCCATGGAGCTCCTCACAGGACACCTGGTAATGTGGGAGGACACAGGGGATGAGTGAGGGCATGGGATGATCCCTGGGATGGGGAATGCCAAGCAGAAAACCAGTGTGTCAGTGGGGATATTCCAGAGTCCTGCTTGGATGAAAGGGCTTTGAGGGTTGATGTGTTGAGGTTTGACTGCCTTTGGCTGCAGGCTCTGCTTTGGGAGGAGAAGTGTCTCCAGGACTAGAGACACTCAGTGGAGAGACACAGGCACCTCCAGAGCACTGTGGCTGCCTGCAGACTGGGATCTGCAGCTTGGAAAAAGGAGGCTGTGGACAGAAGTTCCTGGTGATGCTCAAGTCTGCTTGGAGGCTGCTGGAATCAGTGAAGATGTCACGGAGGAAAAGTGATGGGTAGGATGGAATCTGTCCCCATCCCCCGGGGAGCTGGGACAGAGAGACCCTGTGGAGGGATGTCCTGGCTGAGCTGGGCTCAAGGGGCCATGGAGCAGGACCCCAACACAACCCCAGGGGGTTTTTCCCATCGGTTGTGCCCAAGTCCTTTTTAGGCCCTGGAGCGAGCAGTCTGCACATGTCCCTTGATCATGACTGCTCATAAATCTTGCTGTCACAGAGGGAGCCTTTCACTTCCAGATATAGATTGGAGAGCAAATGCTACTGGCTATTCTGGGACGTGGCAGCTGATAGATGGCTCCAGAATTTACTATTTTAGACTTGGACTTTGCCGTTGGGGGAACACGATGGAGAAGCCAGTTGTGGAATGTGCACGTTGGCCACGTAGGATTCATCTAAAACAGACTGAAGAATAATCCCTGCCAGATCAGCAGTGCAGGTGGAGGATTCCTCTTTCCTGTATTGGGAGATTTTTAGGGATTCAAGTCAACTGAGCTGAAGAGCCCAGAGGTTGAAGGTGCTGGAGGATGACAGGATTTTCAATGCAAAGGTACAAAACTTCATGGTACCTCTCACAACAGTGGTTTGCCCATTAAAATCACTATGAGAATGAGGAGAACTTAAAGAGACCAGGCAAATCTTCAGGGAAAAGTGGGTTTGAGGAGCTGGAAGTGCTCAGTGGAAATGAGAATACCCAAAAGTCAAGCTGAGCTGGACCTTGGGAAGGTGCAAATAGTGACTCTGTAGCTGGGTCAGTAAAGAGGTCAGTGTGAGGAGAAGAGTGGAGGTTAAAGGTGATCTCAGGACGGGCCCACTCTAAATACACCACATTTCTTGTGACATCAACTCAATCATCACAGGATGGCTCACGGTGATGTCCCCAGGAAACCAAACCCAGTGGTGGTCTCAGCCCACCCCAATCCTACAGGAACTGGCTCCAGTTCAGCATGGCTCCCATGGGAATAAGTCAGCATGGACTGGGGAGGACCAGAAGGGGTGGGGCTCCTAAGCCACCACCAGCACTGGGACAGGTCTCTTTGGAGCCTTAGGAGTCTCCTGTCCCCGACTCACGGGACTGGGGGAGCTCTTTGCAGAGCTGGGGAATCCTACTTGTGGGGCTCTGCTGGGGCTGCTGGAGGAGGCACAGAAGGATTCAGGCTGGTGGAGAACACCTCTGGTGCCTTAGGACCAGGAGAAAGTAAGGTCTGGAAAAAACTTTCCAGGAATGAAATGTGGAAATAGGCAGGACCATAACATGGACTGTGCTTGGTCTGTGGTACTGATGCTGCTGGGACACAGCAAGGTCTGGCCCGTGACATCATGTGGATACTGAATCCATGGATTTTATTAGTGTGGATTTTCCCTCTGGGGCTCATGAAGGACATGGAAACACTGACCTTGGAAAGGCCATTCTGAAGGAGCCAGCTGAGTAATGAATTTTAGCTGTTAAGGCAATAAATGGGAACACTTGGATATCCTTGGGAAATCCAGGCCCCACCAGAAGTGAGAATTTTGTAGATGTTAGGAGAAGATGTCAGTGGGCAGAAGGGAGATGAATCCTTGCTCTGGTTGTAAATGAGGTGCAACCTCCTCCTCCCTCCTTGGACCAGCTGAGTCCTGGCCCTTGCCCTCAGTTCTGGCCCTTGCAGCATCCCAGAAGGGATTTCCAGTTCACCAAGACTTTCACTGCTGTCCCACCACTCTGCCCAGCTTGCCCCAGGACCCAGGCCTGGTCCCGTGTGGTCCCTGTGCACATACACATCGCCTCCAAGGAATGTGCTTTCTTGGGTGGAAACTGTGTCATCGGAGAAATATTTCATATTTTCATTTGTTCGCATTCCCCAAATGAAAAATGAATCGTGAAGTCTCATAAATAAGGGGCTGAGCTTCTCATTTACATATTTCTGTGGTTCTTGGAGCAGGGGTGGCCATGGCCCTGCCAACCACGTCCTAAGCCTTTCCCTCCTGCACCTTGGCTCCCGCTGGCAGCTGCCTGCACTCGCTGGAACAGGAGAGCTCGGACCAGCTCTGCGTCGCTGAGGTCACCCTGCCTCCTGCCAACATCCCGTGCAGCTGCTGGCACGAGTGTGGCAGGGAAAGCTTGCAGCCACGGAGAAATCCTGTCCCCAGACAGGTTTTTGGGATGCAAAGACGGGTTTGCATAGAGCAGGAGGGGGAAAACCCCATGGCATGGTCCCAGCTTGGCTCTGGTGACTGGGTCAGGGATGGTACCTGGGGAGTGAAGGGGTGACTGGAGAACCATCTCCACATGAGGGATGGAGCAACTGGGAGAGCAGAGAGCAGGGGCTGCAGGGGAGGAGGAGATCACAGAAGGGCAACAGGCAAGCCTGGCCTGGAGCAGCAGGTGGACAAAGCACAGGCTGATGTGGCCCTGCCTTAACACTGCACACACGAGGTTGTTCCAGGTGTGGTCCTGCTTTCTCACTGCACACCACGGGGTTGTCCCAGATGTGGCCCTGCCTTAACACTGCACACACAAGATTGTTCCAGGTGTGGTCCTACCTTAACACTGCACACACGGGGCTGTCCCAGATGTGGTCCTGCTTTCTCACTGCACTCATGGGGCTGTTCCAGGTGTGATCCTGCTTTCTGACTGCACACACAGGGCTGTCCCTGATGTGGTCCTGCTTTCTCACTGCTCACACGGGGCTCTCCCAGGTGTGGCCCCCCTCGGGCACAGCCCAGTGCTCTGCCCTCGCTCGCCACAGCACAGCTGCACCACAGCTCCATCTCCCCTCCTCTCCTCGGGCCTCTCCCCTTGCTCCATGGACACTTGGCAATTTGCCTTGTCCATTCTCCCCCTCACCCTGTGGGGACTCTGTGCCCCCACGGCCGAATGTGGCCCCATGTCCAAGCGCCTCCTCTGGCACAGGCAGTTTGGAGAGAGGAGCAGAACATTTGAGCATCTCCTGCAGATTCCCCCAAAATGTTTGTAGCAAGGTGTGTTGGGACTTGTATCTGGGGCAGGTGTTTTCCTCACAGTTCCTCCAAAGAGGCCTTCAAGGGGCTCCAGTGGGTGCAGGGCAGCCAGGAGCCCTTCTGGGTGCACAGGGAGACCATTCCAGGGTGTGCTCCTGGACTGGGAGAGGCATCTCCCCTTTGGGATGCTGCTGACCTCCAGCTGTGCACACCAGCAGCCCGACCTTCTCCTGGTGCACTCCTGGGTTTGGACATGGGGCTTGGCAGCTGGAGATGCACCACAGGCACCAGCTGTGGCCACAGCTGTCCATGCCCAAACTCCAGGCCAGGGCTGGAGTTTCAGGTGGGCCATTTCCTCCAGGCACTGCAGGGGAAGTCCAGTTGGTGTTACCCAAGGGTTAATGGCAATAAATCGTGCTGCTAAAGGGATCTTCTGGTTTCAATTTAACTTTGCATTTGCGTGTGGATTACACTCAAGGATGTTCATACTCACTTAATAACCTCCCCACTCAGGCACTGCAGAGATGAGCAGTGCCAGAGCCTGGGAAGAAAGGACAACGTTTAACACTTGTCACCCTGAAAGGTGACCCCACTTCCCAGGCCTCAGGAGCAGAGAGAGCTGGAGACCTGGCTGTGAAGCCATAGTGATGTCCAAGGAGGAGACAAGAGCTCAGCAGAGTCCCTGTGCTCAGGAGAGACGTGTCCCTGAGCTCTCCATCGAGATCTTCCGAGGGCGGATCAAGAGCAAGGGACACGGGGGCCAGAGTCTCCCTGTCCTCCTGCAGAACTCCATCCATGATAGGATGCCCCAATGCCATGTGTGAGACATGGAGTACACATCCAAATCCACTGGGAAAGGAGCAAGTGGACCCTGCTAAATCCAGGGAAGCCCAACACCAACATTGCTTGTTCCATCCAGCTGGCCCAGGCACACACAGAGCCCGTGGCCTTGCCTTGGCTTTCACCTGATCCCCTCTCTTGTGGGGATTCAGTCATGCAGAAAAATGGTTTTGGAGTAGGAGCGTGTCCTGCAAAGTTGTCTAAACATAGCCCAAGGAAAGAGGAATGTGAGAGCAAGGCCCCAGCACAGCAAAAATAGCCCAGGGCCTGCTGCTCACAGCTCAGCATCCTTCAGGACAGCCGGGTCCCAGGCATGTGGGCAGGCACAACCAGCCAGGGCTGTCCCAGAGCCAGGGACTGTGCCAGGCTGGCAGGGACAGGGTGTACAGTTCTCCCCAAGCCTCCTCAGCTGTGCTGGGGCTTGGGACACCAGTGGCCCTGGAGATCCTGAAATCCGTCTCAGAAGGGGCTGTAAGAACACCAGGAACATGTTGGGGCTCTGCTTGTTCCTCATTCCCTGCCCAGTCCCTTTCCCTGACCCTGTCCCTGGAGGAGAGCAGGGCTGAGGTCCCCCTGCCCAGAGCCCTCCCCAGCAGACTGGGGGATGTACTGGAGATGTTCTTCCAGACACTGGTGGCCACCTTGGTGCTACAGGAAAGGGAAGTCACGGTGCCACAGGTGTGCAGGAGAGGGAACTGTAGGGAGCCCCACACAGAACAAGGAGGATTGACTTCACCAGAGGAGAGTGTCTCAGCCTTCCTGAAGTGTCCCAGGGCACAGCTCCACCCTCCATCCATCTTACAATGGGTCCTGGACCTGTTCTGAGCCATGAACACAGTCCAATGGACACAATCCATGGGTGACTGGTCCCTGCTCGAGCAGGGGGCTGGAGATGTCCTGCAGAGTCCTGGCCAACCTCAGCCCATCTCTGATGCAGTGACTTTCCCTCTCTTCAGCCACTGAACATGCTCTTCTGAGAGTCATCTCCCTTCTCCAATCCCAGGTTCCTGGAGCACTGACCAGCAGGATATTCCTATCTCCCCATCCTTCTGTGCTTGGTCAGAGGACACAGAGGCCACGTGGCCAGTGGTGGACCCTCCCCAAGGTCTGTTCAGCTGGGCTGGCACACACATTTCCTTGGGGAGAGTCTAGAAGGACTTTCCCCTCAGTTTAGATCCCTGTGCAGATGGTCAGCAGGTCCCCATTCCCAGTGACCTCCTCAGGTCACACGGTCCCACAACACTGGGGACTCTCCACAACCCTGGACTTCTGAAAAAAGCCCCGTGGGTTTGCAGGATGTTGCAGGCTCTGGTTCTGCAGCTCCACAGCTCTTTGCTCACCCGATTTGCTCCGTGGCTCCGTGCCCAGGGCTGCACTCCATCTCAATATTCAAATGTGGGGTTGATGGCAGCCTGGATGTGCCTCGTGCCAGAAAGGACCTGATCAGATTAGGTGGTCCTCAGCAGAGCAGACAGGGTCCTCACCTCCCGTCTGAGACTCCTTTAAAGAAAGCAGAGAGGAGGAAAAGGGAGTTTTTAACATGAAACATCTGGCGAGTTGTTCTGCCCTGCACACCAGGATGGGAGGGAAATATGTCCTCCAGGCAGAGGCGAGGGAAGAGGAGCTCTCTGGATATTTACAGTGAAGGGCATGAGTGCAGCTGGACCAGCTGTCCCTGTGTGCTCACTGTGCCGTGTCCCCATGTCCCCCAGGATGTGCCCAAAGCCATTCTTGGGGACATGTCCTGCACCCTGCGTGCCCCAGGGAGGGGACAGGGGCAGCGCTGTCCACGGCCACCTGGAAAAGCCTGAAGCCATCTGAAGACCAAACCAGGCACAGACCTGCTGGCCACTACCACGAGCTGGCACCAGGCGAGGTCCCAAATTTCCTTTGGGAACACGGAAACAGCACCCGGAGCGAGACGGAGGCAGGAGAGTTAAACAGGGACAGGCTGTAGGAGACTGCTAGAGAACAAAGCGTGCCTGAGAGAGAGCTGTGAAATACTTGGGAGTCTCTCAAGGAAGCTGGCAGCAGAGCAAGTTCAGATGGGCTCAAACGTCGTTCCCACCTGGTCTGAGAGCGGGCCAGGGAGCGCGGGCAGGCGGGGCCGCGCAGGGGTCGGAGCCTGCAGTGACCCAGACTAATGCTGCCTTTTATCGCCCGGCTTTAAACACGCTTTTATGATGTGCGAGAAGGGGGCAGATGGTTCTCTAATTAACTCGAGAGTGCTGAGTTGTGAAGCGCTGCGAGGAAAAGCAGCTCCAGCAGGGATGGCAGGGCGAGTCAGCAGAGCGGCCGTGCCTCTGCCAGGCAGTGCCGGTGCTGTCCCGGGGCAGATGCCTCCTCCACGAGCACTGCTTGCCCCCAGCACTCCAGCTCCGGAGGGGCTTGGCCGGCCGTTCCATGGGAGAATAGTTACCCTCACAAATGCCCCCTGAAAACCTTTGTCTCGTGAAAGTGATGCTGATCCAGAGGATCACCCCCAGGGGAGATCATACTGTCACTGCTTCTTCCTCAGTCTCGTCTTGCTCTTTGTTTGTGTGCTTGGCTGCTCTGCGCATCCCCCTGGATTAAGGCACGACAGCAGTGGGGTGACTTCGGCCCTGCAGCCCCTGCTGGGGGTGTCTCATCCCTCTGCTCCTGTGGGGACCTTCCTGAAGCCACCACACAACTCCCCATCCTTTCACCTGATCAGTCTGCAGCTCCCCAGATCCAACACTGGAGCACCTCTGGGACTGCAAAACACTTTCCCTAAAAAATTCCAATGGACCTAAAAGCCTGATGCTTATCAATTGTGCCTAAACCCAGTATCTCTGTGATTTCTATCCCTGAAATCAAAACTAAATTCCCAATAATTTGGATTCAAAGCGAAAAAAGCCTGTTTCAGCCTGAAATGCAATGGCTGAGTTTGCTTTATATGTTCAGCCCTGAAATACAATCCAGTTCCATGCTAGAACAAAAAAATCCCCCAAATTTTCCTTTGAAATGGTGAAATATTTCATCAATGCTCTTTTTGTCTGCAGCCTCTTCAGCGAGCAGCTCACCTGGCCCGAGGCAACATTCTGCAGTCAAAGATTCATTAATTAAGTTGAAACATTATCCATGTGCTAGTTACAAATGACGTCTTAACTGGCACAGTTGAGCCAAAGCATCACCGTGGGCAACGGGATCTGGGTGGCAGCACAAAGGTGAACCTGAAAGCTTTCAAACCCTCCATCCCTGCCCGCAGCCTTGGCACATGGCTGATGCCAGGGCACTCACGTCATGGGCAGCAGCAGCTTCATGCACGAGGCAGGAGGAATCGCCCCTGTTCAGCCCCTGCTCCTGGGAATAACAGAGGGCAGGACAGCGAAGTCTGATTTATCTCAGCGGGAACAAGGGACTTGAGGGATGGAGATGACATCGCTTGAGGCAACAGGTGAAACTCGGCAGCTGGGCGGAAAATGTAGTCATGGTTGTGCAAGAGGGACGATTTGAAGGGAACGGGTTGTTTGTGTCTGACAGTGCAGGAGTTCTGACATTAGCCCCGAATTCCAGGGGCTGCTGCTGAACGCTGGCAAAGAGCGGAACCAGAAACACCCCAAAACCTGGCGGAAGAGATGAGCGGCGCATCCGGCAGCGGAACCCGGGGCAGCAATTCCCAAATTCCCACTGCCCTTCCATGACCGTCTCCCTGGCACTGCCCAGCACCGACCCCAGCCCTCCGTCAGCCCCTTCCCCACGCTGCCTGCGCTGCCGGCTCGGCTCCTGTCCTCAGCTGACTCCTCTTGGCCGGCCTGCCGGGAGGAAACAGCGTGCGCTGGGGCAGGGCCAGCGCTGCGCTTGTGCCGGAGCTGCTGCCAGACTGCGCAGCGAGCGGCCGAGCCCCGGGGGCTGAGCCCCGCGGCTGCTCCCAGCCCAGACACGCCGCTGGGAACCGGCACGCCGAGACCTGCCAGCACCGGGCAGCGGCTCCCAGGGCTGCTCGGGAGCGGAGCCAAGCCCCAGCAGACGGACAAAGTCACGGCTTCCCCTGGGAAGCTGAGACCTGGAATGGGGCTTGATGGGGAGAGAGAAGGAATTCGGTGAAACAGCCCCAAAAACGCTGCCCATCACCCCAAACCAAAGGGCTGCTCTCCCCCAGCAGTGTTTCTCTCCTCAAGCTCCAGGAGGATGTAGCAACGAGAGGCTCTGATCATCCTTTACACAGCTCTGGGAGAGAGGCAGGGGCAGCTCCTGGCGATCCCTGCCGGCTGTGCCAGGCATCCGTGGGGGCTGGAGCTGTGGGGGGCTGCAGGCTGGTGGTGACCTGGCTGCCCCTTCCCACCCCGTCCCTCGGAGGGTAGCACAGGTCGGGACGCATCGGGGAGGATGTTCCCAGCACAGCCACGGGGAGAGGCAGCCAAAGTTGGTAGAGCCCGTCTGAGGGAGGATCTGCTGCTGCTGCTGCTGCTCAGGGAAGAAGACTGAAGAACAGCATCGACTCGAGAAGAATGGCCCAGAGGTGGCCGGGAATGCACTGACAGAGTCCTGCAGGGATGCAGCTCTGGAGGAGCACCAGGAGGTGTGAGGGAATCCTGGCAGTGCTGGGATGAAAGCAGGAACCTCCCTACCTCCTCTGCTGTCACAGCCGCCATTCCTGATGCAGGGACTTCCCATTCCCATGCAGGGACTTTTGGGCCACTATTATCTCAGCTTGGTGTCACCAGCCCTTGCTCAGCCCCTGACCCCTCTGCTGTCTCTGGCACAAGGTCTAAGCTCTTCTCATTCCCTCTTTTCCTAGTCCTGAGAGCTGGTCCCTTCCATCCCACGGGGTGTTTGACTTCTCCTCCTCACTCTCCAATCTTGGACCAGGTCCATATTGCTTCCTGGGTGACCACCCATCCCTTTCTGATCCCTCCTTTTCCATCTTTCCCTCAGTTGTGACACCTGGTGTCCCCCTCCTTGGCCCCTATATTCCTCCTGTGTCCATGAACCCATTGCTGCTGGTCACATCATGTGGCTCCAAGTCTTGTTCCAGCTCTCCTTGCTTGGTCCAGCCACCTTCTCATCCCAATCCCTGGTCCCCTGTGCCCTCTGCTCCTGTCCCCAGACCCGCATTGCTGGGGAGACGCCCCCCAGCCTGGCCATACCCCAGACCTATGACCTCCTGCCCCACTTCCCCAGGTTCCTCTCCACGTTATTTCATTAAAGCCATTAAATCCCACAGTCACATCTCCAGTTGCCAGGACAGAGCCAGACCAGCTGTGGACAATGACCCTCCCCAGCAGCAGGTGCTTTCCCAAGGGGGAAAATAATGGGAAAGCTGCAGGTCCCTGGGCAGCCCC
Source organism: Drymodes brunneopygia (assembly GCA_013400955.1). Lineage (NCBI taxonomy): Eukaryota > Metazoa > Chordata > Aves > Passeriformes > Petroicidae > Drymodes > Drymodes brunneopygia. Next base: position 246,704 of record VZTZ01000909.1, read on the forward strand.
GGGAGGGTGACACAGGGACCTGGCACCAGCCTGTACAGACGTTCCCAGCTGCAGCCCTGGGCAAAACACTTTTTTAGCTTTTTGCAGGATTTCTGTAATTTCCCAGCCAAGAGATCACCACATGCCAGATCTCAAGACAGCAGGGCTTTTAATCCCACATATGGTGCCTCTTTTGGAGTCAGACAAGGAGGCTGGAGGTGGCTGCTGAGCCAGATGACAAACACCTTGACAAGTGTTTTGGCACAGGGAACTCATCTCAAGGTCACCCCATGGCTGAGCTGGTCCCTTCCAGCCTCCAGGTCACCTCAAAGTGGGACAGGCCAGTTGTGGGGAGTTGCAGTTCCCTGCAAGGGACTTTTGGGAAAAAAACATCCTTTGTGGATCCACAGCCTTGTTGCCATCAGCGAATGCATCACTCGCCTCTCAGGTTCTCTAATCCCCACCTCCCAGAGTCCTGTGCCTGGGGGAGGCTCATATTTCACTTTGCTGAAAGGCAGACTCTGAGCCCTTCTGGATGCACAGAAAAGCCAGAGGCATAAACCTTATGGCTTAAAGAGCAGAACACAAAAAAACATACCCAGTATGTGCTTTTTTTTTTTTAATAATTCTTAATTTGAACCTCTGCTCTTGATTTTTGGTCTCTGAGTCATGGTCGGAATTATCAGGGCTCTGGGAGCCATCGACTGGCATTTGCAGGGTGCAGTGGGAGGGGAGGGAGGCAGCCCAGCCCTGCCTGCTCTGTGTTTCCCCTCAGCACCACAAGGATCTGGCTGTGAGATAATAGAGCTCCACCGCCTTTTCCTCAGGGCCCCTCTGTGCTGCAGACACAAACTGGAGCACAGGCAGTGTCTAAAGTTCATGTTCTGGCTGAGTGTAACCAGTTACATCTTTGTGCTTGGTTGCCCACGATTTGCTTCAGTTTTCCCCTTCTGGGTTGAGATTTTCCAGCCCCGCTCCCTGCACAAAGGAGGTTTGAGAGTCTCTTTGAACACACTTTGGCCATCGCAGAGCACACAGGCAGTGGAAAGCAATATCTCCATGATAAACATACCCTGCTTTTTTTCTTTCTTTCAGGAATACAAAATAATCTTCCAATTTTTAAGCGGATCTGCTGCCGAAACTGCTGGGGGTCAGAGCTGACATCTGGCAGGGAATCGGCGCTGACCGTTCCAGTAAACACTGAGTGTCTCTTGCTGAAAGCTACAGCCACTCAGGCACAGCACGTTTTGCAGTGATGGTACCTTTTAATCAACACTTGGAAAGCTCCAGACAGTGGGAGAAGGATGAAAACAATTACTTGAAAGCTCCGAGAGCAGGTCAGAGCTGGGGATGGAGGCAGGCAGAGGTTTCACACCCAGGCGGGGAGCGGCGGCCTGGAGTTACCTATGGGCAGCAGATGTTCAGCCGTCCTTGAGAAGGACAATGTGAATGAGATGGACGGAGCCAGGACCACTAAATCCCTCCTTGGCCAGCACCGGCTCAGAGCCGTTCAACGATACATCACTGAAGGCTTCCCAGAACTGCAGAAATACCAAAGAGAATTCAATATAAATCATAGAAGGATTTAGGTTGGAAGGGATGCCTGGAGGTCCCCAGCCCAGCCCTGGAGCAAGTGAGCTCTCCAAAGCCGGGTCAGGCTGCTCAGGGCCGTGTCCAGACATGTTTTGAACACATCCAAGGATGGAGATCCCACCACTGCTGTCCCATGGCTGCACCACTTCCAACACAATCCCAACCTCATGGGTCACATCCATAGCATTTCCCAGCACATGGAGCGCTGGTTATCCACAAGGGAAGGGCAGAGGCTGAGAGAGACAAAGCCTGCAGAGAAGGCACCACCACAAACATTGCTGCGACCAAGGCAAGGAGAGCTGGAACAGGGCTTGCAGCAAAGTGTGACCTACAGTGAGGGGGTCATGGATACAGGAGAGATACAGGGGCCCACAAGGTGGCAGAACCAGGCACCAAAACTGCGGGAAAGGTGGAAAAGGAGAGCACTGTGCAGGCCAGGAGAGGGATGGGTTACCAAGGAGGAGATATGGATCTGGTCCTGGTTGTTCATGCCCAGCAGAAAACAGAAACCTGGGGTGGGGTGTTTACCAGGGGCTGGGGAAGGTGTCTCCCCTTCTCCTCACGAGGAGACTGCAATGGCAAACATTCCCAAGAGATCTCAGGTCCCTCTGTGGTGCTGGAAGGGCGATGCTGTTTCTGCTGGTCATGTCATCGCCCTTGGCTGCTGCTCCAGCCCTGCCCCCTCCAAGCAGCATCCTTGTGTGGGCAAAACCTCTTCTCAAATCAACCGTGGGAAGTGACTGCCAGGGAAATGGGAGCTCATGGAAAGTTAAGGATGGGTGAGGTAGGGATGGGATCACAAGAGCCTTTAAACCCAACAGATAATGGCAGGGAGGGGCTGCCTGAGGCCCCCGTCCCCAAACAGCCCCTGCAGAGTTGGCAATGCTCCTCCTGCCTTGACAAACACCCCAGCACCAAATGTACAGGGACAACTGGGAAAATCCAACCCTGGAAGTGTCCAAGGTCAGACTGGACTGAACTTGGAGCAGCCTGGGATAGTGGGGGCAGGGGGATTGGAACCAGATGATGCTTAAGGTCCCTTTGACCCAGGCCATTCCACGATTCTATGATTCTGTCCCGGGATCCTGCCCATGACACTGGAATATGTCTGTGCTGGCTTCCAGCCTCACCCCGAGGACAGGATGGCTCCCTGGCTGCCCCAGGTGTGTGCCACATGGGTGTCCCATGGGGCTGTGGCATGGGCTGGGCATGGGGTCAAATGTTCCCCCAAGGAAGGTGCTGGGGGATGCTATGGGATGCACAGAGGAGGGAGAGATGGAGACCCGATTCCCAGACCGTGCTCAGAGCACCCAGAGATCCCTGGTGTTTTAACATCAGGAGAGCCACGGGGACAATGGTGGGCTGGTGAAAACACCTTTGAGTGGGGGACCTGGCAAAACAAAAAGGTTTCACTTGCTGAAAATAAGATGGAGCAGAGACTTGCCCTGATTGCCAGGTACCACAGAACCCTGTCACAATCCTCCTGCCCTGTGTCCTGGGAGGAATTTCTCTGGGATGTCTGACAGAGGTGTCCTTTTCAGATAGTCTCTCTAGTTTGAAGCTTTCTTTCTACAGCATATCCAGGCGTGATAATCTGTTGGTCAACAGTTAACAGAGGTGAAACAAGGCAGGAAAACCTAAGGATGCTCAGTATTGGAAGAGGCAGCTCCCCTGTCCCTTCATCACCTTCCCGGCACACACTCCAAACACAGAGCACTTGCTCTGCAGAGACACAGGAGGAATGAAAATCTCAGGCCCTCACATCCCGGTGAGTTTGGCTGTTCCAAAGCCACGTACCAGCCTCAGCTTCCCTGGGACGGTGACGAGGCCACTCGGCGGTGTGACCTGCCCTTCGCACATACCTTTCCTTTGAGCGCATCCGGCGCAGGCACCGCAAAGCCGCGGCACACCCCGCCAGTGTCGTTTCCATGGACAACGCCGTCAACAGCGCTCGGAGCAGGGTTGGGGGCCGAGAGCCGGGCAGGTGTGGGGCTCCTCGTAGCTATGGTAAAGGGTGTTTACTTCTGTGTTTTGCATGTCGGTGTTACCCCCGGGACAGCTCCCCGCGCGTGTCACAGCAGCGTAAGGTGCTTTGGCATCTCCCCCAGCAACTATGTCAGCGTTCGGGGGAGCTGTGTGTGACCGGCACCTGCCACCGCCCGCCTGCAGGAAGCATCCATCCTTCCCGGAGCTGCCACGGCTCCCAGGAACCCCCCATGCTGGTCGGGGCTGTGGCCGCAGGTGCTCTCGCTGCAGCCCTCGTGGTGGGTTTTCTCATCCCGATATTGCGCCATGCAGCAAACCCCCGTTTTTCCGCGCGGGCCCCGCTGTGGGAAGCGTTTCCTGCTTGTCCCTTTTCCGTCAGACCGTGCCCGTCTCTGTGCCTTCCCCGCAGCTTCTCCTGACACTTTGCAAGCTCGGGGGAACGCTCCCAGCCCGTCCCCGCGGGCGGCTCGCGGAGCGCTCCGGCCAGATCACAAAGGATTTGGATCCCGTTCCCCAGCGCGAGTGCCAGGGGCGGGGAGATCTTGCCTCACATCTGTTCTTTCTAGGTACAAAACACGCATTCAAAAGTCAGAGCCGTTTCACTGGCAAGGGCTAGGAGCTGCTCGAAGCCGGCCAGCTGCCCCAGTTCTGATTCCCAGCGAGGCCGCTTTCCCAGCCCTGCTCTCTGCATGTTTTGCAGACGCTCGCACCGAGGACGCAGCACCCGCCCGGGGGGCTGCGTCCCGCGGGCCACATCCCAGCCCCGAGGCTGCTGGAGCCGCTGCAAAAACTGCCGGTCCCCGCATCCCTCTGCTCCCGCGTCGCTCCTCTGGAGCGGGGAGCTCGTGTTTAACGACTGCGTGTGTTTTCGCTCAAGCATTACATCACCTGGCAACGCCAGCAGGACGGACGGACGGACGGGGCCAGCCCGGCTGCGCTGTCCCTGCCGATGCTCGTCCTCTGTCTCGTGCCCCGTGTCCCCAGCCCGCAGTCCTTTGCCCTGTGCAGGTGAATAGAAAATCCACCCCCATGCAGAGCCCACCGAGGGGCTCATGCACAGCCCCCCTCCTCATCTCCTTGGCGTGTCCCAGCGCCGGGTGTGGAGGGCAAAACGCTCCGTAATTTCCACCTCCCGGAATTCCTGCGGCCGTAGCCATCAGCACTTTCCCTAAAATAAAATGGGAGCTGAGATAAGCCAGACAGGCAGGCTCCGGAGGGCCTGTCCCGAGCGTGGATTGAGCTCACACTTCTTTAAGTGGGCGGCCAGGTCGGGCCTTCGCACCTCACGCAGCCGGAGAGGAATCGGGTGGATTTGCTGATAATTGGCTGCCAATTTCCGCAGCGGTGGAAGGAGCGTGGGGAACGGGAGGAATGGTGACAGGGAGCCCTGCGGGAAGGGGGTGCAGACAGGGCATTTCCATGCACGTGCTCCCACTTCCAGCAGATTGGGCTCACGAGGAGCCAGGTATTGGGATAAGCAGCATCTCAAACCCTTGGCACAAGGGGAAGGGACAGTATTGGACCTGCGGTGGAGAGGGTGATTTTGCATTCCTTGTCCTTCATCCACACAGCAGATTCCCATTCACATCCACACAGATTCTCCCCTTCTCCTCTGACTCACCTGCAGTGTTCTGTCCAGCTCTGGGGTCCCCAGCATATGAGGGATGTGGAGCTGCTGGAGTAAATCCAGAGGAATCCATAGAGATCCTCCAAGGGCTGGAGCCCCTCTGCTCTGGAGCCAGCTGGGGAGCTGGGGGTGTTCACCTGGAGAAGGCTCCAGGGAGAGCTCAGAGCCCCTGCCAGGGCCTAAAGGGGCTCCAGGAGAGCTGGAGAGGGACTGGGGACAAGGGATGGAGGGACAGGACACAGGGAATGGCTTCATACTGACAGAGGGGAGTGAGAGTTTAAATGTTGGGCAGGAATTGTTCCCTGTGAGGATGGTGAGGCTCTGGCATAGGGTGCCCAGAGAAGCTGTGGCTGCCCCTGGATTCCTGGCAGTGCCCAAGCCCAGGTTGGACAGAGCTTGGAGCAGCCTCAGAAAGTGAAAGGTGTCTCTGCCCATGGCAGGGGGTGGAATGAGATGGTCTTGAAGACGCCTTCCAATTCAAACCATTCCATGATCCTGTGATTCATCCCACCATTTAACTCACTGCTGCCCCAGCTGCTCCCCAAGCCCTGTCCAGAGACACCCCCCCGAAAAGGGGATAAGGAGTTCGATGGGGACACACAGGGCCCGGGTTTGGGCTCGGAGCTGATGGAACCCGGAGCCCCTGAAGGGGCTGGCGCTGGAAGGGGCTCAGCTGACAGATCCCCCCTCATCCTCGGGCTCTGGGGGTCGTGGGGGCCGCGTGTCCATCACCAGCCCCGGCCGGGCCGGGTACTGCGTGTCCCCAGGGCACCCCTGGCCGGGAGGAGACCCCCGGGGCCTAGCAGCACGTTTTCCTGCAAAACGCCCGCTTTTCCCGTCCTGCCGGCGGCCGCACACCCCGCGCCCGCCACCTAACGGCCACCGCCGGCCGACACCGGGATCGGCACCGGGGTAGGGGCACTGGCACCGGGACCCGGGCATTGGGCACCGGCACCGGTACCAGGATTCGGGCACTGGGATCCGGACACTGGCACCAGGATCCAGGCATTGGGCACCAGTACTAGGATCCGGGCACCGGCACCAGGTACCGAGATCCCGGTACCGAGATCCGGACACCGGGCATTGACACCGGGATCCGAACACCGGGCAATGGCACTGGCACCGGCACCGAGATCCGGACTCCGTGCACGGGGTACTGGCACCGGGCACGGTACCGGGCATCGGGCCGGTCCCTTCCCTCGGGAGTGGCATTCTCCAAATTCCCGCCTGCACCCCCGGATCCCCCCACCCCTTCCCCCCCCCCGATTCCCACCTGCCCCAGTCCCCTTTCGGGCCGATGCCACCTGGGATGTGAGCCCCCCGGTGTGACCCGGAATGCGAGACCACTCAGGCGCCAGTCGCNCTCACCCCCCTCCCCTTCCCCTCGCATCCTTGGAAGCAACAATTAAGCAGCTCTGGGATAAAACACACAGCCCGCGGGAGCACGGGGGCATTGCTTCAAGAGATGGCAAAGCAGGCAGCTGCACCCCTCCTCCCCGGAGTCCTCCTCCTCCTGTCCATCCTCCCGGCTACTCAGCAAGGAGGTAAGGAACGAAAGGGAGAACGAGGGTCCTCCTGCGGAGACCCTCGGCGGGCACCAGGGCTGCGACACCCCCCCACCCTCCTGGCAGCCCCTCGCCTGCCCCGGCTGCGCAGCTCCGAGCGGGGACAGTCACCCACCTTGCCCTGCTCTTGGGACATCCCCGAGGGTGGGTGGGCAGCCCCCCGGGTGCCACCTCCGCCGAGGGCTCTTTGCTCCCCAAACCGACGGGTGGCTTGTGCCATGCCCGGGTGGGACGGGATGTCACCGAGGGTGGTGACACGGGGCCGTCGGTAACGGCACCGCTGCACCAAGCACTTGTCAGGAGGAGCCTGCGAGGGGTTGTGTCCTGGTGAGAGGCTTGGGGATACCAGCGGTTTGGGGACACCAGCTGTTTGGGGACATGAGAGGCTTGGGAATATGAGAGGCTTGGAGGCACGAAAGGCTCAGGAACACGCAGGCAGCACACCGGGGGTGGCCACCAAACTCCCATGGGACTTAAAAGTGCGAGGGGCCGGGAGAGTTGGCAGCTGTCACCCCGTGGTGCGATGGCAGCGGGAGCTGAGGGCGGTGGGTGGCTGGGAGCATCCCGCAGTCGCTGTGTGCGAGCTGCCGCTCAGTGTGTGGCCGTCACAGCCCCGGGGCTGCTGCAGCTGCGGAGCGGCTCGACCCACCCGAACCGCAGCCTGGGGATGCCGGGGGCCCTCACACCGCCCTCATCGCTCTTGTGCCACCAACATCGGGTCCCTGTCCCAACGCAGTCTCAGGGCTGTGCGACAATCCAGCCCACGCACTCACAGGTGCGACACACGCTGCCGGGGCGGGGAGGTGACAGCCAGCTGAGGATGCGTGTCCCAGCCGTGTGACACAGCCCGGCCAACGCAGGGGTCTGTGTCCCAGCCGTGTGACACAGTCCGGCCAGCACAGCCAGTGCCTGCCCAGTGACCCCCCCCCTGTCTCGGGGGTCAGACTGGGAGCTGAGCTCCCATCCAGGCGGGGAGAGCAGCTGACCACAGATTCAGAGCCCACCGCAGTGGCCAAACTGGTCAGAGGGCTGTGAGGACGCGATAGCACCACCAGGGAGGGGACAGTCACCTCCGGAGACCACGAAGAGCGTGTGGTGGGCAGAGCCGGCCACGGGGTCGCTGCCGGGGCTGTCATGCGGGGCTTGTTGGACAGAGAGGATTGAGGACTGGAGGAGGAGAGGGGGGGGAGGATACTGTGGACAGTGCCAGGGCTGGGTGGGCACCAGGGTAGCCACAGGCTAGGCCACCTGTCACCAAGGGCAGCAGCTCCTTCTGCCTGTGCCCTGCAGCTCCCGGGACCCCGACCCTGGGCTGGCTGCCCCTGGCTGTGCAGGCAGTGGGATCCCAGAGCCGGGAGCTGCCCGGAAAGTCAAGCTGCTGTCAGTGCCTAATCCTGCTCAGGTGCTGGATGGGATCTGCTCAGTCCCTGGCACTCTCCATCTCTGGCAGTGAGAGATGTGGCTTGCTGATCCAGGGTGGCTTTGCTCTAGATCCCTCAGGCCATGGCCAGCTGAGACAGTCTCTGGAGGACTTTGGACCCCAGGTGAGACCCTGCAGCAGTTCCTGGGCAGTTCGGGACTGTTGGCCCCACTCCAGGCCCCAGCTCAGTCCCTAGGGGTGTTTGCTGGTTTGGGAAGCAGCTCACAGAGGAGGTGACCTGACCTTGGAAATTGTCCCAGAGCTGGTGGGACACAGGAGAGGGCTCTGCCATGGAGAACTGGGCACGGTCTCTGCTGTCTCAGCCCTGCTCCTGGCACACCAGCCCTTGGGGACAGAGCTGGTACAGAGGCACGGTGGCATGGTGAGGAGGGAACCCAGGATGCTGGAGAGTGTCAGGGCTATGTCCTCCAGCACCGGCTGCCAGTGCAGCTCCAAATCAGCCTGGCAGGAGAGGGAACCCTGAGACATCCCAGGGCTGAGGGGTTCATACCCAGACTGTCACCTCAGAGCAGCACCAAGGGGCTGAGCTGGCAGCACTCAGGAAACCCCCAGCAGCAGGTCATGATCAGCCCCTGGAGATCTGCCCTGGGGAGCAGAGCTGTGCTGGCACTGTAGGGACCTGCACAGCCAGACACAAGTCACTGCACGGGGAAGGTGCTGTGAGTCCCTAAAGAGGCCAAGTGCAGACTGTCACAGCATCTGGAGCAGGGCATCCATCCACAGTGCCTCCATCCACCCCTCAGTGCTTCCATCCATCCTTCAGTACTTCCTGCGTGGAGCACAGGGGATCCCCCAGCAGTGACACCCCCGGGAGGCACAAGAGGGACCCCAAGGAGGTCCCAGCCCTGCAGGCTCTGGGCCCATGGGGGGCAGCTCAGGTGGGTGCAGAGGGGCAGGCACTGGGTGTGCTGGCACCCAGCCTGGGGCTATGGGGACCCTCCGAGGACACCCAGAGTCCCCAGGGTGTGGCTGGGATGGCATCTCCCCTTCCCAGCTGGACCCTGGCCTGCCGGGGCTGCTCCCTCCCCTCACAACTGGCAGGGTGCAGCTCATCCGCCAGCGCTCGGAGATGAAAGCTGGAGCTTCAGGGGGGCTGGAGAGGAGCCAGGCCCCGGCAGCAGCCCCCCTGCCCCCCCGAGCTGCTACCAGCGAGCTCGCCTGGGATGCAGCACAGCTTCAAAGTCGCTTGGAGACTGAATGTTTCCATAACTTTCTCCCAAGAAAAAGAAAACAGTGGAATGAGGGAAGAGGGGAAATGTTGGTGGTTTAGCACTGAGGCTCCTCCAGGAGCGGGTGCCCATGGGTGCGGAGAGGGGGTGAGGTATGTCCTGTGGTGGATTCTCCAGCCTGGTCTCGGTCTCCAGACCTATGGAATAGAGAAATCCTCTGCATTTCTGGCTTGTGAAGGGAGCTGCAAGTAGTAGTGCAGATGGGAATGGTGCAGCCCATCCAAACAGGATCGGAAGCAGCACTGGCAGAGGAGCAGCAAGGATATCCACACCTGTGGATGGAGCTGCGGGGGGAAAACGTTCCATTCCCATAAACAAGGAGACTCCACACCAGATCCTGAGCACTCCCATGGCTCACGCTCTGACACAGCTGGGGCTGCACGAGTGGCTGTGAATCCTCTGGCCACTGGCTTGAGAAGCCATCTCTGGGCTGGGATGCAGGCTCACAGCCAGCCCAGCCCAGGAGACAGGCTGGGAGCCCAGGAAAATCCCCTTCCCAGGGTCCTGGCAGGCTCAGAGCAGAGGCAGCACAGAGCTCCTTCAGCGCTGGGAAGCTGCTGACTCAGTCTCCCCTTCCCTGATGTGCCAAGGGAATGGGTGGAGAGGACAAATGGGAGCACATAGACCCCAAACTGGGCTGGGGCTGCTGGACCTGAGGCTGGGCAAGGACAGAGATGGCTGGAGAGCGATGGCCAGAGCCCAGTGTGGTCACAGTGTCACCAGTGTGTGGGCCGTCACCAACACCTGTGCTCAGTGGTGCTGCCAGGGGGAGGCACTGGAGATGCTGGAGGGATCTGGAGAGACCCTCTGGCAGTGCCTGCACCAGGGAACAGCCCTGAGCTGGGCTCTGGGGGAGCAGCGGGTGAAGGAGCTCCCAGGGCAGTGCAGATCCTGCCATGCCTGGCAGCAGAGCTGGTCAGGGAGAGCTCCTGAGGGAAGGGTTTGTCCCCCCCAAAAGTCACTTGGCACCACCACCCAGCCACCCATCCCCCTGCCTCCGGGCCATCCCATCTCCTGTCACGCCTTGCTGACCTCCCTTCCCTCCTTCCCCCCGATCTGGGCATGGGACAGCAGATGGACCAGCACAGCCTCTGCACAGCTCTCCCAAAAAGTGTCCAGACACAGGGCCCTGTCTCTGGGATGGTGCCTGGGGTGACTGGGGAGGGGGCAGTGACAGTGTCATCACAGTGGGACCCTCCTGGCAGGACCCTCAGTGCCCCAGGAGGGTGGTGATGATGATAAAGGGCTGAATTTGGCTGCTGTGGCTGCGGGCAGGTGACACCTGGACATTTCTGTGGTCCCCACACTGCAGGAATACTGTGAGAAATCCTTGTCCCAGCTTCCTTGGGAGTCTCCATCAGGCAGCACTGGCATAGGGTGACAGAGGAGTAGGAGAGGTCAGCCCAGGTCCCCCATTGTCACCAGGGACCTTGCCTGGTTTTGGGGAGCTGAGGCTGGGGAGTGTGATGGGGGCTGAGTGTCCCCTCCCGGGTGGGGACAGTCCCTGGCTGTGCCGGGGGGTCCCTGCCCATGTCCTGGCACTGGGCTGAGTGTCCCCTCCCGGGTGGGGACAGTCCCTGGCTGTGCTGGGGGGGGTCCCTGGCTATGCCCGGCACCGGCTCCCAGGGGCAGTGGGGCTGGGAGGGAGAATGGGCGGAGTGCGGACGCTTGGAGTTTGTTTGGAAACAAGGAAGGAATTGGAGTTGTGTTTGTCCAAGCTGGGGAGTGGTGTGGGCGGGGAATGTGCCGGGAAAAGGAGCCGTTCTGTCACCCCGCGGCCGGGACAAGGAGCTGCTCCGGAACCCCCTGGCCGGCGGCCGTGCCGTGCCGTGCCTGGGGACTGAGCACGTGTCCCCTCCTGTCCAAGGGACACTGGCAGAACCTCGGGAGGGGATATTGAGGGGCACAGGCCTGGGCCCACTCTTTGGGGCTATGTGATGGGTCCTGGCACGGCTCCTCCCCCTGCATCCCCAGGGATGTCCTGTCCTGCCACTGAGTGTCCCAACACCTCCTGTGCCCGCACAGCCCGACACTCCTGTCACACACGGCTGTGTCCTGACACCCCAGTGCATCCCTGTAGGGGCTGGGCATCTCTGCCAGGAGCCCAGGGTGGAAGGGACACATGAGCAGGGCCCAGTGGACCCCCTCATCCCTGCCACTGGTGGGGCACAGTCGTGTTTGGGGCACAGCGAGGTGGGACCCCCGGAATTGGCCCCACATTGGCGATGGGGATGTGCAGCACAATGTGCCCTCACCGTGATGTGCCAGCCCTGCCTCCTGCCTGTCCTCCCTGGGCACTGGCATTGCCCTGCCCAGGCCCTGGGAATTGTCCAGCCCGTGGTGGTGCTGTGCTACCTCCCGGCCCGCTGGAGAGGCCACGGCAGGTCCCCCGGTCCCAGCCACACCCCTACAGGCTCCCCAGTGCCCCTTCCCCCCGGAATTCTATCCCCTGAGGCAGCGCAGGCAGCAGGGCTGGCTGCAGCTTCCCCCAGGGCCTGTGGCCTCAGCAGCCCCCCCCACACCCTCCTGGCGTCCTCCCGGCCTGGCTCTGTCCTGCAAACCCCATCACAGCCCCTCTCCTGCTGCCATGAGTGGACCTTCCCTCTGCTCTGCAGTCCCCTTGTGTCCCCAACCCAGCTGCAAGTCCCCAGCCCACCCATGGCCCTGGTGGAGCTGAGGGACCAGCTGGGGATGGCAGCCTGGTGGCCTGCAGCAGACACATTCCTGCCAGCATCCAAACCAACCAAAAAACCTTGTTGGGGTCTCTGAGCATGAGCCGAGATGCCCTGGAAAGCGCTGGCACCTGCGTGGTGACCTCAGTGTCACAGGGGTGGGCAGAGGGATGCAGGGGGTTCCACGGGTCTCAGCAGTGTCCCCCCAGTCTGTCACCCCGGTCCCACTGGCCTGAGATGGCTGTTCCTGTTGGCACCTCAACGAGCAGGACACATCCAAGCATCCTTAGGGCAGCTCCAGAGGACGCTCAGGTGTGGCTGGGATGAGCAGGGACTGTGGGGATGGACTGGGACACCCCAGGTGCGTGGCCGTGCCTGGAGCCACCCCCCAGAGCTGCGTGAAGCCAGAGGTGATGGAGCCAGCCCTGGCTGTGGGATGGGACAGGAGCTGGGAAGCAGAGCTGGGCAGCAGCCAGCCCCATGTCCCTCCCTCCTTCCCATGCAGGGCCAAGTCCTGCTGACACCTCCACTGAGGTGCCACCCCAGCTCCCCAGCTGGGTACCTGTCACCACTGTCACCCTGAGCAAACAGGGATGCAAGGAAAGGCAGGTACCTGCCCCAAGCTCCCCATCCCCAGCCCTCTGCAGGGACAACCACGAGGTGCCCCTGGCCCCCTACCTTGGACCTCGGGGGGATTTTAACAAGGGTCTCCTCTTGCAGGGGTTCCTGGTGCTATCCCGGGAGGGGGAGTCCCAGGAGCAGGCTTTTTCCCAGGTAAGGGGGCCCAGGCACCACTGGGAGGGGGCATCACCCTGTTTGCAAGGATGGGTAGGTACCTGGGAGTCCTTGAATGCCTTTGGAACACCATGGAAGGCTGGGGACCTGCCAGCCGGGATCAAGTGACATGGGAACACCCACTGTGTGGGGACACAACTGGGTGGCAGTGCCAGGCTTACCCAGTGCCCTAGCCCAGGGCTGGCACCTACACCCTGCCCAGCCCTGGCCACAGCAGGTGCTCAGAGGTCACAACCTGTCCCCAGGGCTTCAGCCAAAATCCTGGGGACATCCCAGCGGGATGGCCCATCCCCTGACACACGTGTGACCTTCTCCACCTACCCAGGGCCCCCCGGGAGCCTGGGTGGGTGCTGGGGGCTCCCAGGCACGGTGCTCAGACTATGCCATTGCTCGCAGGTGCTGGAGTTGGAGGTTTGGGAGCAGGTGAGTGCTGAGAGCCCCTGCCAGGCTGTGCTGGGCTGGGGAGAGGGGCAGGATGCCCAGTACAGCTGCCTTGTGCTGGGCAGGGGTCTGTCATGAGGCTGGCCCTGTCCCCTGTGTCCCCCTGGCCGGGGATGCTCGCAGGGAGGATGGCTCTGACCCCTCTCTGCTCGCTCTCCCCTAGGACTCGGGGCTGCGGGAAAACCTCCCAAACCAGGTAAGAAGCCTTTCCTCAGCTCTCACCACCTCCAGGCACGCCGGTGGCCGGGACATTTTTTAGCCACTGCTGCCCTCGTGCTGCTCCCCCGTGGCCAAGGGGAACCCCCGCTGGCCAAGGCACCCCCAGTCCTGCCCTGCCACACTAATCCTGCCACAGCCTCCAAGAGCCTCCCCCCCACCCTGCTTCGGCGCTGCCCACTGCCCCCAGGCCCCCCAAACCACCCTTTGGGGGTGCTTGCTGCCTGCAAAGCTGCGCCAGAGCTGCGGGAGGGGATGCAAAGGCGGGATCCGATGTCCTGGTGAGAACTGGCAGCACCCCCACCTGCCTGCCATCGGGGCCAAGCAGCTTCTGCAGAGGCTCCTGCAGCCTGCGCTGGGCTTTGCCTGGCCTAGGAGCGCTGGGGAGAGGGAACATCACCAGGAGAGAGGGGAGATCCTGGCAGGAGGATGTGCAGCTGGAGAAGGCACAGCTGGAGGGCACCGAGCCTGGGGCAGCAGGGACTGAATGTGCAACATCTGGGCCAAGGGAGATCACGGAATCATAGAGAGTGGCCTGAGTTGGAGGGGACCAGTGCCACCCATGTCATGGACAGGGACACCTTCCACCAGACCAGGGTGCTCCAGACCCTGTCCAGCCTGGCCTTGGACACTCCCAGGGATGGGGCAGCCACAGCTTCTCTGGGCACCCTGTGCCAGGGCCTCACCACCCCCTGAGCAGAGAATTTCCTCCTAACATTGAGTCTAAATCTCTCCTCTTTTGGTTCAAACCACTCCCCCTTGTCCTGGCACTCTCTGCCCAGTGCCTGTTGATTCCCATGGAGAGATGCTGCTTCAGGCAGACCCTGGGGTCCCTTCTGTGCCCACTCCAGGGGTCCCCGCTGTGCCCAAGGCAGAGGCACTCCACTCCCCCGGCCCCCCGAGCCAGCCCGGCTGTGCAGTGGGAGCTGCAGCCCGAGGCGGGGGCCGGCAGCCTCCGTTTGCTCAGATTTCAGCTCGTGGAAAGAAAAACAAGGCCCTTTATTTTGGCGTAATTAAAACCAAACGCGGGGCGGCCGCGAAGGCCCAGCCGGAGCGGTGTCCGCGCCCGGAGCCAGCGGCACTGGAATTTGCGCCTGGAGGGAGCGAGGGCTGATGAGCCCCAGATGTTGGAAGGCAGAGCTGGCCGGAGACCCAGGGACTCATTCCTCAGCCATAAACATTTTGGTTCCGTCCCCTTGTGGCCCAGCAGGGTGGGGGGTGGGTGAGGCAGAAGGGACCGGATGGAGGACCCGAGTGCTGGCAAGGACATTTGTCACCTGTCCCTGTGCCCATCCCTGGGCTGTACTCCCATCCCCACGGTGCCACAGGGACTCCTCTGTCCCTCTGGGCCTGGCTGCCCCCCACCTCACCCCACTTCTCTTTCTAGGGGTCGGAGGACTTGGGGGATTCGGCCCCCTTGGCCTGCAGCCAGGTGAGCACTGACCACTATCCACCCCCAGGGCTATGTCCCCACAGACCCACCTTGGGGACAGCACATGCCTTGTCCCCATCTCCCCAGAGCGTGCCGGGTGGGTCCCATCTGGGCTGGGTTCCCTTCCCAAACCTGAAGCACTGGAGCCATCCCAACAGGCAGCCCTGAAGTCCCTCAGCATGATGACATGAACTTAGCTGGGTGACCCCATGGGAGAGGAGGCACCTGGGGTCCCCACAGGGCCTGCAGCAGAGGGACAGTGCCTGCAGGTGGTCAGTCGGGGGCTCCAGGGCTGTGAGCACCCACTGCAGGGGTGTCAGGTGTTGTGTGTGCCAGGTGGGATGTGGATGGAAGCAGGAATTTGGGGGTGCAGGACAGGGCAGTGCCCGCTAACGCCGCCTCGCCCAGCCTAACGTCAGCCCTGGCACTGCCACGCAGCCCCCACAGCTCCCTGTGCCCACCACGAGGGCAGGACACGCTCTTGGCAGCTGCTTTTTGGGAATGCTGATGCTGGTTGTTCTCCCCACAGGTGCTGCAGGTCTGTTCCCCGGAGCTGGCTTCCCCGGGGGGGTGTTCCCGGGAGCCGCCTCGGCCGCGGCGCTCAAGGCTGCTGCGAAAGCTGGTGAGTGCTGGGGGGATCTGGGCAGGGCGGCCCCGGGGCTCGGGCAGCCCCCCGGGACTCCGGGTGTCCCCTGGGAGTCTGGGCCAGGACAGATTCCCCCTGGAGCCGGGGCCGCAGGCAGGAGCTGATGCTCTCACCGGGCTCCCCAGTGACTCGGAGGGACCCAGGCACGGGGGAATTGGCCAAACCTGAGTCCCCAGGAGCAGAGACCACAGAGCTGCCCAAAATAGGGGACCCACCTCTGGGACTGCCTCAGGGTGTCCCCTTCGCCCCCCAAGGGCCATCCTGAACGTGTCCATTCCGTGGCTCCGTTCCGGCCAGCCGCAGCCCAGCGGCGGCACCTCCCCCTGGTACACCCCTCTTCCCAATGCCCCCAGGTGCTGGCATTGGAGGCGTGGGTGGAATTGGTCCTGGTGGCCTCGGGGTCTCCACAGGTAGGAAATACCCCTCGCTCCCAGCATCGCCGAGCCTGGGGCAGAGCTGTCCCCGGGGTGGGCAGGAGCCGGGCCCGGGGCTCAGGGGTCTCTGCTGCCCGCAGGTGCCGTGGTACCGGGCGCGGTGCAGCCCGGTCTTGGCGCGGCAGGGAAACCCCCTAAAATACCAGGTAGGTGACGGCCCCGGAGCCGGGGCCGGGGCGGGGAGCGACTCCGTCCGGCTCCTCATCCCTAAATTTCTTCTGCCTGCAGGTGCTGGGATTCCTGGAGCTTTTCCGGGCGGCGTGCTCCCCGGTGCAGGTGAGCTGGGGGTGCCCACCCCACCATCAGCATCTCAACCTCCGAGGGGATCCCCACCCTGCCAGCAGCACCCCAACTCCAAGGGGATCCCCACCCTACTAGCAGCACCCCAATTCCGAGGGGGTCCCCACCCCACTGTCAGCACCCCAACCTCCGAGGGGCCCCATTCCTGCCAGCAGCACCCCATCTCCGAGGGGATCCCCACCCCACTCTCAGCCCCCCAGCTCCGAGGGGATCCCCACCCCAGTCTCAGCACCCTAGCTCCGAGGGTCCCTACCCAGTGCCAGCAAGACCTCAGCCTCCAAAGGGGTCCCCACCCCACCATCAGCAGCCCAACCTCCCAAGTGGTCCCTGTCCAGCACCAGCACCCCCCGTGGGCAGAGCACTCTGCCCTGCTTCCTGCGGTTCCCTGCAGCTTCCAAACCCCTTGTCTGAGGTCACAGTGACATTTCCGCCATGCCAAAGGCATGGGGGGACCCAGCACCTCCATCCTGTGCCAAGCCTGGCGGGAGCAGGCAGCACCAGCACTAGGAGAGGAGCTGGCATAGCCACCAGGGCTGGCGGCGTGGGAAGGAGGGGGCGGGAGAGAGGAATTCCTCAGTGCAAAGTAATTTGGGGGAGGAAAACTTGTGAAAACAAGATGTTTCGACACTGTCCGAAGTGTGTTGCTGGTCAGGAATGTCTTTTCCATGTCTGAAAATGCTCGAGTTATAATGAAAGACATTTGTAGGAGAGGAAAAAGAGCCCCAAACCAAAAGGAAACCCAAAACTCAAAAATCCAAACCAAACGACCGCAAGGTCAAAACACTGTCTGCTGCCCCTGGAGGGCTGGAGAGCCCTGGCTGGCCCCAGGCCACTGAGCATCACCAGGGCAGAGAGCACTACCCAGGCCTGGCTAGGGCTTTGCTGTCACCAGTGGGACCCCTCTTGAGTGCCATGTTCCCTGCAGGCTCCCAGCCTGTTCCACAGGCAGCTCCAGGCCAGAGCAAACCCTTCCTGGCAGCTGGAGGGGCAGGCAGCTGGCACAGGGCAGTCCCAGCAAGCTCCCAAGGATGAGGGTGCCCTGGGTGACAGGAGACGGGTGACAGGGATTTGGGAGCAGGGTGTGGGGGTCTTGGGTACCGGTAACATCAGGAGACCCCAGCTCATCCCTGTGGTCTCTGCTCCAGGCGTTCGCTTCCCTGGTGTGGGAGTGCTGCCCGGAGTCCCCACTGGAGCTGGAGTCAAGCCTAAAGTCCCAGGTAGGTCCCCTAAATCCCCTTGGAACACTGGGGTGGGTTCAGGGTTGGCTCCAACTCGGCCCCCCAGCCCATCTTTTGGGATCACAGCCCTACAGGGCACTTGGCAGTGCTGACCTGCAGCTGAATCCACTCAGGTTAATTTGGGCCTCCAGGAGCAGCCCAGGGCTCACACAGGTGTCTTTGTGTTCCCTTTTAGGAGCTGGAGCCTTTGGAGGAATTCCTGGTGAGTGTCCCGTCTCTCTTGCCTGTCCTTCTCTTCCTTCCCAAGCCTGTTCCTCACAGCCATGGTCTCCCCATACCAGAAGATGCCTCAGGGCTTCCCAAGTCACCCACTCTCCTCTGTCGGGGTGCCCTGGGGCACTCCCCTCCCTCCAGGACTGGTGGCAGCTGTGGCGCGGGCTCCAGGTGAGAGTCTGCTGTTGGTTTGCAGGACTGGGAGGTTTTGGAGGTCAGCAGCCCGGTGTCCCTCTGGGGTATCCCATCAAAGCTCCTAAGCTCCCAGGTAAGCTCCACAGCCAGAAGAGCAGCTTTGCTGTGGGTGGAGGATCCCCAGCAGTGTCAGGAGAAGGACCTGCCATTCCCTGGGCCTGAGGCATGGGGCCCACAGGTCCCCCGGACCTGACAGTGCCTGTGCTGGCCCTGGGACAGCAGGACAGAGCCAGGGGCTCTGCTGTGCCCTGCCTGTGGCAGCCCCGTGGGCAGCTGCCAGGGTGATGCCTGTGGTCTTGCCCCTGGCTCACGTGGACAATGCTGTGCCTCTGTGCAGCTGTTATAAGGTAGGAAGGGTCACGTTCTGGGGACATGCTCTGGGCCAGGCCACCCCAGGATGTCCCTGCCAGCTCCTGCTGGCACAAGGTACAGCCATTGCAAGGACAGTCTGGTTTCTGTGGCTTCTGGGGTTGGGCTGGGCATTCACCTGGGCCAGGTATCCTGGCTCAAGGAGCTGTAGCTGAGGCCACCTGGGGGCTCCAGGCAGGTCTCCCGCCGCACTGCCCACCTGGACGGGGCTCAGCCCCAGCCCAGGGCCGCTTGGGGGAGCTCGGCTCCCCTTTCCCAGCCTGGGCTGCTCTGGACACCTTCCCCTCCCAGCCTTGTGCCAGGTGTCAGCTCTGCCTGTCCCGGGGCAGCTGTGCCCACAGAGGGACAGTGGCAGGTTTTGTGGCCTCCAGGGGCCATGCTGCCGCCTTACTGCTTCCCAGTGCATCCTGAGGAGGAGGGCAGCCACATCTGGGCAGGGCCCCATCCCTGGGGTGCTGGGGAGTGCATTGGAGATCCACAGGCATTTCCCCATGCAATCAAACAAGTTGCTGGAGTCAGGAGAGCCTCTGTGAGGGGAGCACATCCCAGCCCAGCTCCAGCCCCAGCAGCTCTGCTGGCTTCCCCCAGCAGGGCCCATGGCCACAAACAGTGGCAGGAATCCCTGGCCCACTTCCCTTTCCTCCACTGGAGCAGAGTTATGATCCTTAAGGAGACTCGACCCTGTTGATGGCAGACCCCGTCTAGGTCCTGGCCCCAAGATAGGGACCAGGACAGTGGGGGTGTCTCCAGACCTTCCTGGGGTGCTGGGGGAAGCCAGTTTGTCACCTCTGAGGGCTCAGGTCTGGCAGTGCAGGGATGGCCGTGTTGGCTGTGGAGGCTCTTGTGTTGATTGCTGCAGGTGGATCCAGGGCTGCCACACCCAGGGTGTCCCCTGCACTGTCCCTGCTGCAGTAGGTCCAGGTTGAGAGGGGATGAGGGCACAGTGGGACAAATAACATTTTCAGTGGAAAGCCATCTCTTTAAATGATTTGCTCCTGAGCTGTCCACACTCAGGAGGTGGCCTTGGGGTCACCCACCTTGCTGGAGGCTCTGTCTGAAGCTGTGGCTTGAGGTCAGGGTCCCATTGATGCCATAGGGATGGAGACCACTCCCCAGTGTCCAGCTGTGCTTGGGTGCCATCGGGCTGTGCAGAGCCCTTCCATTGGCCTGAGCCCCCCTGGCAGTGCTGGTGACATCCCCATGGGCACAGCCCCAGGGCAGGGGCTGCCTTCCCATCCAGCTGGGGGTGGTGGGGAGTGGGACTTAGACCCAGCAAAATCCTTGGAGACCCAAGGCTTGGACTCCTGGCCCTTGGAGTCACATCCATGTGTGTCACTCCTTTCCCAGCTTTGGGGTGAGCGAGGTGCTGATAAGGTGCCCCTGGATGGGCAAGGGTGGCCCTCAATGTGGGGGACACCGGGCACAGCTCATTGTGAGCCTCTGCCTGCCAGCAGCGCTGTGCTGGTGTGGGATACCATGGGATAGCCCGGCAGGATGGAGGGAAATCTGGTCCCCACATGCTGGCTGCTGGGAGGGGATGGTGTCCAAGGCTCAAGGAGAAGCTGTGCCATGAGTAATTCCATCCTGGCTGCAGGCAGCCACATCCCAGCCCATGGCCCCCTCGCTGGAGACACCCCCCACCCTGTGGAGCTCGAGGTGTACCCCCAGGAATGTGGCAGCCCATGGCCTCAGACTGCTGCCAGCAGTGATGGGAGCTGGGAGCTGCTGGCTCCCAAGCCCACGGTCCCCCCTGAGTCAGGGGTATCCCCGCATCATTCTGAGCGCTGGGATCCAGCTCTTTCACAAGGACACATTTCCCTGGCCGTGATGTTCCAGCTCATAATCCCTCCCCATCCCTGCGCAACGACCTCCTAACAAGGTCACGTTTCAACCGAGGCTCCCAAGCCCTGATTCCAATTAAACTTTTCCTTTGGAGCTGGCCAGGGTGCAGCCAGCTGGGTACAGCTCTTGCTGCGGGGCTCCCGTGGGACCCCTCACTGGAGCAGAGTCATGGAAGGCTCCTGCAGAACCAGCTTCAGGCGCCACAGCCCTTGGCCAGGGCTCAGAGGGGGTGGCTCTTTCAGTCACCTCTTCCAAGGTGAGGGAGAACAGCATCTCCTGGCCCAGCTCTGCCACGGGGGTTTGTATCCCGGAGGATTCACCATGGACGGAGCCCCTGGGGCTGGTGCTGCACAGCCCTGGCAGAGCGGGGCCATGCCGTGGGGCAGAGGAGACAGGGCCAGCAGCAGCCAG
This sequence comes from Drymodes brunneopygia, assembly GCA_013400955.1. Classification (NCBI taxonomy): domain Eukaryota; kingdom Metazoa; phylum Chordata; class Aves; order Passeriformes; family Petroicidae; genus Drymodes; species Drymodes brunneopygia. Next base: position 267,328 of record VZTZ01000909.1, read on the forward strand.
GTGCTAACCCCCCTTCTCTCCTCTCCTCTCGTCCCCAGGTGGCTATGGACTGCCCTACACCAATGGTAAGCTGCCCTGTGCTGTGTGCTTGTGTCCTCACTCCTTGTGGCTCCACCAGCTGCCACCACGACCTTGGGGTGGCGTGAGGGACATCCCCCTCCCAGGCGAGGTGGTCCCTTGGGGACCTCATGCCTTGCCCATGGTGGCTGTGGACCACTTGGGAGCAACTCAACTCTCCTGGCATCCCTTGGGAGCTGTTAATTCATAGGATATGTCCTGAGCCACTCCTGCTCCAGACAGCGATGTTTGAACTGGGATCTCAAGTGGGGAGGAGCAGGCTTTGGCATCCCCCCCGCACTCCCTGGCGCCAGGGGGAGGAGATCCAAGGGAGCTGCTCCATCTGTCTCGTTGTCCTTCCCCTGGCCGGTGCCTGACCTGGCTCTGCTGCTGTGTTGTGATTGCAGGCCTCAGGCCCGGCGGGATAGGAGCTGGCATCCTGGCCGGAAAGGCAGGATACCCCACCGGGACAGGTACACTCCGACCCCGCAGCCCCAGGACATGGCAGAGGACCGCTCACCCTGTCACCTTGTTGGCCCCTGGATGGGTGTTGGGCACTGCCCGGCGGGGGACTGCGGGGACCGCCCGGAGGGGTGCAGCACCTCCCACAGGAGAGATGCTGGCAGGAGTGCTCAGTCTCCAGGGTTCCCGTGGGGTGGGGGAGCTGGGGTGGGAATGGTATCGGGACCTCAGTGGCTCAATGCCCGTGTCCCTCCGCAGGGGTCGGAGCACAGGCGGCCGCAGCGAAGGCAGCAGCGAAACTTGGTGAGTCGCCCTGTGTGGCACAAACAGCACCCATCTCCCTGGCAGGGAGCTGCTCCCTCCCCTCCCTCCCAGCCCCAGGAATGCTGCCTGTGTCCCTGTGTCCCCGCACCTCCGGCTGACTGTTCTCTCCCCCGCGGCAGGAGCCGGTGTCTTGCCCGGGGTTGGCGGCATCCCGGGAGTCGCGCCCGGTGTCGGCGTCGGCGGTGTCCCAGGGGTTGGAGGTGAGACGATGAGAGGGCTATGCCCTGGGGCTCAGGAAGGGGGTCTTCTTCCCTTATCCTGCATCCCTGACTCTCTCCCGCTATCCTGGCAGTTGGAGGACCGGCTGCGGCGGCAGCAGCGGCGAAGGCAGCGGCAAAGGCAGGAGCTTTTGGTGAGTTCCTGCTGCCTCAGAGAGATCTTGGGACAGGGAAGAGTCGTGCATCGATGCCAGGGGCTGTGTGGCTCCACAGCTGCCCCAGCAACCCCTACCCCGTCCCCTGGGGTGCTCTCCCCGCCCCCCATCCCGGCTCCAGCAGCTTTTCCAGCACTGCTGAAGGGCTGGCAGGCCCTTCGGGAGGCAGCAGCCTGGCATGGGGCAGAGGTCACCTATCACAAGTGGTTTCCCCATGAGATGTGGGTTCACTGTGCCAGGTGCCAGCAGGGTGGCTGGGGACATCGTGTCTGTGCTGAGCTGTCCCATAGCGCAGGGATGGGGGATGCTCCTGGGGATGCTCCTGGGGTTGCAAATCTCCAATGCTCCCCTCCTTGGCTGTTCTGTGGGAGAAAAGCAAGGAGCAAACCCCTCCTTGGAGCATTCAGGGGAAATGTGCCTGCCCTGGGCAGCTGGGATGCACAGTCACAGCCTTGAGGGACCTTGGGTGTCCCCAACATCCTGGGTGGCCAAGCCCTTGCTGGGGGTAGGGAGCTGGGAATCAAAATCCCAGGTGCATCCCAGGTGCCATGAGGATCTGCTCTAGGATATCTGCAGAGCCCACCAGAAAGCTGGTACCCAAGGGACTCCTGTGACGCTGGGACAGATTGTGTCCCCAGTGGTGGCAGTGGTGTGGGGGGTCTGACTGCTCTGCTTCCCTCCAGGTCCAGGGGCAGTGCCCGGAGTCGGAGGTGTCCCTGGCTTGGTACCTGGCGTCGGAGGTGTCCCCGGGGTGGTGCCCGGCGTCGCAGGTGTCCCCGGGGTGGCAGGTGACTGTTCCAGGAGCCCTGTCCCCACGGCCCGGCTCTGCAGGACCATGGTGGCTGAGGGTCCCTGTCTCCCTTGTCCCCAGGGGTGCCGTCGGCAGCAGCAGCAGCAAAGGCAGCTAAGTACGGTAGGTGCTGTGCGGGGCCCCAGCCCTGGGACCCTGCCCGCCCTGACACACGGGGGTGCCCCGGCAGGGGGGTCCCCTGGGATCACTCCTGATGGGGAATGGGGAACGTTCAGCCCAGCTCCCGGCTGCTCTTCCTGGGCCTGGCTCCATCCCCAGGGCAGGACCTTCTCCCTCTCCAGGGTTTCTCCAGGCTACTTTGTGGAAGTCAGCAATGAATCCCAGCTCATGGCTTTGGACTCTTTTGAGTTCTTGGATTTTGTGCAAAATGTGTTTTCCAGCAGCGGACCTCCGACAAGATCTGTTGCCCAAGGGCTCAGTGGTGCTGCTGTTAGAGCAGGGATTCCTGACAGAGGAACTCCTCCCTAGGGCCACTGTCCTCCAAAATGTGGAGGAATGTTGGGATCTGTCAAGTGCATCCAACTGGGTCTAGCAAGACCCAGGTGTCCAGGAGGCAGAACCACCCCGACCTGGAGCTTGTGCACATGGAGGAGGCAGAACTGGCCCTGACACTCCATGCAGGACTGGCTTCCATGTGCTGCTCCAAACGGCAGAGACAGTGGTTGGTACCTACCCAGGTGCCAGGAATTTCTCCTCCATCATCACTGCAGAGCCCTGGGAGTCCTCAGGAGGAGCCATGGCCAATGGCAGCTCTCCTTTGAGGGTTAAACCACTGATGCCCCTCTCTTCCATTTCTCTTTCCCACTTTGTAGAAAAAATCCCTCCACAGGCCCATGGAAGGAAGGGATTCAGGGATTCAGGAAGGAACTCAGCAGTGGATGCTCTGTGCTGTGGTGCTGCTGCTGAGCAGGTGATGCCTGGAGAGGCTACCTAGACCAGAGGCTAGACAGAGTTAAAGTAGGTATTTATTAAAAGGCCTTCAAAGGGTACACTTTGGCAGTGCAGGAGCCTTCCAGAGGCCACACCAAAGATAGATGGCAGTCACAAGTTTTTCACACAATTACAAGTTTGGTCTATTTGCATATCAGAGGATAATTGTCCAATTACAGCTTCAGGTAATGAAGTCAATATTCCCCCAGGTTGCTTCCCCCAATTCACTTTTGTTTATACTTTTTGGGGCCTGAGGCTGCAATAGTGACCTTGGTTCTCAGGCCTGGAAGGATTGTTTTGTCTGACCAAACTTTGAAAAGAGCTCACTAACACTCTATATAAACTTATACACTAATGCAGTACAGAA
>VZTZ01001051.1:0-11272 GCA_013400955.1 Drymodes brunneopygia
CTTCCTAGCAGAAGGCAACATCCTTGCCATAAAGGGACTCTGGTTTTCATCAGCTGAAGGGCACATCTCTGTATCTTTCCCATGCAATTGTCTTCCCACTGTGTGGAGTCTCAGTTGTATCTTTATAACATATATAAAGTATGAACTGAAGCCATTGCTCTTGTCCTTAAATTGGTCATAATAATCTCTCCCCCCATAAAAAAAAAATCATGGCCATTTATTTGTGGAATTTGGCAAATGAGCTTCTATTTCCAAGATAGTCTACACTAGTGAAGAGTGAGCTCCCCCCACAGAGCATGTGTGCGTGCTCCTGGGCAAGACCTTGGCAGATATGGGAGAGGAGATGAGCACTGTGAAAATGCTGCAGGAAGTGGAAACCAGTTGCCCACTGCTCCAGCCAGCAGAGCAGTTTTAGTGACAGATACATCCAAGTGCATATTTGTGTATGTTTGTGTGGAAACTGGGGACCCTGTCCAAGCCAGCAATAAGGAAAATACAGCTGGATCCAGTGCACAGTGTCTCATTTCTAAGGATACTCCAGAGGTTCCAAGAAAAGCAAAGCATAAGCAGAGGTTCTTCCCAGTGCCCATCTCAGATTCCTGGAGACATGAGAGGATCAGGAAAGTAGAGGAGCTACAGATATGGACTAAAGTTATCTGAAAGAAGAAATCCCCAGTAACTTCCATGGCCCTTTGATAAAGTCTCCAGGGAGCAGATGATCAGCAGAGATAACATTGTGAAACCGTGCAGCATTTCCTCTCTGTCTGTGTTACATATTTAGCAATGTACCATCAGGACTGCACAGGACAGCATTATTTCTTGATTATACAATATCATGTATCTATTCAAACTTTTCTGTGGAAGACAGGAGCATAATGCATTATAAAACTATTTCTTTTTCTGCCACTTCCAATTTTTTTTTTCTCCAGTGACTCCCAGCTCGTTGGTTTCAACATCCATGATACATGAACTTCACTTCAGCTTTCATTCAGAGATATCCACTAGAGCTGATAAACAGGAAAAGTTTGACTACAGCAGAAAAAAACACATTCAGACCTGCATCTGAAATTTATTTTGTCATAAAACTAAATTTTTCTTTCTTTCTTTGAAGAGGAAGTGTTTCCCTCCTCTTCAGCTTATCAAGAAAATTCTAAACATTGTTTTGCTACACTACAGATCAACAGAGGCTTTGGCTAACTGAAGTATAAAGGCTGTGATACATAACCTGCTGCTGTTCAAGTCACAGGATGCAATCTCAAGACTCAGGTGGAAATTTGTGTCTTTCAGATAAATCTTCATTCTCCTAATGCTGTCTTTCCCCCTTATGTATTGAACTGGTGACCAGAAAATGCAGGGGGAAAAAAAAAACCAACAAAGAGATTCTTGACTGACCCAGCAGAGGAACAGACCTTCTGGCACTTTTCCAGCAGCCCTGACACCGAGGTTATTACAGAAATCCAATCACATGCTTTACAATTAGAGCTCGGGTTATCAAAATTACTGGCTTGTTTTTCACCACATCTGAGGTGAAAGGTGATAGAAAACAGCAAACTCACAGAGAACTGGTAAATACAATTGTCAAGCATATGGGCAAAGCACAACAATTAAGAAATGACCACTGGGATTAGGTTCCTCAGCCCTACATAAGACCTCTGACAATGGAGTTGAAGCATGACTGACAGAGGATCATGACTGCAGTGTTTGGAGCTTGCATCCTGTAAAGCCCCTCACCAGAGCCCTGACACAAAAGTAATTAAATAAATCAGACAGAAAAATGGCATGTCCTTCACATTTGGGGCCACAGACACTGCTCATCGTTCCATGACACACATGCAATGATGGGGGAAAAAATATATTAAGGAACTCAAGTATAGCCAACATTATAAAGCTCTAATTTCAGTGACAATTTTTCAGGCAGACGCTAGAAAGACTTAAAATGGCCCAGTAATTCCCCAGTCTTGTCTGTCTACCTCCTAATTCCATCATCGCTGCCATCCAGAGAATCCCAGGTTAAATGATTTGATCATGCCTCTCTGTCCAGGGCAATCACACAGAGAAGCAGGAAGGTGCTGAGGATTTGAGTGGTGTCAGCACGGGGTGAGACCTCTGTGCTGCCCGGGGCCATTCCCTCACTCTGGGCCCTGCCAGGAATTCAGGAGTTGGATGGGTTGGATGCCAGCAACACGAATTCAACCCACCAGGCAGCACAAAACAGTGGGCAAACGCCTGCAAGGGTTGTGAACAATCTGAAGAGTGAAAGGAGGGCGCAGCCTTCCAAGACTATACTTAGTTTTGTTTATCATAAACGATTAACCCTGCTCTAATTTACACCCTGCTAAGCACACCCGGGTCACAATCCGTTTGTGTGAGGAACAACACAGGATTCAGGATCCAACTCCTGTTTTTCATTCCTTTAAGCAACAGCTGACACAAAGTCTTGTTCCAGATTGTCTCTTAACAGCCTGTGGAGGGATCATGTATTCTGGGCACCAAACCAGCATCAACACTCCCGGGTGGGGATGGATGGTGAGAGGAGAAAGACGAGTGGAGGTATGAATATCTTGCCAAAACAAAACAGCAGAACTTCCTGGCTTCTCCCCCAGCCTCCACAATTTACTGTCCTTCTCAAAGGAAGGTGGAAATCCCAGCAAGGAGCATTCTTGCAGATGCCTGGCCAGGTTGTTCTGAGTGCTGGAGAAAAGAATGCTTGCCCTGGTTGTGAAGGAATGGGTAATTATATCACACAGCACAGTCAGCGGGCACATCCAGGGAATATGCCACTTAGGAAGTAAAGAACTTGAACGCAGCAGTAAGTTGAGCTATTTGCACAGCCTACCTGGGAATAAATAATATGCTCCTTTGTGCAGAAGTACAAAAAGTACATGGTAACACGACGGAAACGTTCTTAAGTAAACAAGTGTTTTAAAAAAAAGCTGTTATAAGAATGCAATGGTTGGGCATTCAGGTTAATGCATTTGCCAGGGTTTCTACAGCAACACAGTGAATTAACTTTCAATCATGATGAAATAGACTTCTGTTTTGACTATGTAGGAATTCAATTCACATGTCTTCCACTCTCCAGCTTGCTCACTCTCCTTGACTCTTTTCAGGGGAGAAAAAGAGAATGAAGGAGGCACCACCCACCATCCATTCAGCTTGACAATGTGGCTGCAAACGTGCCCATGTGTGGACTGACCACCTCACTGTGTCTGCTGCACAGCTCTTACCTTCTAAAGGTGAATATGCTGCTGTACAAAGAGCTTGGGAGATGCTGAGTGCTTTAGAGTCCTGGTGGCTTCAAAGGGAATTTCAGTATTTTCTACACCCTTCCTCCCCTCCAGGATCAAGACCTCTAAGATGCAGTTCAAAACAGTACTTCAACCTACAGCTTATATTTAAAAATCTGAGCCTTTTGTACCTTTTTTCAGGATACTTTGGACATCCTCCTTTGCCTGCCCTCATGTGTTATGTAGAAGAAACATAACTGGTTCATTAATGCTAGCTCAAAGTCACATACACATGCATAGACACACTCTCAGACAAATCCCTCTCTCTATTACAATAAATATCTCATAAAAAATTACATACCCTGAATATATTCAGCAACAAAATAGCAGCTGTTGCATAGTTTGAGGGTTTTTTATTTTTAACTTATTAATATGCTGATCAGATTCTTGTAATCAGAAACAAGGGACATTAATCTCATAAAATATGTAAACTGTATTTTATCTGGGAAAAAAAAAAAGGAAAATGTCAAAGCTGTAGCTTCTTTCCTTTCTTTTCTTTGTTTCATGAGGTGAGAAGACCTCTGCAGGTGGAGTTGAAAGTGACTGCAGGTCACCACCACAGGCCCAGAGCAGTAGATGGGAGATCAACAGAGAACAGACAGCTTTTGGTCCATGGTTTAATTTTTGTCCTGATCAGTGGCTGCTACTTCTGAACCACAGTTCATATGGACAGAGCTGGTGGGTGCCTCTACACCCATCTCAGAAGAATCATGTTTACAAAGGGTATCCCTTGTAAACAGAGAGAAACAGGAGCCCCAGAGATTTAGGTCAGCACACCTACAAAGAGAGTGGGACCCTTTCGATGACAACAAATAAATATTCTATAGCAATTCTAGACAAGGAGTAGAGAGGCTGACCTTCTCAGGTTAGTTACCTTCTCACTAACTTCCATGGACAATTTCTGCAGAAGACATGCCAAGATTTGTCAAGGAAAGAGGGAAAAGCAGGAGTCATGAACTGGCAGGGAAGAGATTCAGGTTTGAGCATCGGCACTTCAGTGACTTTGGTATGAAATCTGAGGTGTTTTGAACAGACCTGAAGCTATTTGGTGGTTTCTGAAAATCTCAGTTTCACATAGAAAACTGAACAAGATCAAAAACTTGGAGTAGAACTGTTTAGTCAGTGACCAATTTAGGAGAAAAAAACACTGAAAATTCAGAACCAAACAAACAAGGCAGAGATGGATTTTGAAATTAAACTCAACAAATGTTTTTATGTTTTTATTTTATCGAGGTGAGGACATTGAGCTCTTTAGATGTTTTTTACAATTCAATCAATATCTTTCTCCAGGTTCATTAAAAACAGGAGTGAATGTTTCAAAAACATGATTAGGGAGTGAGCAATGCCAAAGACACATAAGCCAGATCAGTTGTTTTCTAGTGATGAAATACAATTAAAAATAATTGGGTCTTCTTGGGCTTGCGGTGTATCTCTTCAGAGGGAAGAGCATTCTGGTCATCTCCACTACAGCCAACCAATAGATACCTTCACACTGATGATTGTATCAAATCTGGGTTATCCTGACCCAGTAGGATTTGTCATCCAATCTTCCATGAGCATGAAGTTAAATCTAGTGAATTGAGTCCAGTTACAGGCACAAAACCCAGAATAACCTTTGCAGAACCTTGGAGGAAATCAGGTGGCTACCACTTAACAAACAAACACTGAGTTGGTGAAGCTAACAAGTAAAACTTTTGCTTTTATTTTTCCAAATTGAAGGGTGTCTACAGCTGCAGCTTTTTTGTTTGTTTCCACCACTACTCTGCCATAAATTAGTGTGCTTTACATATCAAATGCATACCTGAGTCTGAATATGAATTTTGGTCTGGAGAAAACTTCTGGTTTAATATTCCTGCACAAGAGGAGAACTTTGAGAAAGACACCTGAGGAACCATGAATTCTGTCTGAAACCAGGAGGCATTTTTGCTTGGGTTTTTTTGTTGGTTTTTTTTTTTTGGCAGAGTGTCTGTAGTGCTGTATTAAGTCCAAACCTACACTTAACACCCAAACAGATAAATTTAGGAAGTTCAGGATTTGTCCAAAGCCATAAGAAGACATGGGGTAAAATACCTGTACAGAACCTGTGTCCTGCCTCTTTCCTCAGGAATCTGGTAGTTGTCAAAATTGGGATAAGGGATTATGTTTGCCTTTGGTGTTTTCTGCCATCCTTATGTTGTGTCACAGGGATACAAATTGTGACTCTTTGTGCAGCTGAGAAAGGAGCTTAGCAGAAGGCAGAACCAGTGCCCCTGAGGACAGCCAAAGATGCAGAGGCAGCCCTGGGCTGTTCTACAGGCAAGGAGACACAGCAGCTTCTGTAGTCAAATAACAGTTCAGGTAACACACTCACACCTGCACCTGCTGTAGTCAAAGAGTCGCAGTTTCACTTCTGAGTGTCCCACACTGACCTCATATCTTTCTCTGAACCAGAACTGTAGACACAGGAAAAGAATAACTAAAGGATTAAGCTGAAGTGAAAAATTTGAACTGGATTTCTTTTTTGTGCGTTTCCATGGAAGATGTTTTACATCTGATAACCTTGCTAGACAGATTAATTAATTAACATCAGATTAATTAATATGATTTATCCACCATGGTCACTGAAATGAAAATCAGAAGACACTTACCAGTTCTGTTTGCATATTTGCTGTTTCTGTCCTTATTTACAGGATGCTGGTGAAATTTGTAGAATATAATGAATGCCAACACTGACCCCAGAAATATGTTCTCAGTTTTCAAATCTTTGGGAAAACCCTGGTAGAACAGCAAGACAGTAAGAGGCATTTAGCCTCAGACCTTGGGCTGCCACTTGCTACTTTTGTAGTGATGAGCTCCAGAGTTCCTGCATGAGATATGACAACAGCTGAATCACTCTAGCTCAAGTATTTGAACAAGTGCAACCTTAAAAGTTTCAAGCTATAGAAAGATGCTAAAGCCTTGCTCAGAAAGATTGAGAACTAGAAACATCCGGTGCTTACTGACAAGGCAGATCTCTGTCAGTCAAACCTTCCAAACTCTCTGACAAATGTTACTGATGGCCCATGGAAAACAAAGCACTGGAACCAGCATAAGATGATTGCAGGAACGATGACCTCAGAGTGAGAAGAGTGATCTTCCTGCACAGACATTTCATAAACTGATGTCCAAACAGCAACTTTGAAAATGTTTTCAGACATCAGCTAGGAAAAAAAGGGGATTGGGGAGGAGGTTAGATTCAAAGGAGGTGGGAAGCACCCTAGAAATACATTATTCATTAATCAGACCAGAGAACTGGACACTGACTTCTCATTTTCTGAGTGCTAGCAAGGAAAAGAAGGAAGGAAACTACAACTATAGAAATACCATTCATTTATTCGTAGCTGAGGTCATCTCCAGGTCACTTGTCTGCTTTTCTGGTGGAACTGGCTTGGTCTACAGCAGGAAAGGGGTTAACAAGGCATTTGCAGGCCCTGCAAAATCTGATGGTCATGAGAATCAAAGGAAGGGCCAGAATTTCACAAAACTGATGTGGTGTCAAGTTCCTTAAAGACCCACAAGTGGTCAATGGAGAAGACACAAGCTTTAGTGTCTAAGATAGAGGTCCAGATTCCGATAAATGGAAAAATTTTTGCACAGCAAGAGGAGGAAATCACATTCCTACTTCCTCAAAGAATGGAACAAATGGAAGATTGAAAAACTAAACTGTATTACAGTGTTTTTTACACATCCTGCGTGAGCTGCTCACCTTCAAGCTCAGCAAAGACCTCAATGAAGATATAACGTATTTAAAATAATCTCATGCATTCTGTGCTTGAAAATAATGATGCTAATCAGTCCAGCAGGCTTCAGCAAGGAAAGATGGAATTCTTGAACCAGACTCATAAGACTGACTAACTTTAATAATATGGCACAGCACTCTCCCTTGGGCTTGTTGCATCCACAAATCTGCATGTCTTTTTGGAAGTGCCATGCTTTTGTACCATGTCAGGAGAGCAAAGGACTTTAAAACTTTCACAAGTTGTTTTTTTTTTTTAATTTGTACAAACACAGAAGCTTTCTCTCAGATCCTTCGGAAGCTGCTGAAGTTAACATGCCATCTGGATGTCCCTGAAGTGTAACAACAGAAATTTAGTGGCTGCTGTTATCAGCCTTCTGCACCACAAAGGCAAAATTCAGACTTTGGATTTAAAAAAAAGAAAAAAAAATTTTTTTCTCGGTTTTAAGACATTCCAGTCTTAATCAAGGACAGTCACACAGAGATATTTTGAGATGCAAACCTAAACTGCTGGGTCAGGAGCTGTGAGTGGACAGCTAGTGCCAAAGACAATGGACAATGGCTGTGTCAGCAGTGCCCAAAGCTGTGTCCAGGCTCACAAAATGGCTCTGTGCCTGTGCTGATCACACCACTGTTGGATTTGTATGTCTGCTACAGATTCACAACGGCATCAAGCTGTAGCAGCTGTAGATCTGTACAATCAGAAAGGATTGTAGGAGAGAATGAGAATGTATGAGAAGGAGGAGGAGAGTGTGAGCCTGTTCCTCAGAGATTTTGAGAAGAGGGAAAATCATCGCGATGTTTGAAAAATAAAGCTAAAGACATCACTACCAGAGGCAATAATGTGGCCTCCCTTAACAGGCTTTTTTAACCCACAGAACATCTCATCCTCAGCTAGACATCTCAAGTAGGTCACTGGCTTGTGCCCTAGAAAGATTTATTCCTTTCCATTGCCTATAAAAAGAAACCCAGATGATTAGCTCAAATTTAGATACCCAGAATTGAGTTAAGATGCTTTCATCATAAGAAGATACGATTATTTGCTTTGTTATTTAAACAAGGAATAAAAACGCTATGCTTGTGCTAAGAATCACTTTCTGCTTGGCAAACAATTGTGGTGTTACAGTGCAGAAAGATGGTTTCCTTAGGCACATGAAGATTGCAGATATCTCAAAACAGCCGTAATTCATTGAAGGGCACCACATCTGAACAAAGTCCTCCGGCACAAGTAATGCTACAAGCAGCATTAGAACCTGCTACCCAAGTTGTACCAAAAACTAAAATTTTGGTCACATTGCCTCTGCATGATTAAAGTATCTAGAGAAAGAAAAAATGTCCTGTGCAGGGACAGTAACTTCACACTTCTGACTGCTGTAATTTGTAGCATCCCCATTGAGTCCAGCATGCCTCTGCTAAATTACCCTGCAATGAATCTGCCCATTCCCACAAAACTGGGCTGCTAATTATCAGAACACCCTCCTTTCTTTACATCCCAGGTGCAGCTGCAGTGGTTTGAGAGTCCACTCTCCCACAGAAATTCCCATGCAGCAACAGACACGTTTGGCTGCTCAAATACTCCAGCTGCTCCACTGCCAAATACTCCCTGGTTTCTGTAATTATTTTATGCCTTTAAAAAACTTCTATTTGATTGGGTATTTTGTTTGCAGTGTTGTCTAATGAACAGCAGAGGATGCACAAAGAATACATGGACTGAGGAGTGCAAGATGTCAGGTACCCTACAGGGCCCAGCTTCTGTGCAAAGCCAGAGTTTCCAACACCTTGCACACCAGAGGCACAGAGAAATTCTGGTTGCTGCTCCAGGTTCATACACTGCCCAATGGGATGGACAGAAACTGAACAGCAACACCCTGCCATGACTGTTTGAATCCTTTATATCATTTCATCAGTGTTAACTGTGCTCCTTGTCATCCATAGAAACACCTGAACGCAGGCAAGTTTTCTCTTAACACAAAATCTGCCTTCTGCAAAAATTAACACACCCTGTTTTCTCTTAATTTTGTGGGTGTTTGAATCAGGCAGCAAACTAGTCTTATTAGCCAGTCATTGGTTGTCATCTTTCTGGTTACAGACTGAAACATTAAATTCAAGGAGCTTCACCAGGATGAAACAGCATAAATAGATGAAATATCAGCATGACTTTGTTCAACTTCATGTTACTGAGCTTGCAAAGAAGCTGTCCAAAGTGATAACTTGGTGAACCTGAAAACAAGAGATCACTAAAACTTACGGGTTAAATAATCAGGCAGGAAAAAACACTGACCTGATTGCAACCTTGGCCACTCCCAGGTATGTCTATGTTTAAAAGGGCAGTTAATTTGTTTCCTGTGTTTGACAGCAATGAGGAGGCTAGCAAGGGTGTCCAAAAGTAAAAAAGAAAAAAGTAGTATCATGAATTAGCCTGGGGAAAGCTGCAGCTTGTTGCTTATTCAAAATTTCCTTATGAATACCCTACAATTTCTGGTTTAGAAAACAATTTTTTTTTTTACTTTGGATGTTATTTCTACCTTAGCATATGGATGTGAAATCTGGAAATCCATCAGAAATATAGGCAAGTGTCTAAACACCTTCAAAAGCAAATTGCTTGAAAAATACTTGATATTATAAGGAATTAATTTATGAAAAATGCCAAGATTCCTCAAACAATCAGTCTTAAAAACTATCAAGTAAGAAAATAGAAGTATCTGGAGTTTGAGCTAATAATTAAATCATGGCATCTGCCATTGCAAGAGTGTTATGAAATGCTGTGAAAAGGCACATACAAAGGGTTTTAACTGGCAAAATTGTAAGAACTTCACAGCCCAGAGGCTTTGGAAATTGCATCCCATTGCTGAAGTAGGTGACTGAATGAACTTTACAACAAAACTTATGTTTCTTATGGCAGGAAGGATCCAGATTCAAATTGTGGAATAAAAAACCCCCAGAATCTCCTGAAAAGACCAAGCTTGTAAAGACTTACAACAGCTTCACAGAGAGAAAAGTCTAAGAAATTTTTTCTCACCAAGCTTACTGGCAAACTTGAGGGTAAAATATGTTCTCACAAACATTGATCAGCTCATAAGTCAGTTGTGAATAGAAAAGCAGCAAAATCTGTTATTTGCAATTAATTAATTTATTTATTTATTTCTAATGCCTACTTTTTTTACAAACTATATTATTTTTCCATTAATTGAATAATGGACATTGTTTTTTAATATTTTGGGGTTTTTTTCTTTTAAAAAAAAGAGTCAGTAAAACCAAAATTTTTATGTATAGAACAGGTAAAAAAAAGCTTATTGTATTGATTGGAATGGCAATTAAACTAAAAATCAATTGCATTTCTTCTAAATGGATCACAGATGTTAATATTTTTGTTTTGAAACAGATACTTCTATATCATTGGTTGTTCTGAAAATGCTAAAATAATCTAACCTTTCCCTCCCTTCCTAATAAGGAGTGTGAGCACTTCTCTTTCTTAATTAAATGTTGAAAATATTGATATTAATACAGGCAGATTTGGCACCCTTTTCATGTTTACTTGGACTGTGAGGTATATTTTTATGTATACCTCTATATGTAAACCAATTTTTTTTTACTAAGTCTGTTTTATTAGACATGGATCAGACACTGGTAATGTCAGAAGACCTATTCTCTCACCACTGTAAATCAAAGTTGTGTAAATTGGAAATAGTCACTGAAATCAGCAGAGTCACAGAGATGTAAGAATTGCAAGAGGAGAGAAAGGTCCAGGGTGTTTGAAATATCTAAGGCACATGAGTAAAACCAGTCCTGCCAGTCAACAACTCCAGATCAGCCCTGACAATTAGGCTGGAATTGTATTTTCCTCCTGCAGCTTTGTATTGGTTTGTCATCAGTAATATGTTTCACCCACATCATTTGCTCCTTTATAAGTGCATTTTGTCACTGCCAGTTGTCAGTGGGTCTGCACTGCAAAATTCAGACCCAGATCCCAATTCATCTCATGTTCCATTCTGCCCTGAATGAGACTTCTGGCTCGGACCATCATGTAACTGAGAGCAAACCACAGCATGTGGAGCTGGACTCAGGTCCAGCCTCAGCTTCCATGGAGTCTGGCATTGTTCTGATTCCAGGGTTTGATGCCAGACTTCTTGTAATTTGGGCTATTTAATATCTACTAATCCTTTATTTTTATTTTTGTGTGTGTGTGTCTCATTTCAGACTTCAGAAATATATTTAGGGAAAAAAAAAAAAA
>VZTZ01001051.1:12246-61011 GCA_013400955.1 Drymodes brunneopygia
AAAAAAAAAAAAGAAAAGAAAAGAGCCAAACCCAAAACAAAACAGAGGGAATCTAACAATTCTTCGCATAATTTTTTTTTCCAACATCAGCAGATGTAGGGAAATGACAGATTAAAAAAAAANGAAGCGGCTCCTCCTCCTGCGCCCCGCGATCCAGGGAGCTGGTGGGGAACGGGAGGTGAACCGGGGAAGAGCTGCGAGGACAATTAAAGCGCCGGGAAACGCGCATGGTGGCTTGAATAAATCAAGCCTTTCTCTGTGGAGAAGAGCGTGGAGAGAGGATGAAATAGAGATCGCAACCAACTATAAGGGATAAAAATTTGGTAATCGAGGGAAGTTTAGGTCTGGAGACAAAGAGACGTTGAGGTTTAACATCTACTGAAGTTGAAGGTAAAACAATTTAGACCAGGGGAAAATAATAATTTTTTAAAAAGCAGGACGATTAACTGCTAAGCAAAGACACCAAACTGAGATTTAAAGATTTGCACTGAATTTCCCCCATAAATTCTGGAGTCTTTTCCTCAGCAGATAGGCTGCAGGTTAAGCAGGAATTGATTTTAGCAAGTTCAACCACATACACTGCAAAAAGAGTTGGAATAAAAGATCAAAACAGGCCCTCCTAGCTTTGTAAATAAGGAGTCCAATAATAAGCAGCTAAGCTCACATTCCAGGCTCCTGAGGACACATTGCAGGCAGGAACGTGACATGACTTTCCAAAGGCTGCAATGACAAATCTGTGCCCAGACCTGAAGAGAGACCCCAGGATTCCCGACAGGAATGCTCTTTGTCCTTGCCCTGTTTTTATCCCGCCCTCTCTTTCTTTAAAGAGCTTATCCCCTTCCTGTCCCGCTCCCCTCCTCCTTCCCTCTGTGCTTGCCACCAGGTACATTCCTGCCTGGTATCCTCTCCGCCCCTCCTCCCCCTTCTCCCCGTATTTCTGTGGAGCCTCTGCACTGGCATCTCCTGCAGAAGGACTGGGCTGGTGCACATCCCAGCTCTTGGCCACATTTTCTGGGGGTCATGACGGCTGACAAAAATCAGGCAAAGGAGGTATGGGGGGGAAAAAAGAAAGTTATTATTAGTCTGAATGTTATAGATTGTGGCCAAGTGGCTGTGTCAGAGGGTGAGGGCTGCAGTCCCTCCCCACCAGCAGCCAACATCAGCACTGGAAACAGCAATGTGGAGCTGCCACTCCACAAAAGGGACAAAAAGAACTGTCCTGGCCATGAATAAGCCTGTAAAACCTCCTTGGAGGTCTACCTGGCTCCTGCAGAGCACTCTCCATGCCCACATGAGGAGTCATCCTGCCACTGACACCACCCCAATAATTTCACTGCAATCCTGTGACAGAGAGTGGCCCATCAGAGCAAAGGAAAGGAGGATGAACCCACAAGCAGCTTCAGCATTGGCCCTCTTAATTTTCCCAGTTTCTTCTCGCCACAATATATGCATCTAAAATCTCAGCCTTGTCTATTGCTTTAAACAGTCACTTTTCCTCTATTTCCAAGCCCTCAGATCACTTCTGTTCAAAAGGAGAACATATTAATAGCAACCTCTATATTCCCTCTAGGATACTCTCAAGTCTTACTGTGTCTTTAATCTTTGCAGAGCCCAAAAAACCAACCACATCAGGTGATGTGAATACCAGGGGTTTTTTTCATTTCTTTGTGGACGTGACTAGTTAGGAGTTCTGCAAAGATTAAAAACACTATTCAATAAAACTATGGATTTGAAAAAGGTGCATCATGATATGATTAACAGCAGATTCAAAAAAGAAGATAAAAAGAATATTCCTGACATCCATAGAGTGGTAAAAATCTACAGAATAAGTGGAGCAGCATTGACCTGCTCTGTAATAACAGTGAGAGATAAAACAACCTCATCAAAACTTGGAAGGCATCAGAAGCAGAGAGATTACATTGAGATTTTTGGGCTTCCAGATTGCAAAGAAAAAGAGTCTGTTTAGTTGGTCGGAAACCATGGAAGAAGTAAAACTGTGAGACTGGGAACCAGGACAATGTGTTTTGACCGTAGGCTGCAGGCTGCTTCATGGTCAGGAGAGGAACTGAGTTTCTCATGTGGACTTGGTGAGCAAAAAAAAAAAATACCTACAGCACATGACATTTAAAACTACAAATAGAGTGCCATGACTGGTGTGTCATCTTCATTCTCTAACTTCATTTCTCTCAGTTTGCATTAAGTATATATTCAAAACTCACTTCTTTAGTTTTGTTTTCATCTTGCTCTTCAAGTGTGTTTTTCCCTTCCAGCACACAGTAATCCTTCTGGTGTGTTATATAACAGAATATTCTACCCTGGGAAAATATTTTTTGTTCTTGTTTGCAACTTTTCACTCTTTTCTGAAAAGTTATCCTCTTTTTGGGGTAAACACAGTGAAATAGAAAATGACAGGCAGAAGAGATGTTTATTATTGCACCTTTTGAGTTAGTCACAAGACAGTGCCATGGTCTTGGCCCATCGCCACAGAGAGTATCTTGACCATTTGCTGTGACTCTTTGTAGGCTGACACATTATGAGACAATAAAGCTCATCAGTGGGTGATGATTCTGTTCCATGGCAACTTCCTGTGTTTCAAATCATTATTCTTCTATGCTGGAGCACAAAGAAAATGCTTTCATAAAAGCCTGTAAATGCCTGTTCTCAGGCATTTCTGTTACCTGGTGACTAGAATCCTTCCCCAGAATTTTCCTTTATTTTCCCCCTCATTCCAGATCACTCAAAATGAAATGTTTGTTTTCCTCACTACAGTCAAAGCATAATCCTCTTCTCCCCACAATTTCACTCTAATTTTTTGTCCTAAGTGAAAGCATTGTGAATAACAGCAAGCAGTTGCTTCCACCAGGCTCAACTTCAAGACAAGAACCAAAACCCCAATGCTTGCTTTACTGCAGATACACAGTTTACCCTCATTGAAACAAGAACAAATAAATGGAGTCTTTTATAAGGATAATCCTATAAAGTTTGTACAAATAACTGTCAACCTAAAACTGCAAAAGCAAGAAAAATCAGACCCAATTTACTGTCAATTGTTAAGTAAATCCACTAGGGTAACACAGGGTGATCACTGAGTTGCAGTTCTGAGTGCAGTGTGCCTTCTAAAATAGACCGGGGTCTTTGAGATGACATTTGAGGGGGTTGGTGGGTGTGTTTCTGATTTTCCTGTACAAGGAAGAGATCCCGACAGTCTTGGACACCCTGAGCATTGGTTACCACCACTCCTTGTCTTCATCCTCCCTTTGTACATTCTGCACCCTTAAGGAGAAAAACCTTCAATCAACACCAGTCTCACTGCAGCATGTGGCTTCATCACCTCTGCAACACATTTAGCAAGGGGAATATTGCATGAACAGCAGGGTAAATTTATCTGAAACAGGTGATCAGCACTTAATTTTGGGTCAGACCTATCCTAATCGAAGGAGGAGGCAACCACCCTATTCTTAACATATTTTCCCTGTACTGCCCTATCCTATCAACAAGACTCAAAGGCATGAAAGCTCAGACCTTCTTCTCTGTGGCCACACTGCACCACACTCGATTGTCCCAGCCAGATTTTTGCTTTCCCAGCCCTCTAAGACTCCTGCAGTTGAATTACACAACATCTTCTTGAGCAGCATCTGTGCAGCAGGAATCTTCAGCCCGCAGAAAGGCTTAGGAGACAGACTGCTTCCTTACACGTGGTTGCTTTTGTCAGCACATAAATCAGTCCCTGAGAGGCCTTGTCAAAGCAGTCCTGGTCTGGGGGAAGGTGCTTTGGTTGGAGAAGAGGGACAACTGTTCTAAGCCTAGCTGAGAAAAACAGGGAGCAGGGGAAAGTCCATGAACCCAGAACTTTACAGGTTTGAAAATCTCAAGGTGCTTTTTGTGATAGCGTAACTTCCTTAACAATTCTGCAGGAAATTACAGAACATTTTCAGGATGTGTTATCCAATTGCAAAAGATGGGCATCATGAGATGAAGAACACTGCAGATACAGCAGACGGATCCCACGGAGGGTTAGGGAGAAACTTGCAGTACCAGTCAGTTCCTCATGGGCAGACACTGGCCACATGGGATTTCAAAGGGACTTTTGCTGCTGTTTCTACTGCAGCAAAATTGTATTTTCCAGGTCTCCAGGGGATAACAAAACATTTTGGATTCTCAGAAACATTCAGGGGTTCCTTACCATATCTGTCATGGACCAAACCAATAAAAGAAGATATCTAGCAGATGCCTGTGGAAGAAAGACCATTTGTAGCAGGAAAAAAGATGCCTGGTGAAGCACTGGAGGTGAAACAGCATGCACAACACCCATGTGAAATTTCAGCTGTCCCCTTTCTGAAGAACAGCTGCTTCACTGAAAGCTTCCACAGCCCAGCAGGAGTCCCTGCTTTCATTCAGGCATCGTGGAGCAAACTCTTGCAGGGAGACTTCCTCTCCCAGACAGAGCAGAAACAGACACTTGTCCTCACATCTTCCAACCATTTAGAGCTGCTTAAAAAAAAATATTCTTCCTTGGCTGCTATTTCTCTATGCTAATCAAAGCATCTTGGACTCTATCAAAGAAGCCAAAGATGCTTGCAGGGTCTTTGGAATGCACAAAACTGATTTCAGTGTTTTCTTTTTCAGCCAATAGTTTCTCAACAACTGCTTTAGCAGCACCTTCAACTGGATCAGCCTCAACTGTTGTCAGCTTGCAGCATCTCAGTTTGCATACCCTACTTAACTGCTTGAAATTCAGAGGTATTGAGCACCTGGGACTCCAGTGGAATTTGATGAGAACTGTGATTGTGTCCTCACCTCTGAAAAGTGAGGCCCATAGGACTTCTTTTGAAGATGTCAATTGCTATCCTTTATCCTAGCTTCCCATATTACTTCCAAACAAGCAGCTATCACTCCCTGTGCTGGTAGGTTTGGCTTTTGAATGTTAAGTGTCCTGGTCGAAGACATCAATTTTAGTCCAACTTCTTCTGTTTAAAAGGGACAGGGATTATATTACTTTGCAATTCTCTCTTAACTTTGTTCTATTCTATATCAAATATGAATTATTGACAGAATCACCCCAATCTGTCACATTTGATGAGATGCACATACCATGGAATACATTAAATGGAGAATATAATTTTAGAAGCACATGCAAGAGAAGCTGAAAGAGAATTAATTTCTAATTCAGTGCATGAAACAAACAACAACGAAGAACATTATGAAGATTTGTGACCTAACAGTAGTACTGGAAATGAAAGGTTTCATTGAAGTCTAAAAGGGCAAACTACAGTCCCTCATAAAAAAACAGCTGAAAAACAGACATGCACACAAACACACACATAAGTTCAACTAGCAAATTTGATTTAAGGACCAGATTCCAAGGTTTTCAGTCGTGTTGAATGGTACTTTCCCACCAATGAATGATCCCTTTGAACCAACTGGACTATTTGTGGAACAAGGTACTATTCAGCTCAGGAGTAAAGTGAAAGGAATGAGAATCCATCCCAAAGTTAAAAGAAAACAGGAAATTCCATATTCACAGTAATCAACGTGAAAACAGAGTCAGGACTCCCCAGTGCTTCCTACACTAAGATATTCCAGCCATCCCCACACACTAGCCTCCAGTATCCCATACAATTGTTAACAAAACATCTCCACTGGGAGATATTGGTATTTGCATATGGGTGTCAATTAGTGAACTGAGCAGAGATCAGGGACTCCTGTGGCAGGAATGTCATAGTGGATCCTCCAAGGAGATCATGATCCACAGCACAGCCAGACAAATATATGCACAGGAGAGAACCCTGAAATATCATCTAAAGAGGTTACCTGCACCACTGCTGCTCCATCTTCCCTTGCTAACAGAGCTGCAGAAAGTTTTTACAAGTGCTGCATTCTGTTCTCTGCTAGCTCAGTTTCCTTGTTTGGAAACTTTTTATCCCTTCTGAAGATAACTTCTGGCTCTTTCTCTCCAATGCCAGACAGACTTTATTTGAATGAGGAGAAAAAAATAACAAAAAAAAGCACAGTAACCATCCCTGCTGTTCATTCGAATTTCTCAGTTCTCAAAGTTTTAAGTACACTTTAGAAAAGGTGGTGACTTTTTAAAGTTAGGTTTTCCCTCTCTTCCCAGGCAGTCAAAAAGACCTGAAAAATCTTTACCTCAGGACTAACTAAATTGCACCCATTAATGAGATCTGCAAGGTACATATGTAATCGACTGGTCATTTTGCCCTGTTTTCTGTTCAGGGTAATGAGTACATCTCCTTTCTGTGGCTTTTCTCAACACTCTCCAAACGTGTAATATCACAAATAAAAGGGGTATGAATTTCTGTTACTTAACTGGATAAGACTAATAAGCATGTGAGCTAAATGTGCAGTGGAAATTACATATCCAATAATAAATGAGGTCAAACAACAAAGAAACACAGTATCAGAAACTTAAAAGATCTTTATTTATGTCAGAATTTTGACCATTATTGTGCTCATGCATAGGTAAGTACAATTTCAGGCATACATTATGTTGAAACAAGTATTGATTGCCATTTATCTTCTGATTGCAATGTTCTTCATTCAAAATTTTCCTCAGACCAAATTGCTTACCAAAAAAAAATCTGTGAAAGCACAAAATTGCTCACCTATTCTTTCTTAAGACACACTGCCAGGAGTTACGCACAGCAAATCCATGAAAAGACTGGCCTATAAAATATGGATTCATTTACCCCAGGTCCTCAACCCACCTGCAAAAATTCCTGACTGAGGTGAGGTTAAAGTTTAAAACTGGTGGGTATTGAGTAATTCATGTTACAAGTTTTCATCTTCTTGGCCCAACCTCCAGCAAAGGGAAACAAACAGCAGCAAGGTGGCCTTGAGATGTTCTTAAAAAGGCAGAAGACCTGCTCCATGTAGAAGAGACCTATTTCAAGGTGAACCTTGGGAATAAGATGAGAAAGGGTCATTTATTCATAGCTCTTTCCAGAGGGTGCCATAAAAGAGGTCTTTAGAGTCAGCTTCAATCAGCTGTGAACAGTGGTTTCCTCTGCAAAAAGCCTGGCTCCCACATTTTCGCACCACGTTGTGTAACTTGAACTTATATTTAATTCATTTTTCCCTTCAGACTACAGGGTATTTAGCCATCTGTGACATCATTACACCAGCTACAGAGTCCCTTCGCTGCTATGAAGGCTGACAATTCAATAAAGTCTAATTGATGACCTTTTTAAAAGGACCCAGATTAAGAGTAATTAGCACACAAATGAGTAACACTCAGCATTCCAGTGATGTAGTGATTTGATCAAATTCAGCATACCTTAGGGGAGATATACTGAATAGCAGTATAAGGAATCATCAGATTTATTGCAAGAAAAACACACAACACACATTTTTTTATTTATTTGCTCACATTCCTTATCAACAAGAGAAGGTATTGTGGAAAACCGAGAAGTCCTTTAATTAATCATGATTTAGAAAGTAAAGAAAACACCCATAGAGTTAAGTGTCAAGACAGACAAGAGTGACTGAGTAAAAGAGATAGGTTATGGAGAATAGAATATGTATGGAGAAACTCCACCCTTAGAGTATTTACCAGGAGTCCCAGGCATGGGCATCTCTGTGTCTGTGCACACACTCAGACACACATTTGCCTTTAATCATGTCTTCCTTATGGGATCTGGGTAGCCAGGTAGAAAGTGGGGCTTGCAAGGAAAGCTGCCTACCCTTGAAACCGGAAAGAAAAGGGAGCACCAAAGAGCTTGTGCCAACCTTCAGTCAGAAGTCATAGAGAAGCAGGAAGATGTTATAGCACACCTTTAACACACGCACTGAGAACATTTAACAAGAAGAGCGGTGAAATCCTTCCATCCTGGTGGAGGTTTGCTCCAGCATTGGGTGAGAATTGTGCAGCACAGAGGTGCCATTGCATCCTAGTCCCACATTGAGGTCCCTGTGCTCCACATCACCAGGAACAGTCTTTCCACCAGGAAAACAACACTGCCAGCATGATGCAGATCTCTGTCCAAGTGCCTCACTGGACCTGTTGGACCCTGATTGAGGCACCACATTGAAAACATACCCTGATTTTCCCCCTCCACCACTGCAGGCCTGCGGGAGAAGGAGTGCTGTGAGTTCCACCACCTCTCCCACGCAGCACAGGGCGGCACAAGCGGGACCCAGAGCACACCGAAGCAGGGGAGACAGAGAACAGAAGTATCACATAGCACAGAGCTGTCAGCCTGCTGGCCCCAAAATAGACGTGCTACCTGAAGTGTTAATACAGACCTCGCTTGTCAGATATCTCAGCATTTCTCCTTGGTGCCAGGAGACTGCACCCCTGTGACATCCCAGCGGGATGTGGAGGAGGGAGGGTTAAACCTCATCCTACAGAAGGAGGCAGATTCAGAGCCTTGCCTAAGGTGGGAGTGCCAGCCCACTAAACTGTTGACTCCACATTATGTTGCAGCTTTACAACTCTCATTATTTGGTCTTATACTGAAAATTCAGACGCATTATTAATGTAATTTGTTTTAAAAACACCAGCTGGTCATGATGAAGCTCTCATTAAAATTTATCACCATGATAGTGTATAAATATGTACATATATATTTATATATGTATCACAGGTGGGCCATACCTCTCCACAAAGTCTGTTGTTAAAGTCAATTCAGTAGCTGTAATTGAATTAAGTAATGCTGGTAAGCAAGCAACAATTTGAGTTTCTGCCCACTGGTCTTGTCTTTTTTCCATGCATGACCTTGCCACATCTGTCCTGCATGAGTGTCCTGCTCTTGTGTTTTGTGTTGCAGTAATTTGTCCTACCCAGCAATCTGCAGAAGACACCATCTCTCCACTCAGGGCCTGGGGAATGAGATCAGAGAGTCACTAGAAATGGACAGAGCCACACTGAGTCCCAGCTGGAGGGTGGTTGTGCTCACCCAGTCCCTCCAAGGTGCTCGCCTTTGGCACAAAACAGAGCTCAGCCTGAAGGCTTGGGCTGAGGGGACATGGGTGAGAAATTCAAGCAAAGACTTAGCCTCAGAGAGATAATTTCAGAGGCTTCAGAAATGGACTTAAGCCCTCCTGGCCAGTGCTGTAGAAAAGAACAGATATTTCATCTTAACCACCCTTACACGTAAAGATGCACAATGTCCATGATGGGTGCTCTCTGTGCTCTCAGGAGCATCTGATCAGATGATTACCTAGAGGTTACTCCTTCCTAGATGAGTTATTCTGTGAATCCAGCATTAAGTAAAAAAAAAAATATATATATAAAAATATGGTCAGGAATTGATCTTGTCTTAGATTGGGGTTTGGTTTTTCCCTGTCTGTCATGATGTAACTTGTATGGTTGATAATTTTAGCATGGAGCAGGCTGTGGATATGTTTCAGACTGGAGAAAATTTCTTTCAAGGAGATGTCTCTAGCTGGTTGAGATGGCAAACAAGGAGACAACCTTGTTTCATAGAGGGGAAAAGATGCATTAATTTTTGGCAGCTTTTCAGACAATGGTTTTTTTTTATTATTTAGGTTTTTGCCCCTTCTGTAAAGTTCACTCAGCATTATCTCCATTACTAGGCAGGCATGCTTGCTGAAATCTGCCAATTTAGTTCAGCCTATATTTAGGTCCAGGAAGCTTTATGTTTAATAAGACCTTTTGCAAATGATAAGAAGAACCCATTTGGTTCCATACAACCACAAATCTTTCATTCATGGTAACTAATGAAAGCTCAAAAACTATTAGATTACAGAAAACAGGGGTAAAAATGGCTCTAAATATGGTTCTATCTTCTCACTGGCAAGTAAATGACAGTATTACCAGTGACCTCCCAAAACCTTCTGCTCCAAAATTCTCTCTTAAAAGTTATGTGCTGTAGACTTCACCATAAATGTGAGTAGTGGTGAATCTTCCTATCAGTCAAACCATACTACATGTGTGGGTAACTAATTACAAGTTTATTTTTCTTCATAGGATCAGTGAAGTCTCAAATTAGTCTTTTAGCAAGACCCAACTGGTATATTAAATATTGCTGGCACTTTGGTAGAGCCTCGGGGGGCTCCGTTTTGAGAAACACTCAATTGCAAAGGGCAGTGTGAGACTTTAAAAATAGGTAAAACTAAAGCATGGGGGAGTTAAAAATGTGAGTAGAACAGGGCCAGAGCAAAACAAAGAGAAGGAAGGCTGGTAACACTATTAACCTTGGCATGGATGTCTATACCCATGAAGCACAACATCACATGAATGTAGCGTTACCACCCTGAATGAGCCTGGCTCCAGCTGACCTGGCTCCCTCTGGATGCACAGGAACCCTCCCCACACCACCTGGACAAACCCTTCCCAAGGAGCTGAGAGCCATTCAAATACATTCAAACACAGTCACCTACAGGCCAGTTCACCTGAGAAATAAATGCCCCTTCCCCAAATGTATACTTTCCTGTTCATAAACCTCCACATTTGGGATGAATCTGAGTCCCAAAGTCTGAGTGCCAAACTTGGGAGCAAGTACATTCATCCCACCAATGACTACACAAAATGTAACACCCCTGGTTCCTGCACCAAGAAAAGTTTCACTGGGATACAAAGGAAAGAATCCAAGTTTCACAGCCAGGCAAGCACTTCTTTACTGGTGAACATGTAGTCTTTTAAAAAGGGTTTAACAAATTTATTTGGTGCAGGTATCATCACAAAGCCAAGCACATCAAGGAGAAGAGACGTTCATGCATCTCCCGCAACACAGAGTGCAAATCCTGCAGTTAAGTATGTTAGTTTAGATCAGTCATTTAAAAGTGACTTTTTCTTCTCATAGTCTTCACGCAAAACAACACTCAATGACTAAGAATTCTGGGCTTACAGCCCTAAATGAAGATTCCACTTCTCACTATACATTTCAAGGTTACGTTTTGGGACGCACGTGGCTCAAACAGAAAACATAACAGTATGCAGAGGGTTTGCTGTATTCTATCTACAATGGTCCCATAAATAACACACCAGTTCAAAATCATGCCAATAAAACACCATAAAAGTACCATCCAGTTTGTCCCACATCTATCATTAAAAGGGAGAAGGCATATTTATAAAGGTTCATTCTCTGACTGTGTATCTTCATCAAAAATAAGAAGAGGAGAAAACAAAGCACTTTTTAGAGCAGCTTACAGCAGATAATATCAAAAAGGTTTGGAATTTTTTTTTAAAATATTTTTGGGTCTTGCTTTTGCAACAGCAACCAGCCCAGGAAAACTAACATACAGGATTTCATGTTTGGATAGAAGGCAACCTTGTCTAACTTCATAATCTTTCGTATAATTATGGACTGACCAGTAACTCTTCCTTTTGTTTCAAGGCAAAGACAGGTGAAGAAGAGAACAGAAGACTGTGTGATAAGTGTACCTAAATTCAAAAAAGAAGTTTTGCAGGGGGAAAGTGGGAGTCTGGGAGGAAAAGTATATCTATGCATGTAATTCTTGTTTATCTTGTTCACATGAGCTTTCCTCTTGACTGAGGAGTATGAAATACTGTAGAAATGTAAAAGTAGGAGTCCTCTCCAGAGGACATCTGTTTCACATCACAGACAGATGTCTGTCTGACCCATTTTCAGGACTTGAAACAAGGATTCCAGAATATCCTCAGAAACTCTGTTCCAGTGCAGTATCACCCCCATAGCCAGAATATCTATCTGAGTTCTAGCTATCTGCTTTAGCCTTTTCCATCAATTTTTTAAACACCATTTAAAACATGGAAATCAGGCAAGTGTCCTTTCCTTTATAACATTTTTAATAGCATTTTTGCATACTTTATATGCATTACCCCTTTTCCTAAGAAAAAAGTCCATACTCAGTTAATTCAGCTTTTCCTCATAGAAGTTGTTTTCTAGGCTTTGTTCTTTCTCCTTTCTAAAGAAGAATGATTTTCAAAATGTGCCATTACCATTGGGTGCAGACGTAATATTCCTGGGTCAGGCTCCACCACTCAGGGCAGAACTAGATAATTATTTCCCAGTTATTCACAATATTGCTATTAATTCATACAATCATGGAATTTCTCTTCACACATCTTCACATTTCTGGATTTCATTTTGCTTGTGCTCTGTGCTAAGCCTCTTTTATGAAAACTGCTCTCAAACTAGTTGTTTCCCATTAAATATTTGTGCATTTGATTTTTTTCTTCCCCAAAAGTAATACATTGCACTTGTCTTTCTTTATTGAATTTCATCGTATTGATTTCAGACACTTTCTTCAATTTATCAAGCCCATTTTGTATTCAAATCCTGTTCTGCAAAGTGTTTCCAACCCCTCCTAGTTGAGTATCATATGCAATTTTTTTAAGTTTTCTACATATTCTTTCATCAAAGCTGAAAATATTGAATAATACTGGACCTAAGACAGTCCTCTGTGGTATCTTATTTGATATGCTTTCCCAGTCTGACAGTGAACCATTGATAACTGCTTTACTGATAATCCCAATTTTTCAGTTTTGCACCCATCACATAATAACTTCATCTAAACCATATTTCTCCTGTTTACTTATGAAAATGTCATGTGGATGTGTGTCAAAAGCCTCGCTAAAGTCAAGATCTATCACATCTGCTTCTTCCTCCTTATCCACTGGGCCAGTTACTCTGTCAAAGAAGGAAATGAGATTGCTTTGATGTGATTTGTTCTTGACAAACCCATGCAGGCTGTTTCTTATCACCTTATTTTCCTCTAGGTGTTTACAAATTGATTGTTCAATAATTTGCTCCTGCATTTTCCTCAGTATCAAAGCCAGGCTGGCTGGCCTGTGATTCTCTGGGTCTTCCTATTTCCCCTTTTCAAAGACAGGTTCTGTGTTTGCCTTTCTCCCATCCGCTGGGACCTCACTCATCCTCCACAAGCTCTCAGAGATAATTGCTAATAGTTCAGAGATCACCTCAGCTGGTACCTGCAGAACTCCAGGGTGAATTTCATCAGGCCCTGCTGACTTGCATATATATCTAACTTATCTGAATATTCTCTAACCTCTGCACCTTTTCCCTGTATATTTTACAATTTGCTGCCCAGAGCGTGTTTCACACTTTTAATGCTCAGAGGCAGCAATCCTAACAAGGTAGGTTTAATTTATTTTGGCTGGTAGAGCAGTCACTTTTCACTCCATAATGTCAATAAAGAAGTGTGGCTATATTCACTAAATGGGTAGGAAAGAAGCCCCTAAACCCAAACACATGGTGTTTCAAAATGTGACTGCTGCTCTGTCTCTGGAGACTAAACACTCCATGACAGGGAACCCCAGTGAGACTTTAACACCCTCTCATGGCCCCAGAAACCCTTGTTTAGGTCAGGTCCAGGGCAGGTCCAGTTGCAGCAGTTCAGAAAATCAGCAGCTGCTTTTTCACTCCATCCAAATGACATCCAGACATCAGCCATTCCCCCACCTATTTTTCCCAAACCGGAAAATGTTTACAAAACATGACACCCATTAATACAATCAAGCTTCATATAAAATGTAGCAAGGACATCCAGCAGGAGAATAAAAAAAGATACATTGATTTAGAATTCTACCTAATTGTTCTCTTCCTCAAATAAGGTTTTCTGGAGGTAGATTTAGCTACAGGTTGATCCTTAGCTATTGTCCTTCTGTTTCAGTATCTCCGTTCCTGTTTACAAAACAGTCCTTACCTCTGTCTCTCAAATTCACACTTGATGTGCCTGCTCTACTTGCAATTAGGGCAGGAGAAGCCCATTGTTCATGTTTTCCCCTCTTTTTTCTCTACAGAAGTATTTCTCACTGGGGACCTAAAAGACAAAATATTGATTTTTTTTTTCCTAAATGGCTTGTTCTTTTTTATCATCTTATTCGGGTGGTTTTAATTTCTTACTGCCTACTTTGATGTAGCAATCCTGAAGACAGCCACAGATGAAGTTCTAACCCTAAGGCCTTGAAACAAAAGATACAGCATCTTCCCTCTGTCCCTCAGAAACAGAAATAAAATGGCTTAGTTGAAAGGAATCCACAGCAAGGAGGGTGTGAAGAAACCCTCACATTTCCTCACCTGTCGATTAACACAGAGGATGCACCCTGGACACTGGAATGGCCTTTCTGACAGGCAGGAATCCATCTCTCAGACTGCAAAATAATTCCCACTTCAGTCCTGTGATGAACTTCATGGCAGTCAATGCAGTGTGTGCCCGAGGGAGCCTCAGGGAAACCACCAGGAAGCCACATGGGCACAGGATCACCACAAGACTGGCAGCAGCAAACAAAGGAACTCTGAGCAACCACATTTCACAAGCGTGCAAGCGTGTCATCCATAACTCAAGTGGGGATTCCTTTAAAAATACAATTCTCCCACTGCTTTTATACTCAAGGAAAGTGTCACCAAGTTAAAGGCTTGTGAGTGGAAAATGTTATAAGCTACTTTATTTCAAAAGATAAATTTTGGGCATGAAAAACTCTCAGAAGAAAATAATTGCAGAAATAAGCAGTGGTGCCATGGCAAGCTCTGTCTGTACTTCAGGCAGCAGTGGAGAGGGTCAGCCTGAACCTCAGGCAGGCTCCAGCCCACCCCACACACAGCCAGGGCTAGCAGGAACAGACTAATCCAGGATGGAGATTCCATGGCCTCTGTGGGCAACCTGTTTCTGGTTCAGGCCTCCATCCAAAGGACCAAATGTGCATTTTTTTGCCTCAAGGCAGCATCCCCTTTGCAAGCTGTAAGCCCATACCCTGTCAGCTTGAGCCTCTCAGGAGAGTCCAGCTGCTGATACTCCTTGCCTAGGCATCTTTCTCTACATCCATCCTGTCCCACCCATGGCACGGGGGTTTGCATTTCCCTTTGTCCAACTTTCTGAGCTTGCCATCAGTTCATTTCTTCAGCTGTCACCTGCTACAGGTCAGCTACAGCTTCTGCACTGGGACCAGCCAGCAATGATCTTGCAGAGAGACAGGAATGCAACACGAGAGACCCACAGAAAGAAAACAAAGTGGAAAAAAGGGCAGGATCAGAAGATAAATGCTAATGGATGAAACAGAGACATACCAAGAGCTTGTACATGGCACCATGACATAAAACTGCCAATATTTTAGTCTTGCCAGTCCCTGGCCTCATACCACCAGAGTCACTGAGAGTTACAAGAGCTTTTGAGAGGAATCTTGGCAGGGAGAAAACAACTTTAATGGCATTAAACTCTTCTCTCATTCCCCAAGGATCCATCCAGTCCAGAACTAGCTCTAACAAATAAGAATCCCTGGAGGAGCACTCTCCAAGATGTAATGGTGCTGTAGAGAGAAAGGTTCATTTTTCTCAGCTGTAAGACACTTCTTCTCCAGAAAGTAGTAAACCCCAAAAATCTTAATTGTAGCCAAATGTCACAGACATAAACCAACAATAAGCTCCAAATACGCTTTAGCATGAGGGAAAATGGGGTGGGGAAGAGCAAAGGAGAACATTCATATCTAGACTTGTATTTTAGGTTCCTTTCCATTTATGACAAGTGAAACTTTTGGAAGCCAAGCTGCAGTTTAAGCCAAGTATTACTACAGCAGGACTGAGAATGGTTGAAAATAAAGAAATTATGTGGAACTCCAGCACATATTAGTGATAAATATAATGATTCGTGCACTATAGAAGCAGAGAGAGCAAGATTATTACAAGGCACAAAAAGAAGAGGCACAATTGGGCAAAATACGTTCTGCCATAAAAACAGACAACCTGTTTTCTATCATTAGTTGCAAAAAGAGACTTCCACTAACACGTCTGAAACAATTCACAGACCTTAAAATCATTCTATCTCCTCTCTGTGACCAAAGAATGCTCAAAGTTTTCTGAAGCACTGGGACTGTGCTAATAACGAGATATCCCTGGCCTTTATTTACTAGCATGTGCACCTCACCCTCTTCTCTGTAACTCCTAATACACTCTGTTAAGATAAAGTTTACAGAAAACCTAAAAAAATTCAACAGATACTCTATAGCTCTTCTAATTTACCTGCTCTGGTGTGAGACACGTGCAGGTCTTCCCCCTGCTTATGCAGGAGGCATTCTCATCTTCTAATTCATCAGAACCCTGATAAATTCTCATTCAGCTGTTGTGCTGAGGCCTCTGGGATGGCAGATTTTGTAGTTTGCTTAACAGCTGTACTTTATTCAGGGAGAACAACCAAAACCTAGTGAAATTAGTTCTACATGTGTTATTTTCTCCAAGATGCATGTCAAGGTATATTTTTCGGAGTGTTACTTAGTCATGGTCTGGAAATCTGCCCATGAACAGTGGGCAGCATGGACCAGAGGGAAGGTCTTGGTTGCTATCCACCTCTGAGGGAATGACTGCTTCAGTAAGAGAGAACTAAAGATTAGGAACATACATTTCACATAGAAACCCACATAAGTAATAGTACTAATAATAACTCATATGAGTAATACAAAAAGTCTGAGCTTACTCCAGACTTTGAATTCAAATAATAATATAGGTCCCGAATGATTGAGGGTCTGGCTGGAGAACCAAAGCCACTTCTACCTCCAGCTCCTCTTATACTGACAAGGAGCATGTCTTCCTTTTGTCAGGGGGAAAGCAAGCTTGGCAGGCCAGCTGATGACATGACCTTTATGAAAATGAGAAGTTAGAAAGAATGTCTGCTTCCTATGTTTATGCAGCAAGGTTGCCCCTCACCAAGGATATCAGTCAGATGTGGGACTTTTCTCCCTCTCTTCCTTCAGGTCTTTTAGCACTCTTCAAGCTCATTTCTTTGTTCCATCAACATAGCAGGTGGTTTGTGTTGGGCATCCAGTCAAATAAATTTATGAACCACTGGAAAAAGCACATCAGGGCTGAAGCAGACTCTGTGTTGTTTGTTTGGGTTATTTTTAAGGGTATGGATGGTAGTCAGATCTCCAGCTGATGTAGCCCAGTCCTGCTTTACTGGCTTTAACACTACCAGGCTGCTTCTGGTCAAGTCCTCACTGCTGCAGTTTGGCTGCTGGGGAAACACTGGGAGAAGACCTGACTTACCCATTACTTTGAGTATGTTAAATGATAACTACCTTTTTTCCCTCCAGCAAAAGGAAAAGACACTGATGCTTTCCTGGGGTACCACCACAAACAAGAAGGGGACTTCTAAAAATGTTCTCTGAACCACAGTGGGACAGAATTTGAAACAGAGAAGAGCAGAAAGCAGAGACACATCTGTGAAACCCAAGTTTTCACCTGGTCACTCAGCTGTTCTAAGGACGTGCAAAGGGCATGCTGTGTTTGCATACACTTTAAACTGGCATGTTTACAAGCTGGCTTGCAAACACTCCTTCTGTGAATTGCAACTAGCAAAGTGAAAAAAATTAGAAAATAATTAGGCCTATTTTTAATGTTTTTTTCCTTCATCTCAGCCCCCCTTCTGTTTCTTTGTAGATAGTTCATGCTGAGGTGGTAACTACACACAGAAACATGGAGATAGAGACATAGATATAGATAAGATATAGATAGATACAAATGATATAGATTAGATATAGCTATAGATGAAATAGATATAGATGATATAGATATAGAAGTACACCTTTGGATTCCATTGTATTTTCCACATATGTACCAACAACACCACCTGTGTCCTGCTCTGGCACCAGCTCAGGTAGTTACATCCTGCCTTGCTAATGACCACCCCAGAGCTTCTCCTGCATGCAGGTTTTCTCTCTTACTTCTCTGTCCTAAAGAGTTTCCCTTCCTTTGATGCAATACACTCTTTGAGCTCTGCCAACATAAGGTTCATTTTGTGCCTCCCAGTCCCACTGCACCTTTAAGGAAATTCCTGAGTAAAGTGACTGATTTGTAAAGATAGAACTCCTAATTCACATTTGGTTTAAGTGTAAAACCCTCAATGTTTGCACTAGAGGAATTAATCCTTGGAGGAAAGGAGGGAACACTTCTTATGTGATTTCTTCACCATGTGAGCAGACAACACCCAGTCAGGTCAGTTCTACACTGTTGGGATCAGATTAGCACCTGAGGATTGTCTCCAGACATCTTTAAAATATGATGTATTTTAACTTAGAACATTGTTTTCCCTCGAAGGTGGGTTCATCTGCTACCACTGACTCCTTGGCATGAGTCCATCCTAGCCAGATCTGGTATAAGAAAGTCTGTTCAACAGGCTTTGCACAACTTCATGGTTGATAAATAAAGAGGCAAGTGTCTGGCTACTCATAGCAATTTCCATGGCTCTGGGGTTCCTGACATGCCAGGGCTGATTGGTCAGTCACATTCCTGCCCTGGTTTAAGGCACAGCAGTAAATGTAACCTCCTTTCATGCAGTGCCTTGGAATGATGTCAAGTTTCAGTGATTTCACATGACCTTCAGAAGGTAAATCTCCTTCTATTTACTCAAACATACACATAGTGCCTGGTGGAGAGCTCTTCTTTGGCAAAGAGAAACATTTCTGAATTCCACCCTGAAAAGCAATGGAAAGAAAGACAATTCTCCTCACCTCTGATTGCTATCACCAGCTACTGTAATTTACTACCACAGGGCAATGAGAAATGCAGGTTTGGAGCACGTGCTTGAATCATGTGGGAAGTGAGGCAACATTGGCCTTGCAATCTGTGATGCTATTCCAAATTGCATTTTAACCCCCACTCCTCTTTGATGACTTATCTTAGAAGAAAGTAAAAAAGCAAGCTACAAGTGATGAATGACAAACAACAGATCACCCATCCGAGAGCTCTTTAAAGAAGAATCAGATAAAAAGGTGGAAGTGAGCTGGATAATGTTAAGGTCCTGTTTTCTACCCTGTTGTTTGATGTAGGATGGAGACAAATCCTCAAGCCAAAACGTTAAAGAGAAGGAAAGGTAATGTTTTTAATGAACATGAACACCTCTTGTGAAGGCTCTCTGCACATCATTTGTGGGTTTTCTGCAATATTAATGACTTGATGGCTAAAATCAGTGCTCCTGTCTACATTAACAACAAAGAATAGAGTGAGTTTTGTTTAAAATTTCATATTTTCAGGAAAATTTTGTCAAATATTCTTTTTAAGGATGGGAGAAGGGGAAAAAACCTCAGCATTTTTTTCCCTTCCCATTTATTCAACCAGTTCCCAAAATAACTTTAGAAAACTAGTAGACACATACCTCATTATTTACTGGGTATATGGACAGCTCACATGGATTAGAAAATTTTCTCTCTCGTGTCACAGTTTGATCAAACCGCCTTGCTGCACTTTGGAGGTTTTGCCCTTCTTTTATTTATTTGCAGCTGGACTTCATCAAAATCATCAGGAAAACAACCAGTGGCCCAACCCAGTATGGCCACACAGTTCCTACAGGTTTTGGTAACACGCTGGGCCTTGCAGGCTACTGGGATTTTAAAGCTCCCTCCAAGAATCAGTTCCTTTCCTAAACACTGAGAACCCACTAAATGGCAAAGAAATCCTCTTGAAGATATGTCCAGTTTGGTAACAACCATAATGATGGTAACAACCAGGCTGAGGAAAGGAAATGCACACTATTCCTACACAGAGAGACAATTTGACAGATAATTATTCCTGTGAGTCAGTCATGAAGTAGACTTCCTCTGATAAGAAACAAATTGTCATCATCCCTTTTTGTTGTTGTTATTCCTTCCTTAGTGTCATGACAGAAACTGCTGGGGGAGGCGGGCAAGGTCTATGGTTGCCAGCTGTTTAAGCAAGGAGGGAGAGCCTGGTACTTTCAGATTTACAGGTATTCAAAGACCACAGAAGTTTTTAAAACTGATTTCTGGCAATCCTGAAATTATTGGACTTCCTTCAAAGAGTGGCCACAGGAAATGAGTTTGTCCTCCAACACTCTCATAGTTCTGTTTCTTCAGGGTGACAGCAGGTGATTTCAGGCATTCTGATTGAGGCTCTGGTAGCATTTCTTTGCATTTTCACCATTAATACGACCTGATTTTTAGGCCTTACAGAAAGAGGTACAATGCATGAAACCTTAAAAGTCGTGGGATTTACATAAGCACACACAATCATACTCCACTCTGGGTATACTGGGAAATGTTACTGTTCCTCTCTGAAACACTGATTTTGTGGTTAACCTGATCAAATATCTTTACTGACCAGGCAAAGACTCTACTAGATTCACTGAGTGTTGGATTCAGACCAAAGTAACTCAGGTGAAAAATTTTGAACAGCATGCAGTAATTGCTCCTCAAATTGCAATGATTTTATAAAACCTTCCTGTTATCTCAGTCAATGCAAGGCCCCAAGCAGGAGAGACAAGAACATATGTGGCTTAAGGTATGACGAAAAATTACAGCAACCTTCAGTTACTGTTTTAACCAAACACTTCCCAGTTGTCAGCCACTGGTCTGTCCATGGGATGCAAGGCCTGTGTGTAAGGGAGTGTTTTGATTGTGTAGAGTTTGATGATGCTGAAAAAAGGGTTGATGGTTCATGCACAAAAACCAGAGGGAAGGCCAGCAGGGCTGATACCATGGTCAGAGACTTCCAACCAGGAGGAAGAGGCAGCTGGGAGAAGTCTCACAGTCACTTGTTCTTGTGGGGGACATCAATTGATCATGTGACTGCTGGAAATACAACACAGCAGAGAGGAAACAGTCCAGGAGATTCCTGAAATGTGTAACAGAAAAGCTTCTGACATAGCTGGCAAGAGAGGCAATGAGGGAAGGTGGCCACTGTTGGACCTGTTGTTCAGGAACAGAGAAGGACTGGTGGGTGTTGGGACAGCTGGAGGCCTTCTTGGGCTTGGTAATCATGGAAAGATAATTTCTGATTCCCAGAGAAGTAAAGACGGGTGCAGCAGAACTGCCACCTTGGACTTCCAGAGGGCAGGTTTTGGCCTGGTTATGCGACTGGCTGAGAGAGCCCCTTGCCAGGCATTCTGAATGACAAAGGAATCCAGGAACACTGGATATTCTCCAAGGAGAAAATCCTAAAGGTGCAAGAGCAGATTGACCCCATGTGCCAAAAGATGAGAGAGTGGAGAAGACTGGCCTGGCTGAACAGAGACCTATGTCTGGAACTCAGGGAGAAAAGGAGAGCTTACAACCTTTGGATGAAGGATCAAGCCACTGAGGAGGACAACAAGGATGTTGTGAGGTTTTGCAGAAAGAAAATAAGAAGGTCCAAAGCTCAGCTGGAACTTAATCTTGCTGCTGACAATGTAATTATTTTCACAAATTCATCAGCAACAAAAGGAGAGCTAAGGAGAATCTCCATCCTTTATTGGATGCAGGGGGGAACACAGTGACAGAGGATGAGGAAAAGGCTGAGGCACTTAATGCCTTTTTTGCATCAGTCTTTAACAGTAAAACTGGCTGTTCTCAGGATACCCAATCCCCTGAGCTGCAAGACAGGGATGGGGGCAGAAGGGGAAATGGTTAATGGTTCCAGGGGGAAATGATTAATGACCTGCTACACCACTGAGACACACATGGGTCCTTGGGGACTGATGGGATCCACCCAGGGGTGCTGAGGGAGCTGGCAGAGAGCTCACTGAGCCATTTCCAATCATTTACCAGCAGTCCAGGCAAACTGGGAAGGTCCCAGTTCACTGGAGGTTGGCAAATACGACACACATCTACAGGAATGGTCAGAAGGAGGATCCAGGGAATGACAGGCCTGTCACCTGCCCTCAGTGCCAGGCAGGCCATGGAGCAGCTCACCTTGAGTGCCATCAGCAAACAGGTACAGGACAACTGGGGCATCAGGCCCAGCCAGCCTGGGCTTAGGAGAGGCAGCTCCTGCCTGACCAACCTGATCTCCCCCTGTGACAAGGTGAGCTGCTCAGGGGCTGGGGGAAAGGCTGTGGATGTGTCTGCCTGGCCTTTACAGAGCCTTTGACACCTTGTCCCACAGCATCTCCTGGAGAAGCTGGCTGCTCATGGACAGGGCCCTGTTCTCTGGGTGAGGAACTGGCTGAGGGCAGCGCCGGGCAGTGCTGGGCAATGGAGGGACATCCAGCTGGGCTGGGCACCAGTGGGGTTCCCATAGGATCAGTCCTGGGGCCAGGCCTGTTCAACATCTTCATCAAAGCTCTGCATGAGGGGATCGAGGGCCCCCTCAGGCAGCTCCTGACAGCAGCAGGCTGGGTGGGAGTGTGGATCTGTGCAGGGCAGGAGGGCTCTGCAGAGGGGTCTGGACAGGCTGGATCCATGGCATGAGGCCCATGGGGTGAGGTACAGCCAGGGGAAGTGCTGGGTCCTGCCCTCGGGTCACAACAGCCCCCTGCAGATCCAGGCTGGGGGAAATGTGACTGGAAAGCTGGGAAAGGCCCTGGGGGTGCTGTGACAGCAGCTGGACACGAGCCCAGGGGTGCCCAGGTGGCCAAGAAGGCCAATGGCCCCTGGGCTGTCCCAGCCATGGGGTGGCAGCAGGAGCAGGGCAGTGACCGTCCCTGTGCTGGCACTGCTGAGGCCACACCTCGAGTGCTGTGTCCCCTTCTGGCCCCTCACGACAAGGAATTGAGGGGCTGGAGCGTGTCCAGAGAAGGGAACGGAGCTGGGGAAGGGGCTCAGCCTGGAGAAAGGAGACTCAGGGCTCTGTACAACTCCCTGACAGAAGGGGGCAGCTAGGGAGGGGGGATCAGGCTCAGCTTCCAAGAAATAAAGGACAGGATAAGAAGAAACAGCCTCAAGTTGTACCAGGGAAGGTTTCGTTTGAATACCAGGAAAAATTTATTCACCATAAGGGCTGTCAAGCACTGGAACACGCTGCCTGGGAAAGTATTTGAATTACTGTCCCTTGAGGTATTTAAAAGATGTGTAGATGTGGCACTAAGGGACAAGGTTTAGCGGTGAACTTGGCAGTGCTGGGTTAATGGCTGGACTCAGTGATCTTAAATTACTGAATTCCAGCTCAAATTGCTCTATCATTGTGTTCTATGATTCTAAGCACCGAATCAGTGAAGATGAGCATCATGTTAGGAATGTAAAGCACTTAATAAAATAAAGGCTACCATCTCTGAAATACAAAAAAACACTAACATTTGATTACCTGGGAAGACACTAGTGGGAAAAATTCATGACCATTGAAAATAGTTTTCAAATTATATACAGTACAAGGTAAGCATTCAAAACTAGATGCAAGCAGTGTAAAATGGATTTTTCCAAAAGAGCATTCAGTAGTGACTTAAGGAATAATTTGCAATGGGGTCCAACTGTCCTTTGCTTTGAGTGTGCTACAGCTGTTTACACCAAAGAAAACCAGGTCAAAGCTCTCATCAGATGGAGCAGGGTTGGCTCTTTGTCTGCTTCCCATTGCTGCAAATTAAGATGCAAGATATTACAAATAATTGCAGACAAGAGGAAGAAAGGCCTCCAGTTCTATTCCTTTCACATTGCAGCAAAACTAGAGGCTTATGGGAAAGAAAAAAATTGTTTAAAGGTCTGTAGTAAACACTGAACAGAAAATTGAAGTCTGATGAGACTGTTTGTACGTTTACTCCATGTGGTCACTCAAGACTGATTTGAGCACTGCAGACAGCAAGACATACAGCTTTTACAGCAAGGCTACTCTCTTGCCAGGTAAGTCCTTCAAATTGCTGCGTGGCTCCTCCTGACTCAACAGCAAGAGGCAGAGATTATGATCAGAGAAGAGATGTACACAAATAATCACAGGCATTATTCAGAGAACCAGACATTTAGACCTTGAACTGTAGGCCCACCAAACTCACCAGGAGATTTCCCACTCGTTCCAGTGGGCTTTGGATCTGACACTAATCCAGTGAATTTTAGGCTGGGATTTTCTCTCTCCAGATATGCACTTAGCAGATCCCTTTTTAATTTCATCACAGAGGAGCAGATGAAAACCAGCTTTTTAACAGTTATATTGATGACAGAGGGATAGAATGTGTGTCTTGACATAATTTAAATATTGTCATCCCTCACTTTTATTTATTATAAGAGCATTTTTCCAGACTCTAATATTAAAACTTGTCAAATGGAAGAGAGCAAAGAGAAAGGAAGCTCATCCAGCCATTGCTTCTATAACCCATCATCAGGCAGGAGCAAGACAAAGGGACTCTAAACCATCCTTTTGATGAAGAATTGTTTTTTCCTTGTTTCATGCAGGTCCAGCCTCCTGTATCCTCCCTCTGCCCACTTCACACCTGCTCACCCATTTTCTCCTTGGTATGTTTCAATGCTGCAGTGCACATCAGAGCAGGGATATATCCTTCACCTTCTTGGTCCCACTGGAGAGACCTGGCATTTCCAGGTGATGCTGTCTCAGTCTAATTCCATTGAGTGAGGAATGTCAGCTCAGACACATGACAGAATATGACTAACGTGAGGCATAGAGTGAGCAGGCTCTGTCAACAAAACACAAACAGCCACATTCACAAATACACTCTGATATGTGTGCATGTGTTTGTGTTTCAGAGGATACCTGCTGTGACTGCATGCTGCTATTTTTCCCACTTACTAGCCCAGAAAAGATGATTATAAAGCAGAATTTAAAAAAAAAATTAATCTTTCCACAGGTTGACAACATTTCAGTGCTTTAGAAAACACTTCAAAGATGTTTTCCAGTTTTGGTGTTCCAGGTACCCTCCAGCCTGACCTAACCCCCTGTGAAAGCCAGAAGAATCCCCCATTCATTCATTTCCATGAACTCAATTTAGGCCCTGTGTGTGAGTTATCAACATTATCTCTAATCCTCTCCTCTGTGTGTTTACTTGCATACTCAAAAGGAGAAGTCAAACAGGTGAAAATAGCAGCAATGTTGCCTTTTCAGCCCAGCTCTGAAAGCAGGATCCAGGGGGCATGAATTTGCATGGGATGAAGTGATAGAGGCACTGGTTCTGCACCTGCAGGAAGGTGTGGCTCTGTGCTTGTGAGGCTGCCAGCACCCCCCAAAGTGTCACACGGGGGGTATAACCAGCACTGCCACTTCCAGAGAGGATGTGACCGCATTGGCACCAAGGGTGCACTAAACAGAGGCCCCACTTGGATACATGCCAGGAGGGATCACCCGATGAAACTGAACCAGAGGGGAGTGTCAGGGTCCAAAAATCCACCAAGAAACACTGTAGGACAAATAGGGGACAAATCAGAATGCAAGAAAAGGCGTTGCCTCAAGCACACACACTATTTATACTCATGAGTTCTTTAGCCAGGTCAGTGCTAGGGGGTGACACCAACCATTGCGTTATTGGTACATTTGGGACAATGCTTCCCACTGCAACTGAACCAGCTTGTCCAGGGAAAGTCTATCAACATAATCCTGCCTAGGATCCAGCCAGAGCTGTCATTTCCCACCTGTGCTAAATAACTACTCGTGTATATTCATGAACAGTGGTCTTATTACTAAGAATACACCTAATGTGTATTACACTGTAACAGGAGACAACTTACAACAGGCTTATTAAAGGAAATCGCAGAGATCACAGAATTGACACATTCTGTTTAAAGGCAGCCACACTTATACTTGATTGCACAACTAGAGACAAGTTTGTTATGTTCCTCATCTTTCATGAACACTCATATTTACTAGTTTAAAACACGAGATAAAAGCCAGACAAGCTTTGGCAAAGGAATGGGGGACAATATCAAATGATAAGCTAGGCATATTTATAGGTGTAAACAGATCTAGAAAAGGAAGTGTTAGATATAATAAGCACTCCATGATGTGGGGCAAACACTGAGACTTGAAAGCAAGAAATATCCAGCAACTTGTAACATCAAAACCAGCAATTGCAGGTCTTAGCAGGCAAATGAAATATGAACAACAAATAAGTATGCATAAGAAGGGAACAACCACGTTAAATACTTTGATCATTGCTATAGAATGAGTGTTTTACAACAAAACAATGTGAAATTGGTTGTGTAATTATTCGTAAATGCTGATTATTTTGAGAGTAAGTATGGTTTCTCTAGCTCATACCAAGGATGCCATGCTTCATTTCAGCTGAAATTGTAATTTTGGAAAAGTGAGGCAAGGTATTGGGAAGCATGCAGAAGGAATATTAAACTGTTAGCAGTAATTAAAGCCACAGGTTTACGTGACATAATACATCCAGAATTTAAAGAAAAAAACAGTGAAACAAAAAAAACCCCAAAGACCAATCAAATAAACAAAACAGAAGAAACAACCAAGCAAACAAACAAAGAAAAAAATGTTGAAAGCCAAAGAAGCATCCTTGCATGTTTCCACATGAAGGCTGTGTTTAGGAGAAATGGCTTATGAACTCAAAAGTGAATTATATAAGGCAGTTATGTGGTTTTTGTTTAAAAAAAAAAAANTCATCAGGTTTAACTTGCCCCTCCCCTCACCTTGAGACATTTTTGTGCTATTGTTTAAAAAAAAAAAAAGAGGAGACAAAGAGACATAATAAAAAAGGAACACAGACTGGAGCATGTTAACGTCAGTAGTAGAGACAGCCTGGGAAACTATTTTAAGAGATCAAGAGGAAAAATATTTAGAAAAGTATGAGCTGACTAACAACAGGCGATGTGAATATCTAGAAATGGAGATCAAGTCTCCCCTGTTGGAATTCGCTAGGAATGATGCCTCTCAGGTCCAACACCATTGCACTTTTGGAGCAGCAGGAAGGTCTGCTGTCACCTCCACAGAAACTCCTACACACCCCTGGACCCTTTTATGGCTTTTTTGTGTCCCACACAGAACCCACAATTTCACAGCTCCTGCAGGAAAGAAATCATACAGTGAAAAGCTTGATTCTGTGGCTAGAAAATCCCTTCTGAATTAAACCCAGAGAGCAAGAGGAATCTGCTTCAGAATGCCTTAATACTCTTTGATGCACAGCCAAAGATCATTCTCCTCTTCATATTTCCAGCACATTTAGCCGTAGCCTGTTCAGTTCTGCATTTTTCACATAAGTGGCCATTGTCAGTGCAGGAGGAGTTATGATTATTCCTGCTTAGACTGGGGTAGCATGACTGCAGGAGAAGCATATCTAGTGCAGGGAGAAAGAGAGTATATGCTTCATTTGCTGGCCAGCAGACATCCAAGGAGCTGATAGCTAAGAAGGCCACCCCATCCTTCTCAGATGAGGATGAACCATTAAAATCAATTCAGCTCCATTTATTTCAGCTCTATCATGCCCAGTTAGGGAGTAAAGACATGGCAAGAGAGTGGCACAAATAGGCTGGAGTAGTGAGCATGCATTAGCTCACACCAGCTGGGGATCTCAGCTGGTGATGAGACCAGGGAAATGCCACCTGGGACATTTACAAGCTGAGGGTGCAAGACATATTGGAGATCACTGTGAGGTGTTATTTTGATTTTGCTGAAATAGATGGAAGTCAATATGATAGCACTGGAGCAGATTCCAGTGGCCACAGCCAGAAGCTACCAAAAAATTATGAATAAAGCAACTCAGAAAAGTTTGACATTTTGTTGCTCGGGAGCCTGGCAAGGAGAAGTATTTCTCTGCTCCATTATGGGAGCAGTAAGAAGGAAATGTCACCAAATCTAGATACTGCTGCTCAGTAAATCCCATCTTCTTCTCACATGTGGGTCCTAACAGCAGCAATGGTCACATCAGGGTAGGGAAGGCAGCACAGGAGGATTGGCATGACTGGAATCAGCCACTCTGGCTAATGAGAGATGTCTCAATGGTGCAGCACACTGTGCCAGCTGCCTCTTGGAGCCCATCCACAGAGAAACCAGACCCAGGATTCCATGTGGGCTTTTGCTTTCTCCAGAACTTGCCATTTTAGGAGGAAACACAAGATCGCACCCAGGAACTTCCAAACATTCTTTCAAACACCCTGCAAAGCTCAGTAGATGCAACAATGCTGCAGAAAACTTTAAGCCAGTCACTGCTTTGTAACCTCTACCCCATGTTCCTCTTATCTCCACTTTCCTCAGATGGTCAGTCCTGACCTTTTCATCACCCGATCCGCTGACAGCCTTTCTTACATCCCTCAAAACAAATGCATCAAACTCCCAGCAGCTGGAACACGTTTGCATTTGACAGGAACTCTG
This sequence comes from Drymodes brunneopygia, assembly GCA_013400955.1. Classification (NCBI taxonomy): domain Eukaryota; kingdom Metazoa; phylum Chordata; class Aves; order Passeriformes; family Petroicidae; genus Drymodes; species Drymodes brunneopygia. The sequence continues at coordinate 40,125 of VZTZ01001051.1, forward strand.
CAGCCCACCCGAGTCAAGCCAGAATGCTGCACACTTCATGGGAATGAAAAGGATTAGGGAACGGGGCCTGATGCTGGTGTGAGCCCCCTGTGTACAGAAAAAGCTGGGGGAGGAGAGGTGATGCTCTTACGGAGAACGAGGACAGGTGGGGTCTGTATACCAGTGCTGCCATCTCAGATGCCTGTGGAGAAGAAACAATAAATACTAGATAAAGTGCTTTAAGGGTTAAGAACTTCAAGGGGATAGCCTGCACAGTCTCAAAGAAGAGATAATAAAGAGTCTGTAACACTAGATCCAGCCTCTATGTAAAGATAATCTACTCGATGGAGGCTTAATCCTTGCAAGGGGTCTAAAAAGTCTGGGAAAAAAAGGGGGTATAGTGTGAACCCTGAATAGCCTAATTGATCCCAAAAGTAGAGTTCCTTTTTATATGTAAATATCCCATCTCCCTTCAACTGCTTGATCGTCCAGGGTCTAACCAAGAAGTTCCTAAAAAGACATCTAATGTCAGGAGAAAAAAACATCCCCTTGTTTAAAGCTCTTGTATCTCACCTAAGGTTTAGAGCTGAGAGTTCTCTCATGTCACTTTAGAGTCAGAAGCTCATGGACATCCTCTGGTACAGGTGATTGGGGTGCAGCACAGACAAGAGGGTCTCTGCCCCACACTCCATGGCCATGGCAGGCACCGTGGCTCCAGAGACAAAGCTGAAGAACATCAGAGAACTCTTGGGATTGCTTCAGGAAGTTTGTGAGTTTTGAGCACTTTCTTCTGCCTAAAGAGAGACAAGTCTGTGGCTGAAGCTGTTTTAAATGAAGGTACCATACCCTTGCTTTGGCAGAAGCCATCTGTGTTGCATGACCAAGAAGAATTACCTGAGATCCAAGCAGACAGGCTTCTTGGGTGCTGGAAACTAGCATATTAATTTTCCTTTCACCACAGCTTTGGTGTTTTGGTGAATGCAAGAAGAAGCTCAAAAGCCTGCTGGTGGAGGAGGGTGAAACACTGAGCCCACAAGAAATCTCTCTTGGACAATCCTGCTCCAAGGAGTGATGAACCACCAGGGTCACCCTGCCTCCAAACACCACCATCATCGCCAGAGAAGCAGCAAGGTCACAATCAATGGTGATGGTGCTGCCTCTCTGGCCTGCTGCCCGAGAAATGTGGGCAGATGGATCACAGGATGTGCAGGCAGCCACAAAATATCTGGAATTTTCTGCTCCAGCTGCCCCTTGGCATGGAAAGGGGAGGGGATGCCATTCCGTGACCAACACTAGTCCCACAGACAGTGGTGGGAATGGGTTAGGGATTCTCTGGTGATGGAAGTCAATATGATAGCACTGGAGCAGATTCCAGTGGCCACAGCCAGAAGCTACCAAAAAATTATGAATAAAGCAACTCAGAAAAGTTTGACATTTTGTTGCTCGGGAGCCTGGCAAGGAGAAGTATTTCTCTGCTCCATTATGGGAACAGTAAGAAGAAAATGTCCCAAGTAAGCTCCCCTTCCGGGAGTTTCTGGCTTGGACTTGCTGGCAGCCACAAAGCTCTGCTCTTCCTGAGGAGAGAGGAGGTGTGAAGGCAGCTCTTTGCCATCAGGGTGCCAGGAAGGGCAGTTGAAAAGGGATAGGATGAGAAGGGTCCCTTGCAACACGGGAAGCATTTCAGTGGTTTCCTCTCTTCCTTTTTGCTTCTGCTCACTTGTCAGCTGGTTTTGCTTTCTTCGTTATGCTGGAGGAAGGGGTGAGTTTGGGGAAATAGCAGAAGGCAACAGAAATCAGCAGAGTTAAATACACCACAGTCTGATCTAAAGCTCACTGAAGATCACTGACATTAATTAGACTTTTGCCTTGCTTCCTTCCAAGAGCTAAGATGGCAAAGCAGAGGAAAACTGTCTAGAAATAGACGACTTTACCCATTCTATGGAAACAGATCAGCAAAACAGCAAAAGCAGCAGATATGATTGACCAAATGGTCTCTGCTTGTTCTGCAGAGGTCTCACAACTTATCCCTCTTACTTGCATTCTAGATGTATGTGTTTTTCTACAAATTGCATTGTTACTGTATATTTTCTTGTCTGAAAAATTTCCTTCAGTCAGATGAAAATAAAATCAATGCTCTAGCTGATGCTTGGAATGATGTGGTCCCAACACACAAACACACACATCTGTTGTCAGAACTCTTCTGCCTTTCTTTTCCTTTCTTTTAATACAAGTCTGGAATCCACTGAGTGTTCTTCAAGTCTAAGCTCCAAACATTTCAAACAGCACAAAAGGTATGACAAGATGAAAGAAAATGTCCACAAATAGACAGCTAGACAACTAGTTAGCAGCTGTCTGCTTTTCTTCAGGATTTTTTGTGTGTGTGTGTTTTTTGTTGAGTTTGGTTTTTTGTGGATTCTTTTTCCCCCTGCAGGGGGAAAAAAAAAACCCAACTTTATTTTTCAATCTTGAAGGAGCTGACTGCAGATTCTTTTGTTCTGGCAAGAATCCAACCCTGTTTAGCACTGGAAGTGGGGGAGGAGGTGAACTCCTTATGATGCCATGTGTAACCTTGAACCTGAGAAATGTCTAACACAGTATGTGTACAGTTGCAGCAGTTTAAATGGCATTGATAATTTTCAACTTTTGTATTGTACTGATCGCAACTTAATGAGGTTTCAGTGTTCTATCAAGTCAGGGTATTTATGGAGAAAAAGGAACCAAAAAGAGCAGGTTTTGATTAAAAATGTGTATGGGCTTTTGGAACCTGGTTTAAATATTTCAGATCTTGAGCAAGCATGGAGCCTGCAGTAGAAGTTATTTATCTTCTCCCCAGACAAATCTGGCTGGGGGGAGGGGTGGTAGTGCTCAAATGCTTGATTTTAATTACTGTTGTTGTTTGCAAGTATTTTTCTTCTGTCATTTCTGTTCTCCTTCTCCCCCTAAACAGATGATCAGCAGACGACATGGACTCCCGTCTAACTTGCAGATTTAATTTGGAAACCTGAGCATCCAACGCAAATATGAAACACAAGCTGCACTTGGATTCTCCTCCAAATCCTTGCCGCCCGCTCAGAGAATTCAGTCGCTCCCTTTGTGAGGCTTAGTGTGAGGCTGAAAAACTTTCCCTTCTCACCTCCTTCTGGGTCTCTTTGTGTGTCCATAAATGAATGTGTGCGTGTGTGTGTGTCTGTGTGTGTGTGCATGCACAGGAGTCAGCATGCCAGACGGCATTCCACAGCAGAAGGTAATTTCTCCTTCCTCCCTTTATTTGCACATTTAGCATGAGTTGCATTCCTCCAGTACCTGCTGAAAGGGTGAAGTGATACTGTCAAAGGCTGGGCTACAGGAGATGTGTAGAAGAAAGCTCCCTTGTCTGGATAGATCATACATAACCATATAGAGCAGAGTTTCCATCCCACTGAAATAAATTCATATGGCAACACTTTGCAGCTCTTTCCATTGACAGCTTCCAAGCCATTTTGCTTTTTTTTCCCTTTTCCACCCAGTCTCTTCCCTGTGCTTTCAGATCATAAGTTCTTCAAGGCATAGCATTTATTACTCTGTTTGTACAGCACCCACTACCTTGGTTTAGTAGAACGGTGATCTCAATTAGCATGTTGACCAGCTTTCATACAAATAACAGATAAATACATGAGGTTAACCCTAGATCTGAGTGGCTGACAGAGGTGTTCCAGGTTCAGACTTCTCCAAATGAAACTTGGGGCAGTGCTGGCCAGAGAGGCCAAATGGTTTTGCATCTCACTTGAGCACTGAGACATATTCTCCTAAGCATAGAAAAACCTGAATCCTAAGCTAGGGCTGCAGGAGCTGTGGGCTACAACACACATCTTGATCCATCCCAGATGAGCAACAGCTGCCACATCTAGCAGGGAGACCACCTGAAATTAAAACAACATATTTTCTTATTTGGCTACAGATCTTGTGTGCGACTATTTCACACACACAAACACACACATACTCACACCCCAGCCCAAAAGCTGTTGGAATTTTACTCCAGTGGCCCTGTATAAATCTAATCAGTCTTAACAACTAGTGACATCTCTCTCTGGAGGAAGAGTAATGATCAGTTTCAGGTTGTGGTTGTTGCCCACAAGACTGAACCACAGAGAAAACTCAGAAGGGCAGCTCCTGGAGGGTGGTAAATCCTTGCAGTCAAGCTGAAGGGAACTGTATGGCTATACATTGCCACCTCATCCCTTGCTGGAAACACCAAAACCTCAAGCTCCTTGAGCCAGTGAGGACTGTCTAAAATAGAGAAAGGCAGCAAAGCACACACAACTTTCATTAGGTGGTTTGTGCTTGTCAAGGTATCCCTGCAAATATTCACCTGCTTGAAGGGTGCCTGAGGCTCCTGCTCCCAGTTGAAGCCCTCAGGATGTGAACAAGACACACCAAGAGCAGCTGAAGGCCCTTTTCCTACTGCTTATTGCAGTTCTTGAGCTAGGGTTTGCAGAGACAAGGAGGTCGTTGTATTTACAAGGGAGCACCTGAGCTCAAGGTGAAGTCTGTTACAGAAATGGGGCTCAAAAGCACAGATGGGGCTATAGGGGGGTTCAAAACAAAAAAAAACCAGGCTTAGTCCCTGGAATTTTCACCAACGTAAGGAAGCACAGCCTCGTGGGACATTACTCCAGCATCTTCTGAGAGCTGTTTAGGAATAACTGATTGCATCAGCCGTGGAGGACTGGGGAATTGGGCCATGAGCTAGCACAAGGTTAAAAGGACTGTGCAAATAACTTGCTTTCAGCACAAAGGACATCACAGTTCAAGGCCAGAAGCTTCTCTCTCTTGTTCTGGAACTAATTTCAAACATGAATCAGAAGTCTAACATGGAGAGGTTACTGTCAATAACCCCTTCCTGAGAGTGCCTTGTTTAATGAGATGTTTAACTGGGTGATATGAGAATGAATTCATAAGCAAGTGAGGGAAAAGGTCCATTGCTTTCTTTTCCTCAGCAAGCAAGGAACAAAGGAAAAAAAGGAGACTGAACAGATATGAAAGGAGAAGAATAGAGAAGATGGACAACAAGTGAAAGAGAAATAAATTATGTGAGCATGCACACAGTAACAAACATACCCAAAATCAGCGGCTTGCCAGGAGAAAGATGATCACGTGCTGCTAATAATGAAGACCCTTGGTAAATTCTTACAGGCAAGGGGGAAGGATTTAGGACCCCAGCCTCGGGAGAGCTCAGTGTGCAACTGCAAGGCTTGGAAAGTCACTTTCTCCACTGCAGTCAAGCCAGCCAGCAGACCTCAGCAGAGAGGACTGGGATGACCATTGTAAATCACCTTGTATAGCAGGATCATCTGTACTATTTTAAGCCTACAGAGTAGAGCAAAATCTCAGCACTTTCAGGCCACCAAAACCTTTCTTCATAGTAGTCCCTTTTCAATCCTGTCATCATCAACACATGGTAAACGAGATGGTTCAAAATCTCAGGCCTGGATCTTGTACAGATGTTTGCTTTCTGTTTCCTGTTAAGGCTTCCACTGATATCAAGGAACGAGGAGCTCAAATACCTCCGTGAAGCTGAGCCTTGGAGTGCAAGACAAATACGTGGGAAGGATAAAGGCACAGAGAGAGCTGTTTCATAGCCTCCAGGCGGCTCTAAATTAGATGAAGGCGCTGCTCCAGCTTGGAGCCAGCCCTTTGGAGATGCTTCAGCAGCCCACATCTGTACTACAGAGCTTCACTGAGGACGTTCACTGAGTGAGCTCCCAAGGAAAGACCCAGTGTTCAAGCAAAACACAAGTTGCCTCAGAGTGTGAGGACACAGGGTCTGAAATTTCCNAGAGCCGGTACAAAGAAGCCTTCTAGGCATGGAAGGCTCACTGCTTTGTGTGGGCACGAAGGAAGGAGGAAACAGGACACTTCAGGTATTCATTTTAAAAGTCTATCATGCATTTGGATGGCTGCTGGTGCCAAATCTAATCATGCTACTGGAAGAGGTACAGAAGCAGAACAAGCAAAGTACAGAGAGAAGGTAAAAGGGAGGGAGCTTGGAATGACAAGAAGAAAAGGTAACTACAGATCAGAGAGTTTTCAATGCGTTGCACATGCTGCAACCTTTTAAACAGCACATTATGGCTCCTGAAACATCTTAAACAATATAGCATGGTTCAAAGGTTTAAAAATATGGCATGGCATCTCCAGTGTATAACTCTGCTGGAGCCAGATAGTGCATGTTACCCTCTCAAATTGAGAGGAAGAGAATTAAATTTAAAGAGGAAACAAAATGCTCATTTTAATCACCCATTGTCCTTTGAAGATCTTTTTCTGTCCCCTTCATAGTGTAATGCAGAGTAACAGGCAATTGCCATATCCCCAGCTGATAGTTAGACTGCCCAGGATCCCAGTGTTATAAACTCCCTATTTTCTCTGGCCTCTTTCACAGATGCATCTTCATATACAGTGACAATTGCATCAGTGCCATTACCTTTGGATAGAAAAGTCTGCAAAGTGAAATCATTGGCAGCCAAAGGCAACATAATCAGCTGTTCTCATTACTTATAGAATATATGGGGTTTGTGTGTAGAGAAATTACAGAGGTGCAAAGGGCTGACTAATGAAAGTGCAGGAGAGATGTGCACACGAGGCATTTGCCTCAGGATGAGGAAGTGTGGCATTATCTGAATCACACTGCACTCAGAAATCATCCCTCCCTGCTATTTGGTGTCCTTCAAGAAATGAATCCCACCCACAAGGCATTTAATGGACTCTTGCAAGGGGCTTCATTAACTGAGGTTTCAAGACATCCAAAATACTTTGTGCAGGCCCAGGTAAGTGAAGGGATTAAATTATACTTTACTTTGCTAAGCTATCTTTTACCCAAGTATGCTCCCAAGTAAACTGTCTTTTACCCAAGCCATCTTTTTACCCAGGTATAAATTGCAATGGGTGCAAACTGCAAACTGTACTGCTTTGAGAGGAACGGGAAAAAAAGAGGTAATCACGACAAATTATACTTTTTCAAGTTATCATCATCTGTCTCTGTCTCTGTCAAATTGTTCCTCAAACACAGCAGTCTGTGAAGCCATCTGATTCCTCTGCTTACCTTTTTTTCCTTCTTCCTCTCTTTGTACTATTTATACTTCTTGGATAAAAGGTGCACTTTTGCATATCTCAGCCATTTCAAGGGCTGAGATGATGAACTGCACTGTTTAGTCCTTTCCATCACAGTGTCACTAGTGGTCATGTCCCTGATTATCTCTAAGGACAATGCATTCAATAATAGATTCAATCCAAATCTGTCTATAATTATGATCAAGGATGATATACTAAGTTATATATGTGAAGGAATGGTTCATTTTTCAAGCCTACATGTTGTTTTCCAAATTCTTTGTAGCTGCAACATAACCTTGGTCTGCAACTTCACCAAACAGTGAATGTGCCTTTTCACTAAACTGATCTCACCTCTCTTTAAAAAAAAAAGGACAAAAAAATAAAAGAACAAACCATCCTTACACACATACACTTCACACACTTTAACTTTTTTTCTACTTTTACCATTTCGGTTGGTTTTCTCCTGGGCTTTAGACAAAACAAATTCAGTTCCCTGTAAAGCTCACTCAGTATCTCATGTGGGTTTTTAGGTAGTGAAAGGAAAAGAGAAATCTGCTCTGAAAAGAAAACCCTAATCTGTGAGCTAGGTCTGTGCTCAGGACTACTTCAGTGCATTTAGGAAGGCAGGTAGAGCTCAGTTATTTCTTCCTTGGGCCTTTAAAATTTCTCCTCTGCTCCTTGCGTCTGCTGGGAGCAATTTCACTGCAATTACTGAAACGAAGTCCCTGAATTCCACTCTGTAGCTATTCACATGACCCTCAGCGTTTTGGACTTGATTTTTCTCCAGTTTTCTCCACAACAGGAAGAGTCATGAGGAAATTTTCCTCAGTCAGTGGCTTCAGGTTTCTATTAAAAACTTTTGCTACTTGTAACACTTCTCAAAACCTTTAAAAAACAAACCTAGCATTGGAATTATTCAATCAAATGGTATTAAAAGCACAGATTATGCTTTAGAAACCACTTACAAAGAAGGTTTTTACAGATCAGTGAGGACGTTAGCAAGGAGGGGCCCCTGATATGAATGGAAACGTTTGTTTCAATCCTCATTTATCTTAAGGCCCGGGTGCTTTCTGGACAGTGAAACATTCTTCTCCTCCCTGCACTTGGAAAAGTGAGGATCAAGTTGCGAGAGAGTGCCCTTGAATGCTCAAGTAAGGAATTTGCTAAGTGGCCTCCTCAGCCAACACAGCTCCCCTGTTAACGGTGGCTTCTTAATTCCCTCTGCCCTCAGCTGCAGGATTACCCATCCTTCCTTATCACAAGGCATCACCTCCAGCTGAGCCCCCACAGTTGCGTCTACCCACAAAACCATGGCCACTTCTCGTGTTAAAAATGTTTGCCATTTCTCCACCACCCTGAAATTTTAACCAAGCCTTGATAAGGATGAAAAAAAAAAACCCTGCAGTTTTGTGAAGGTCCCAGTGTTCTTAATTTTTTCCAGGGCTGCTCGGGGATCTCTGGAACTGCATGCTTGCAATGGAACTGCTCCAGCCTGCCTGGATTCCACACACCCCTGTGATATAAACATTAATTAAACAGAATAATGAGTTTCTAGTTGTCACTGAGGCCACCAGTCATATTGATCTGGAACGCACCCATATTTAAGGAAAGCACAAGAAAATATTGGAATGTTTTGGTCTTCTTACAAAGAAGCATTAGATGGGTTAAATCTACTTTAGGCTTATTAAAATATTCAGTGCAAATGTGGGGTTCCACTGAATCCCTTCCCGAATCAGCACTGAAGTTCTTTAACAGAAAGAGAGCCCAGTCCTCGGTGAGGCAGTGTCTTCCACAACTATATCAGAAACCAGATTTTCAGCCCTGTTCTCTAAACCAACTTCTGTTGATGGTTGTGGAATTTTGGTCAGAGCAAAGATCACAGTGTTTGTCCTGCAACTTGCACAGCTAGCTTGAAGCTTTTCTTCTTCCTGCCATCCAAAGCTTCTCGGGATTAGTCAGGACTGATATTGATGTATGAACATCTTAAAAGGACTGTACATAGCTTCCAGGCTGAAGACTAAACATTGCTGCGTAAAACAGAATTTGGCAGTAATTCTATAGGATGAACCTAATCAGAGCAGACAGATTACAATACATGGTAAAGGCGTGGAGTTGAAAAGAAAAAAAGGACTTGCTCTGCAGTATTGCATAATACATTCTGGAGAAACTAGAAAACCTTTCAGAGCAGCTGGGACAGAGGGAAATGAACCATTTGTTCCCAAGTGAAATAAACAAAAGAAGGAAACGCTCCAAACTGTCTCCAAACTAGGAAAGGAATGGTGGTGAGAAAAATGACCAGAGCCTGAACCAAGCTTTTCACATTGTCCAGTTCCTGACAGTAGTTCTGTTTCAAGTGCACAGGCACATTTCTCCTCATCCCCTGGTCAGTCCTGGTGAGCCACAGACCTCTACAAGGGAATGCAGCCTTTGGCAGACATCACTGGATGCCTGCAATGTAGCACCAGCCAACACAGCTGCTCTGTTTTTGAGTCCCAGTATGTCATCTGATGAAGGGAAAAAATCAAAGCAACCCCTTCTTGCTCCAAATCACCTGCACTGCTCTGGATGTGACCAAGAAAACATTCCACACACTTGAGAAGAGTTTGACAGAGGAAGATAATTTTCGGTACAGAAACCCCACACAACAAAGTTCAGACAGAGTGGAAAGACCTGTAACTCAGAAGAAGGAAAGAACTCTCTGTGGTGTTGACTGTGAAACATTCAACACATGTCATCTCTTCCTTGCTTATGTTTTTTGTCACTAAAACGTGACTGTTGGATTTTTTTGTTTGTTTTCTTTTGTAGATGACAACCAATTCCATCAAGACAGAGAGCACAAAACTGACTCCTGGTACCTTCTTGATGAGAGTGTGAGCTCTTCACATCATCCCTCTCCTTTTAAGACTTTAAGTTAGGGACCATTCTGACATTTTGATTCATGTAAGAAAACTGCAAACTTGAACTCAAGAACTTGAAAGAAAACCAAGCAACCATCTTGTCCAGGCTTGTTGCCTTTATAGAGCATCTTGCGAGACTTTATATTTCTGACTTAATGCCAGTACTCCTTTACCTATTAAAACAGAACCAAAACAAGGTTCTTGTTTCAGTAAAAGCACCTTGAGTCAGTCTGCAACTCTAATCATGTTGCCTGAGGAAATCTTACTGAAAACCTGGGAGATAAGTTCTCCATTCTTTTATACAGCCTTATATTCACAGCCAGTGTATTGAAGCAGATGGACAATTGTGGCAATTGACCCATGCATCCTGATTCTCATTTATTCAGTCCCCTTCTCAGTGCAGACTGGAAAATCTCAGTTCTCAAGGTGAGCAGCTAAACTACTGGGCACGCTCTGAGGGACACACCTGGAGCACTCATGAGTGACTGCATGCAATAACACCACCTAATCTCTCTTGGAAATGGACTCAACTTGATCAGACTTTTCTCTTGCACACTTCTGGTCAGCAGGCTTCTCCAGAACCTCCTTCAAGTACTTAAGCATCTTCACCTAATTTCCGGAGGAGAAAGAAATCTCTATTGTGAGCATGAAACAATTTCTTCCTGTCTTAGTTCGGTTCTTTATTAAAAAATTGTCTCCCACAACTAAGTGGGAGACAGTAACTATACCCTGCTATACTTAAATTCAACAGTCATGTTCCCCCTTTTGTGTTATCCTTCTAGGATGAGCAGATTATGTTCTTGAGTTCCTGGACTTAAAATAAGCTGCATGTCCAGAGTTGTACACATGTGTATTTAGGTGTGTTCTCACTTCATACTGGTTCTGCAAGACTAAACTGCTGGGAATGCATCTTCTTATGAGTCCTAAAACACACATGGGGACTCTCTTTAGCTCTTGGTTATTCTGCTACAGTTTACTGAACTGGAAGTTGCACTTCACCTGTTCCTGTGCCAAGGCAAAGGGAGAAGGTAAACACATTTCAGTGGCTGGGAAAATTAGACCCTTCTTGACCTTGCTTTTTCACTCTGAACACAAGGACTGTTCTGCTTGCCTAAATTCCCATATTTTTCCTCCTTTCACAAGGAAATAGTGTAGTTCAGGCAGTTGAGAGAGGCATTTGGAGGGGGAACAATCAGAAGAGGGTTTCATGTTGCAGCGGCTTCCTGAGTGAGAGAAGACAGGCATGGGAAATAATAACTCTGCTCCAGTGTCAGGGCTGAGGAGATTTCTATTTCCAATTTAAATGTAATTTTAAGAGCTCTTTGTAGCAGCGAGGGTTCACTTCAAGAACCTGGAGGCTTGGTACACAAATTGTGTAGTCCACAGAAAGGTTCCCATCAATTTCAGGGTGACGTGCCTTATGAATGTATGCTCTTCTGCTGCAATCAGGAATGAGGGAGCACTTTAAAAATGTTGGTGCTGTGCAATATTTATGGGGTTTTTCTTCCTGCATCATTCAGTTCTTGCACTCTTCAGGAAATTCCAAGGACTGCTCATCTGTAGATTGTGATGCTTGGTTTTCTTCAGGGATACCAAAAGAGAGACTGGTAGGGACATCTGAGGAACACGGTAAGACGGTAAAATCTGTATTGCTGGAGTTTGACAGTCTTGAGTTGATTCAAAATAAATAAATAAAAACTTAATGCTTGAACACTAAAATAACAGGCTACACACAAATGCAATGCACTGTGATTTGACATACTGTAATTCCTGTAGCCTTCAAAAGGTAAATATGTGCTCATCATAATTCCCCACATAATGTTTAGAAATCCTCACTGGTGTTTTTCACAGTGATTAATTATGTTGAATTATCAGATGGACTAAAAAGGAAAGGATTTTTATTCTGGAAGGACAACTCACTGGCCAAAAAGAAGGAGAAAATTAAACACTGTGCAGGCTTTTCAACTTTGAATATCAACAAAGTTCTTCTAAATAAATTCAGCAGTAGAAAAGAAAGACAGACAATTCTGAGAAAATGCTCACTCTAATGTGTGCTTGAAAGGTATCCAGTCTGGAAAGTGGAGAACTGTCCAGACCTAGAGGGGTCAAATTTGCAACTCAAGTCATGTCCTAGTTTCTCACATATACAGCAGCATTCACTCGATTTCCATAAAATATCAAGTAGCTGAAGAAACATTCACAGCACATCCTTCGAAACTGCTTAAAGCAGGATTTCTGAAACCTGGTAGATATGAACTCTAAAAGTAGATACGATGTTCCTCAATTCTATCAATGCTCTGGGCTGCAACCAGCAAATATTAAGAAAACATGTACAAACAGGAAATGCCATCTTTGCTTTCACTCTTGGCATTAGAGCAGCGAAATCTAGATATGTGGAGGGAGAGTGTGAGGCTGTGTTTCAATGTCTCTCCAGCTCTATGAAAACCCTGGTTTGCTCAAAGAGCCACCCAAGGGGATAACTTACTTTTTTCTTCAAACATTTTTCTGTGTTTTTATTACTAAAGGGGAAGTGCTGCAGGACTTATTTAGGGAGTGATAGTGGATGACAGATTAAATATGAGCTCACAGTGAGAGTCTGGAGCACAAAGAGGCAAATACCATACTGGGATATGGAGCAGAATTACTTGCAAGACTACTGAGGTAATAATTCCTCCATACATAGCCCTGGTGAGGCCCCTCTTGGAAAACTGTGATCAGTTTTGGGCAACTCAATATACAAAGAAAGTCAATAAAATAGAGTGACTACAATGAACAGTGATAAAGATAAGAGGATTGGAAGGTATGATGTATGAGCAAGGGAACCCAACTTACTAAACACAGCTGAAAGTTGGAGGAAAGGAAAGAGCAAGGGGAGCAGGGACACGACAATACCAAAGTATTCATAGGTAGATGGAAAACTTGACTGCATCTGTAGATGCATTTCAGAGATAGTGAGCAAAAAATGTCATTTTTTGTGGAGAATTTTAAAATAGGTTTTAACAATTCCTTTGCCCCTTGTCATCTTATAGATATATTTAGGTTGTGGGAGGGAACAAAGTAATTTCTTGAGGAGGAGGGAAATAAAAAGAGGAACATTTTGGAAACAAAATGAGATTTTCTCTCATAGAAAAAAAAAGAAAACAAACCATAGTTCACACCTAGAAGTACACACACACGTTCTCACACACTCACATATTTTGTCCCCAAGAAAAAAAATCCTTCATGGAACATTACCAGCCAGCTCTGATCAAAGGCTGGTGTTCAAACTTCATTCTATTCTTAAAGATTGGATTTTCCTGAGTAATTTGGTTATGCTCTCAGGAGCCCTCTGCTCATATAACCACTCTCCTCTCAGCAACCTGGTGTCCATCATCATGAAAGGGCAGCACTGTGCTTGAGAAGGCTTCCTTCTGGATGGGCTGGATGATCTCCATCTGGGCTGGTGGTCAGGCAAGAGCAGCTGGCATCACTCTGAAATAAGGAGAGCTCTTAGATTTCAACCTGCTGAAGCCCAGACCTGCTTGGTCTCCAAGAACTCAGAGTAATGAAAGTAACAACGAGGTGGCTGAGCCAGTCTGGGGGTGGAGGTAGCAACTGGAGCTGGAGTACAGGAAAACTGTCAAAGTCAGCGCTGCATAATTCAGACAAAGTTGATTTGGAGATGGGGAGGACAGAAAAACACTCTTTTGCACTGTTCATTCCCACTCATAGCTTTGCATTAACTCAGCTGCACACCTGCAATTAATACATGGAGCTCTCTTCTGGAGACAGTCTGTTTTATGATGTTGTTTGCATAATCCTTCCACCAGCTTGCCTGTTTCCTGGCAGTTTGTGACTTTCCTTCAACATCCTAAAAAACTTGTCTAGGAAAAAAAAAAAGAACCAAACAAATTGTTTAACCAGTTTCTTCCTTTCTCTTTCCCTCCATTACTTTTTCCAGGATAAGTAACAGAGCTGGAGCCTCCCACTTTAACTCAACAATATCTTTCTCCTTCCAACTATTCATCTTTAGACTTGCAGTGTGTTCTGCTTATAAATCTTCCACAAAAGCTGGTGTTTTCTTTTCAAACCTTCAACTCCAAACACCATTCAGCTTTTGAATTTATTAGATTGTGTTTATTTTCACTGTATATTCTTGTAAGTTATCCTGGCCATCTTTCCGGTCTTTCTTCACTTTTTGGTGCTCATGAAGGCATTTTTTTGGTAGTCATTGAACAGATCCTCATCTCTAAAACAAATAATCTTCTCGCTTTCTTCCTTGCTTTCTTACCTGACCCTTAGAGTAGAAGTTGGGTTGAAACCTTGTTTCTTATAGTTTTTTTTAAATCAGAGCAGGAAAGATGGCCAGTCTCTTTTAAATTAACTGTTTGGTGTTGGCCAAGTCAAAAGGATGCATTCCCTGTATGGTGAGCTGTGATTAACCAGGAGCCTGACAAGGAGGAGCAACGCAAGCACCGGGAATCCTGGAGCAAAACCCCGCCCTGTGCCAAAATCCCAGCTCAGCTGTCGGCTCTGTGCCAGAGCCCTGCCTTCCACAGGGGCTGCTCAGCACTTTGAGAACTGTAGGCACCTGACCACTGCTGGGAGAAATTGAGCAATGGCTTCACAGCGGGATGAGTCCCAGAGTATTCCCTGTGAAATTACATGCTTTTAAACTGGAAAAAATATATAATTTAGAGGTGAATGCTTTTTTTTTTTTTCCCTCTGCAGTTGTTAGTGTTGCTTTTATTTACCCTAAAGGAACAAGGATGCAGGAAAATGTTGCTGCCCATAAGCACTGTGGAAGAAAACTACAGCAGGTTCTGTTGCAGAATGGAAGCTCTGTTAAGGATCCCTGTCATCTCCATGGGGATCCTTACCTGTCTTTACAGTGCTGTCTGACAGAAAGGGGAGCTACCAATCCTGACTCAAAAGGACATAGCCAAAACAGAGCTTTTGACTGCATCCACATCAGCTGGGAGACACTGAAACACTTTCCATTGCACATGCACAGAAAAATAACATCAGTGGTCTTACCAAAGTTGAGATGTTCTAGGCCTGTAAAAAGCTGCATCCCAAAGACATTTGAGTATCCATCCTGGACTTTGAACCCAATTGTGATTTCTTCTATAGTGTACTCTACCAAAACTCATTATTCTCACTCAGACACCTATTTTTGGATGTGTAGACATCCAACAAATCGCATCTGGTTTGGGTCCATATTTGCTGCTGGATGAAGCCCCACTTGCAATAAAATTTGATCATTCACCCACTGCAATTCCACAGAAGCTGAATTTGGTTAAAAAAGAAGCTAGAGATAGGTGCAAGTCTAATGGGAATTCAGCTGAGAATCTCCACTTCAGCTAATGCTGGATGGAAACCATATGAGAAACCACAATAAATAATTTCAATATTGTCAAGCAATGATTGCACTATTTGATAAAGGAATATTTCCCTTTTTTTAGTCCTGAAAGGTAATCAACTACTTACATCACTAAGAGAGATTATCATCTCAAAAAACTTCCATGTTGATTTGCTTTCAACAAAACAAATAAAAAAATTAAATCCTGCAATACTGTCAACACTGAGTCTGACAATGCAGAAGTCAAGACAATAACTCACATTCCCCTATTAGTGTGGTTGCCAAGTTAAAACTCCTGCACCAAGATTTTAATAAATTTCTCAGTTTGGCTTGCATATTTAGTTCAGGCACACACTGGATGTGGAGGCTCAGAGCTGACATTACATGATTGCCTGGAAGTCCAGCACTGGTGCTAAGATTGTGTTCAGGAACCTGTCTAATACAGACTGATTCCAACATCCTTTTAGATATTATACACTTCCTTGACATCCAGAATTACAATTTGGTTGAAAACACCCCAAGTCAGATGTTCTGAGAATCCCATTTATATATTAAAAAATACTCTCTGGGAAGGAAAAAAACAAACCCTCTCCCCAGTAACCACAGTAATCACCTCGACAGAAACATGTGCAATGGGAACAGAACATTTTGAAGGCACAGGCCCATTAACATTCTGTTCAGGAGTGAGTTTATTAGGCATCTCTCCAGCCTGGGTAGCACTGTGGAGGCTGTGTGCCTCGGGGGATGTCTGCATAATGAGGTGCCCTGGCAGTGCAGGGGATGTGCACCTGCTGCTTGGGGCCACGTGATGGGCAGATGCAGGAGCAGCACTCAGAGCTGCCCATTTCCCATCCTCCAGCAGAGGCAATACCCATGGAGTGGACAAGGGGTGCACAGTCTGCTTTAACTCACCTGTGTGTGTAGATAATGAGGGTTTTTTCCTCCTTTCTCCTTTGGCACCCAGTTGCAAGGAAGTGGCCAGACAAAAGTGTGAGCTTACAGATCAGAGAATCACAGAATGGCTTGGGTTGGAAGGGACCTTAAAGATCACCCAGTTCCAACCTCTCTGCCACTCATCTGACCAGGCAGTTCAAAGCCCTGTCCAACCTGACCTTGACCTTGGGACTTCCACAGCCTGTGTGGGGAACCTCTGCCAGGGTCTCACCACTGTCACAATGAAGAATTTCTTCCTAACATCTGACCTAAAACTTCCCTTTTCAGTTTTAAAACATTGCCCCTTGTCTGTCGCTGTCTGTTCATATAAAAAGTCCCTTTCCCTCCTTTTTCTAAGCTGCCTTCAGGCACTGGAAGGCCACAGTAAGGTCTCCCCAGAGCCTTCACTTCTCCAGGCTGAACAACCCTATTGCTCAGCCTGTTTTCACAGCAGAGGAGCTCCAGCTCCCTGAGCATTTTGTGGACCTCTGAGGACCTGCTCCAAGAAAGATCTTGTGGTGAGGACTGCAGACCTGGACAGGCAAAGCATGCAAGGGATCCCTAAAAACCTTCACAAGGGACATAACTGTTCTAGTACAGGGTTGCCAGCCATCAGCTGGGTGAAGCCTGGCACCACTTCTAATTTTATCTTGAGAAGTCCCCAGCAGACTGGCTGAGGGGAGCTAAAGAAGGAAAGGAAGTGTCAGCTGTAGCCACAATAAAGCAAAAGCATTTGTTCCAGGAATATCTCCATAAAGACCACAACAACAAATAATGGATGTTCCAGGAGAAAAAGTTCACAGTGTCCTGGAACTATTTATACACTTTGATACAAAATAAAATCTGGTGAGGCCCTGGCACAGGTTGTCCAGAAAAGCTGTGGATGCCCCATCCCTGGAACTGTTTAAGGCCCGGCTGGATGGGGCTTTGAGCAGAAACTCTATGGAAAAGGAACAAAGACAATTCAGGTACTCTCCACTGCAATGCCATGACCTAAACCCAAGACCATTAATATTCCCTGTATAGATCCTGATAAAACATTGAGTTATTTGTAGTTCATATAAGCACTTCAATTTATTTGGGGAGGTCTTCATTGCCCTTAGTTTTTCTATGTGTTATTAATCAAGCTCCAGGTAGATTTTTTTTTTTTGAGGGGGGGTGCACATCAACACAGATTTGAAGGAAACATGTAGGTGGGGAGCATAATGCTTCCAATTGAAACGCACTAGCAAGCACAGACTACAGTAGTTTAGAGATTAAAAATAGGATCATTTGGATGTGTGGATTTGAATATGATTTATGGATCACTTCCAGAGACATTATTGTTGCTTATCATTCAGATGGCTGTGAAAGTGAAGACTGTGTGGGAAATCATGCAAGAGATACATTGCCTGCAGAATGGGGAAAAACATTAAATCTTGGAGTTGCTGATGCAGCAATTAATATTGCAACCTTCACTGCCTTCAATACACGGAAGAAAAGGGTAAGAAAGTCTAGATGTCTGCTTCCCATAAATAACTTATCTCAAGACTTAAAGGCAGAGACAGGCTTAAACATTACACACTAAACGCCCTTCCCCATTTGCCTTGGAGGAAATGTTTAAAATAGGAGTCACTGGTGAATCAGGAATTTGTACTCAGAACTCTTAGGCTGCTCCAACTGACACCTACAGGTGTAAAAGAGTCCAAAATATCAGGGCAACCACATCTTCAGCAAGGATGGATGGGAGGTGAGGAGGTGTGACCTAGGATACTTGGTGTCTAAACATCTCAACTAGAGCAGTAATTACAGAAGATCACAACTTTTCACAGCTGAAATTCAGAGGCAACACTTAGAACACCTACATGACATTTTTTTAGTGATTTTTTTTTGTCTCTTCTTAGCTTGGTCCAGAGCAGACTGCCAGTGCCAAACAGAAGGAAGCACTGGCACAGCTTTCAAATATCTGATTCTCTTTAGTTTGCTTTAAACAGTGGGACAGTTCCACTGGTTTCAGCAAAGTTCACCCTGATTTACAGTGGCACAAGTGAGAATAGGATCATGTTGTTTGTGGTTTATGTCCATCGCTGTGAGGACAAAAAACTCCTGTATATCTGACCAAGCTGTCTGAAATGAGACCTTTAATTAAACCCTTTTTAACAGAAAATAATGAAAGATGTAGCAAAGCACATTTACTCCTCAAAACAGCATACAGAGACAAGTAGTTTTAAACACACCTGAAAATAATTGTCAGAACAAAATCTCAGGAGCATTGGACCAGCACCCCAATATCTTTATCTTCTTAATGAGTGCTGTTTTGCTGAGAAAATTATGGCTCCTTACCCAACACTCATGGTTACTCTTTAAAAGCATTTCTTTTTCACACATGAAACCATAAAGTTCAAACGAGACTTTTTTGACCTCACACATTCTTTATTTGTGAGATGGTTAATAAAAGTAATTATCAGTAGTCTCTGACAAGTGGAGTGAAAATCTGAACTCTTTGATGTGCAGAGAAAAATTGTGCATTTTCATCATGAAATTTTAGTTCTTTGGAGAATTGTCCCGATGGCTGCAAAGTTAATAAGTCGTTTCCAAAACTGAAAAAGTGGAGGCCCCTGAGAGAGGGAAGTAGACTGTGCTCAAAAACATCAACTACAGCTGCCTTATAACCAGCTGTGAAGGTCAGAAAATACTTAAGGAGTGCATGTTTGCAAACTCTTAATTAAAGAGGCTGAAGGCCAGTGCTAAGAAGGCAATCTAAGAATGAAATACAGTAATAAGCCTAATTTAGCCTCACTCTAGATTTCCACTGGTGTCACAAATTAGGGAGACTGGAGTCTGCATGATGGGAGTGACAAGGTGAATTATAACTGGAATTATGGTCATGTAATCAATAGTCTGGATATCAGTGCTGACCCAAACGTTGTTTTCTGAGCTGCCTCTTCCAGCAAGATCAGGTTTAACAACACTTTTTCAATGTGATGAGGCTCAGGGTAGTCACCCCCTTGCCCAGAGAAGTGCAGTCGACCTGGACCCAACCAAAACAAAAAAAAATCTACCTCTTGAAACAGAATGCCTAAGAGTTTTATTTGAATTAGGGCTGAAATGTTTGGCCAACAGATAGGAAAGGGCTGTACACCTAGTGCAGAGGGACATGAGAACATCTGGAAATCTTCCCTCCTCCCCGCTCAAAAAAAAATAGAAAAGAAAAAAAGGGGAAAAAAAAAGAAAAAGGAAATAAAAGAAAAAAAAATACAGTACAGAAAGTCCTAGTTAGTTCAATTAATTATCCACTGGCCATTTACTTAAGGGACTCATTACAAATATATCCTTATCACAATGACAGGAAATCTATCTGAAAAGTCTGCAAAAAGGCTATTAATGAAGAGAGTTTCTAATGCCTACAAGCTGAAATACCTTTTCACTCCTTTCGCCAGTAGTTCCTGTGGGTCATTTCTGGGGTCAGCAGTGGTGTGCAGAGTAAAGACTCTGCCAGTGCTGGAGAAGGGGGTAAAATAAAAGAAGAAAAAAAAGTACTTCAGTATTGTCAATCTTTTATCCTTGAATGATACACTAGAGGCTGACATTTAATACCCTAAGGATATAGATGTTTGAAAGCTGGTTATTGTAACAAAGGAAACCATCCAAACTCTGCAAGACCAAATGGATCAGATAAAGTTGACACTGAGATAAATCTGTTTTACATCCCTTCTTGCAAAAGTTTTGCTAATCTATGTAGTTATAGCTTTCCTGGAGCAAATGGAGAGGGGAAAACAAAGAACCCTACATTATAGGAAGTCAACATGCTGCCCCTATTTGTAATCTCCTAAGTGTAGTGTTATGGTCAGAGAACATTTTCCTCACAGATCATGGGCAAACTCTATAAAAATGAGAAAGATAAAGAAGGAAATTGACGAAAAACCACAGAGAGTGGGAGAGGGTATGAGGACAAACATGCATCATGCTCTTTCTGGTTGAACTTCCATGTTAACATTGATTCTGTTTGTTTACCACATGAATTCGGATCTTTCCTAGACACAGACTCATCTTCCAACCAGTCAGAAACTTTAACACCTACTCTTCATTATCCAGTATTTATACCGCCAGATTGGACTTTCATATGGAAGCCTGGAGCAATGCTGGTACAGATGGCAAGATGACTCTCAAGAGATTGATGACTCTGAAGAAATACACAGTATTAAGTCAGAAGGTGCAAATGTTAACATTCCAGCGTAGAAAAGAAATATTCCTTGCATACACTTCCCAAGTTTGTTTTCTCATGCATTACAAAGAGAAAGAAAAAGCCCTCGACACACCTCGTAGCTGGCAAATGAATGATAANGTTTCAGATTTCAGGGCTCCCATACATCTGCTGCTTGTCAAAGGCAGATACCACATTCATAAAACAAGTGCCCTGTCTGAAAAAAAAAAAAGGACTCTTCTCTGTAGCTCAGCCTCCAGGATTATGTGAGATGTGAGGCTGTAGGAAGTGAAAGTTCTCATTTGCTCTCTAAAGATGATCCTAAAGAAAATATTTTATTATAAAAAAGAAAGGAAATTTTACTTTTTTTAAAAAAAAATATTTGTGGGTCCAGATGCAGCAAAGCATTTTAAGAACAATCCCTATTCAGAAAAGCCCTTAAACATGTTTTTATGTGTCTCCATGCTC
>VZTZ01001051.1:63285-160875 GCA_013400955.1 Drymodes brunneopygia
TCTGATTTATTTAGTATCTGGCATTGGCCATAAAGTGTGGGCAATGAAAAGAGGAGCTGACCTCAATGCCTCTTTAGCAGCAATCAGAAATTCATTTCAGTGTGTGAGGATTTAATTAGCTTCACTGAGTTTACAAGACTTTCAGTCATTTTAAGATACTCGAGGCAACTATGCCACACATAAGATTACCCTGAATCTGGAATGCCAGCCACTTTGGAAGAATGTCTGGAGAGTTTTAATTGAAGGGGACTCCTTTGTTTTTATAACCATTTGATGTGCCATTACCATTTCCTTCACCACTAATTTACACCGGGGGACTCCACTACTACAAACGATTGTTTTAATCAGTAAATCACAGAAAACCTTCAAGAAAGTTTAAGGTTGTTCTGTGTCCATGAAAAGTCAAATGGCACCATTACATTTTTAGAGCTAATCTGATCATTACACAGTGCAGCCACTGCACCACTTCAGGCATCTGGGGAGAGTCATCACCTTCCCCTTTTTACACAAGACCTGAAATATATCTGCTGCATGCATACAATAAATATATATGGAGTGGGATTAACTAACAGGAGGCAATTACTAATTTTATTATGGCTTCATGAGGTCTGTATATCAAGCTCCTCTCCCTGGCAAGGATGAGGAATTGCTAAATACAGCTAATTTCTGGGCTGATCTTATTTATATACTGGATACTAATCCCCTTCACATATCTCATGTGCTTCTTTCTTCTCAGAGATACTGTCCCTCAGTGACCTCCTCCAAGCATTTCATTAAATGCCTTCAGCCTCAGTAAATTACAGCACTTTAAAAACATTGAGTTTAGCATATAAAAAGAGCGAGAGAGAGAGAGAGAGAGAGAGAGTTTCTGCACGCTGCCATGGGATAAGGTGCAGTGAAAATCCCATACAAGCTGAACTGTACTTCCTAATCAAATGGGTGTAACAGATGGCTGCTAGAGCAAGCCATCACAATGGAAATATCTGCAGTTCTCATGGTAACAGAATCTGCCAGGTCTGAGGGATTTGCTGTTTTCCAGGACATCTGAGCTGCAATCTCTTTCGAGCTGTCTAGCAGTCTCAGTCTTGCTCTCTCTCACTCTCTCAGCATGATGGAGATAGAGTTGAAAGGTGGAGCCCGATTTTGCATTCCAGCTGTGATTAAAGACACGCACACACAAACGCACGCGCGCAGGCACACACACAGAATCAATAGCACTGCATATTCATTATGCTATCTAGAACCTCATTAACCACTCAGACAGAACAGCAAGGAAATTTTAATATTCCTCCTTCTTTAGGGAGGAAAAGAAAGAAGTGTAATGGGGGAGAGGGGGGGAGAGAGGAAGATAGCATGTATGTGGGGAATTAAGATTCATGAGACATACCTTTTAATAAAGATATGGAGCAATGTTAAAACTAGCAGTTGTTTCCATTTCATGGCAGTATGTCAAGATGACTTAACATAGCAGAGTGAAACATCTGGCCTGAAAAAAAAAATTATTATGCCGAATTTCCAAAACATAATATAGAATCTATGGAGGAAGGAGAAGGAGAAGAAAAAATAGACCAACTGTGTACCATAATACTGAGTAAAAGCATGTGACAGACCTCCTGGTACTGTGTAATTAGAAAGGTGATCCTTCTCATAAGGTGTAGGATAGCATGAAGACAATGAGCTTTAATTATAAATCTAAAGAATTGGGTTTATACCCACAGAGCCCTCTTAAAAGGTTCTTATATTTCTGCATGCAATTCAGAATCATCAGCAGGAAGAAAATAATCATTCATGAGACTTTTATTAAAGTCTTTTCCTTCAAATCCCTGTCAGTTTAAAGAAATAAGAAGCATACTGCCTTCTTTGCTAGACTACCTGCTAGAAAGCACACAGAGGGTTGATTCACAGCTGCCTATTCTCTTGGGTATTTGAGCCTGAAGATCAGACAACATGTAAGAATTCAGCCGTGGCTCAAAATGGAAACAAAGAGGACCATTCTTAAAGCAATGTGAAATGAAAAACTACAGGCTGTAGACTGTAGACCTTAGCATGCTGATCCACCACATTGTCCTTGAGGGCACTAAAGTTAAATACATGTGACAGCCAAAGAGACAGGAAAAATTCTTTCCCGAATAAAATGACCTGATCTCCTTTTTTTCATGATGTAGAATAACCCAAGAAAAGCAAGATCCTCAATACCCACTCAAGAACTGAGTATTCTGAGGTGTTGTCTACCTATTTGTGTATAACTGAAGAATATTTTTATCTGATCTTTCCTTGCAGCCTGAAATGCTTTCACCACAGCTCCACTTCTCTGCAGTAATGACTTCTGGATAAGAAATTTACTTCTTGTAAATTTGGGTTGGTTAGTTTCAAACGGGTATCTAGAATTTTCTTGCAACTGCACAGCATTACACCTCCAAACCTGTCAGCTAGTTAGAAACGGCTCCTGGTGCCAAGCAAAAATGGCTTAACAACAGCAGAAAAATAGTCATAATTGTTTGCAGTCAACACCAAAACACTTGGCAAAATGAGGGGTACAGAAGTCACCTCTGCTCACAGTAAGCAATGGCTGGAGCCACCAGCAGCTCCTTGCAGTTGCAACAGGGCTTCTCATGTTGCAAGGTGTAGGAATGCTCAGTGTGAGAC
Source organism: Drymodes brunneopygia (assembly GCA_013400955.1). Classification (NCBI taxonomy): domain Eukaryota; kingdom Metazoa; phylum Chordata; class Aves; order Passeriformes; family Petroicidae; genus Drymodes; species Drymodes brunneopygia. The sequence continues at coordinate 65,932 of VZTZ01001051.1, forward strand.
AGCAGTGCTCAAATCCATGTCATCTTTCTGCCACCTTCATGCAAACTAAATAGCACAATTACTCCTTCACCCAGATGGGACACACAGCCACCCCTGGTGTGAACTTGGGCTGATTTGTGGAAGAATGTCACGTTCAACCAACTGAATAGAAGATTTCAGTTCCTTTCTTAAAGTACAGAGGCCATTCACAGCAGAAATAAATGGTGCATAGTTTTACCTTTTATCAGAGAGCAGTTCTTGGGTGGGGTGAGGGGGTAATAAAAGAACTTGGAGAGGTATTTTCTGCTCATCATCCCATTGTCTGAGGCACTGTGTTTCCCCGTAAAGTCAACAGAGATTATCAATGCCATGGGCACGCACCATGAGTGCATTCAGCACTGTGTAGACATGCAAATTGAACCCTCAAAGTAGCTGGTTAAAAACTGCTTTTACTCAGCTTGAAATGTGTCCAGGGTTAACACTGTGATTGTTGCAGCAACCATCCCAGCCTAAGCAATGACCCAAGAATCCAAGAAAATCTTTTACATATTCTTACTTGATGAAACAGCCCTTCAAGTAATTGACTGCTCAACATTGCACTGCACTGCTGTTACTGTACTGCTAATATTTATTAAGAGATCAGAGTGCTCCTCAGTGAACAGTTTGTGGAAAGTTCTGACACAGACTCGATCCATGAGCTGTACAGTGTGATCAGTGGTGCTGCAAGCCACGGAGCCTCACATATGGAATTCACCCATCTCTGGGGTCTATTTGCTGTTCCTCAAACCGCAGACCTTAGCACACACACCAAACACAAAGCTGCCTGCCAAGAGCTCTCTACCCTAGACACCATTTCCTTCCACTCAGAAACTCTGTTAATAAGTCGCTTCTGCCCTATCTGCTGACTCTTCCCTAGATGGTGCACTCATTAGCCTGACGCTGTTCACCCTGCTTGCTTATTCCCAAGCTTGCTTATTCCTCCACCAGGCCACCAGGTCCACTCTTTTCTCAAATATGACATTTCTTGGAGATCAGGACAAGAAAGCCTCCTTGACTGTCTGAAAGTCTTTCTTTACCCCAGTCAGAGATCAAGCATCCGACCTTCAACATCAGCAAGCTGCCCCAGAGTCCCCACACATCTCGTAGGCCTTAATAGGGTTTCTTGTACCCAGTCTCACTCATACTAAAATGCTAGACTAAAATGCTAGACTAAAATGCTGTCTAGCCTGAGCCCTGACACGGGTTTCCAGTTGGGAAAACTCTACCATGTACCTCTGGTGCAGGAGACTTGGTGACTCCAAGAGACGTCATGATCTCCAGTGAAGCTGAAGTAGTCCCCAGCCGCAGTCTGTGCTGATCCTTGCTAATCCCCAAGGGAGATGAGAGGACTGCATCTCAGTTTTAGGGTGTGCTTATAACATGATCTTAACAGCAGAAACTCTGAGAAATCCTGAGTTTCGTTCAGTCCCAGATGGCTCTTGGGCCCCAGCTGACTCCGGCCCAGAAAGAGAAATCATCAGCAGTTAAAATTAGTGGGGTGGTGCAAGCTGGAATCATAAAACTCTGAAATAGACCCTCTTGCTATTTCGGTTCTAATTGCTCTCTTTGCTGCCTGGTTAGCAGACACTTTTCAATCAATTGCTGCGTTTGTGCTGACAACACTGGATTACAAGAGTTGCTCTTGCCATTTCACTGACCTCCATCTCCAATTGTTCTTGCTTTCTGGCCAGGAGCTACAAGGCCTTGTTTCCAACACCCACAGCCATGGAGCAGGGCAGGAATTTTCCCATGCCCACCAGCCTAGATTCCCAGCTGCTACAGAGAGCACACTACAAACCTGCCACTACATATCAGCTGATGATCTGACCTGCAGTATTGACGTGGGGATGGAGTCCTGTGATTTGGCATTTTAACAACAACAAAAAAACACCTAAACACCCTCCTTTTTGCTCAAAGTTGATCCTTCCTGACAATTTCACACAGGGATCCCAGACCTCAAATTCCTCAGCCCTGTGAGCCTTTCCCATCCCCTGCAGGGGCTTCACAGACTTCACATACCAGAGTGAATCTGCTCCAGTCAATCAGCCCCTGCAGTCTCCTGCATGCTGCCAGCACCTGCTAACAGAGGGGACAACAGAGGGGACAACCCCAACCCCACCCCTTCACACATAGTATTGCCTTAATCTTCAAAAATACTGCCCAGTGCAGGATGCTCCCTTACAGGATGCTCCTATAAATACACCACACTTTCAGATGGAGGAAGCGAGCATGCGCCAGTAAATATTTTAGCAATGAAGTGGCATGCAGTCCTTAATGTTTTTCATTTTTCAACATAAGGAGCACTCCAACAGAAGGTGCTCTACACTCTAGGGAGAGAATGTGCATTCTAACAATAACAGGATAGACAGTGGCCAGCACCTTATCAGTATTAATTTTCCTTGAAAACACGTGTGGTTCTTCCTCCACTCCACCACCTAATGTCTGGAAGCACTTGATTTAATATGAAAGTTCAAAATGTCAAGTTACAGACACCATGAGAGGGAAGCCTGGCAACAAATTATTAAAAAAAAATCTTGGCTATCTCGTAGATAATTTTTTTTTAAAGAGCTTTCCTCAGTATGCTCTGCTCTGTGGTGGTGGATGAGTGCTTGTGAGGATCGAGGTGGGGAAAGTAGCAGAGCATGGAGGTCTGGAAAGCAGTGTGCAAGCAAAGAGTGAGGGCATGCAAGTCCCAGAAATGGCTCTGCTGACACTGACTGAGCTGTTTTATGGGGATAACACTAATTGCTGAGCACCGTAATGCTGTCAAGACCAACCAGGGCTGCCTATAACAGGAACAAAGAGAAGGATCGTATGTTACAGCATGCCTGAAGTCCAGACAGAAGAGCTCCATGGCAACATGCAGGGATCTGTTATTCTTCCATTTGTTCTCATGTGCAGCTCCTGGCATTGATGTGATCTCTGTACCATGAGGTAGGGAGGATCTTAGCTCTTCTTTCTCACCAAGCTGCCAAGCTGCAGCTCTTTCCTCAGCCTTATCCATCCTCACGAGTTCAGAGGGTAACATGGCTTTGCAAAACTGTTCTGGGATGCCTTATGAGATGAAAGGAACTCCAGAGGATGGTTTCTGCAGGACCCTGAAATATTTCTGTGGCAAGTGACCGAGCCTGCAATGTGTGAATTCTTGCTGATAGGTTTAACTTTATGCATGTGATGATTTCTAGAAATCAGATATTTCACAGTCGTGTGCACGCACAGACACACAAAAGATGCTCCCATCCCACACATCTTCTCTTGCACCAGTTGGAAAACTGTTTGCAATGACTGGAACAAAGATCATACCATATTTTCTTTAGATAATGGAAGAGAAGAACAAAAATCAGGACTGTGGCAAGTGCAATATTTCATTCTTTCCCTTGCATACTCAGCAGACTTTGTAATCAAGCTTCCTCACTAGAAGACACCCTTCCTGCAAGTATGGAAATGGGCAGCACCTGTTTCTCAGATTTGTGAAATGTCCTCTTATCAAAACTGTTTTAAAAGAGACAGGACAGGCTGTCACCTGCCCACAGGATGGGAGATGTGTGCTGCTGCTTTCCTGCAGAGGTGACCTTGGACCTCTCTTTCACTTCCAAAGCTTTATCTGTCTTGATCATTGAGATGCCAAGTTTGCAGGAGGAACAGAGAAGCAATTTTTACTGTATGTAAAGCGTACAGCACAACACCACCATCTCAGGTGAAGTAATGTGTCTGTATAAATACTTTCTTCTTTTTTTTTTATTTATTTTGTGTGTAAAGCCTAAAACATCTGCAGAGACATCAAAAGAGGAATGAGCATGCTGCATAGGAACACAATGCAGCTGACAACAAGCTGATCTAAGATTACTTGAAGTTCTCTTGCAAGCTCTTCCTCACCTCTCATCTGTAATGTCAAACCCCAAACAAAGGTGGCACAACACAAAAAAAACAGCTGTGGTTCAAAGGCAGCATGCAAGGCACAGACCCTGGAGACAACGTCCAGAAGAGAGGCAGATAAGGGCCATTTCTAGCAGGAACTGTGAAGGACTCACAGGATTATCAGAACTGCACTTTTGCCTTTCAAATCTAAGGAACAATCAACAGCAAGAGGGCACAATGAAAGACATATCTTTTTTTTTTTTTGCCTTTGTATATCCTTTGTAATAAATAAACCTTCCTATTTCAATATTTGGCAAGGTGAGAGACTCTAAAATGGAGCAGGAGAGAGATAATTGATATTTACAAGAGAAGAAGATGCAGTTAAAAACAGGCAAACACTACTCCATTAAGAAGAGGTTCCTACTGAAAAAGATTATTACCCAGATCTCTAAGCTGACACCTGAAATCAAATCACCCTTAATGGATAATGTGAACATTATTAGTGTGAGGGGGAAAGCCATTGCAGACCTTGGGCTCTGGATTATGGAAGGAACAAGATTTGCTTCTGACCTCGCTTTTTGTCAGTTTAAAACAACAAAGAGATCATGGTTTACTCTTGGTAAGCTGAACTTTCCGTAACAGCAAGGTTTTTTTCCATGAACCTAAATATTCTTCTGCTCTGAACTGGAAGAGGATGCAGGATTGTTTAGAAAGAAGCTTCCTCCAGGTCTTGGTTCCTGTTGTGCTTAGCTATTTTCCAGAGGTCTTAGCATACATACACCCTGCACGGGGACAAGGAAAGGAAAATATTTTTCACCTGAACAAGAGGGTCTGGAGAACAAAACTGTCTGGAATAAAAGCTGAGAATCCACACTTCAGAGCAGTTTGCTTGCACTTCTAGTCCAACTGATCAGGCATGCTGAAGTATTTACATTTCCCATCTGAATAGCAGTCCACATTGTTGTAACTCACAGGAGGGTCTTCGGCTTCTGCCAGTCTAAATAGAATGATTCAAAACTGAATCATTTCCTGCAATTTTATTTCATAGCTGAGTGCACACCATAGCAAGATAAGTCCACAAACACATGGAGCTACCTCCAGAAAACCATATAACCCTCTGGGCTGCTTCAAGTGGAAGCCTTAAATGACTAAAGTAGGTTCTGTTGTTATTATCATGGCACAGAAATATTCCAGCAGGAGATGGTCAATGGCCGGCAGCAGCTGAGACAGCGCAGTAATCACATGGCAACTGGATTTTCCACCGATTGCCAGAGAAGAACGGGATGCTTCCCGAGCTCTATCTCTCAGCTCTTTTAACTGAGGATCAATATCACAGAGACAGAGGGAGAGAGACAAACAACCAGCAAAGGGAAAAGCAACTGCAGCCTGCCACATTCACGGGGAAGGGAGATAAAAGCCTGCTGCACTCTGAAATCTAATATGCCCAGTCACCTGGAATGAGTGTCTCCTGAAAAGGGCAAGCCTGCTCAACATCCTCGGCCCACCCCCCTTCCAGAACTGAAGCACCAGTATCTGGAAAGCTTTAGCCTTATTAGGGTCATTAAAAGCTAACTAGCTCTTAGAGCTCACATAGAGATGAGGTGTCAGCAGAAGCAAGACCTTGTAAAATATGTGTGCAACCCATGTGCTGCAGAACAGTCTCCATCCTCATGCCGTCTTTTTAGGAGCAGGTCAGGGATTGTGTTGTCTTACCCCTTGCAGGAGCCAGAAAGAAGGTTTTGGGGTGCTGAAGACTCTTCTGAGAAAGCAACCACTGAAAAACACCTCGGCAGCCACGAGCTCTGCCAGAAGACTGAAGTTTCAGACCAATGTAATGTGCCTTTAAAAAGTACCATGTCTACACTACTGTATTGCTTACTTTCTGAAGCTAAGCCAGAGGGATGTACATAGTAAGATCTTTGTCTCATTTCAGGGAGGATACAGGATAAAGATTCTGTGCCAGTAATCTTCCCTGGATTAATGGTTTCTCTTTTATCTGCTGTATTTCTGCTCAGATGTCTTTGCTCTGAATGAGTCAGTGGAATGCAAATGATGGGCACAGTCGGTCTGAAAATATTTAAATCTAGCTTTCCACTGCACTGCAGGTTTGTGGAAAAAAAAATACTCATATATAAATATACATGCAGAAAAAAAGGGCAGATGAAAATTACAGATATATCAATAATGAAAAAAAGCCCCCAGTGGTGGGTCAAATTGACAAGAGATTTATTTTTCTGTTTCTCCTTATTTTCCTTTTTTTTTCTTTTTTTCTTTTCTTTTTTTTTTTCAAAAATGTCAGCATTTAGTTGTTTGCTATGAATGGGTGAGTAAAATCTGCAACACTCCTTTCCTAAGCCCCAAACACTAGACAAAAATGTATCTGTGGGAATAGGAACCTGATTTTATTCAGGCTGCTAAATGCCCAATCTTTATTATCCCAAAAAAGTATCTTCCTAAAGATAGCACTCTTAATACTGACAAAAGATAAACCAGACAGCACAGACATGATTTCTCTGGATTTTCTTCCTTCTTCTATGACAGATTTCAGGTCTTTTTGTTCTGCTGGGATATGGGTCCTCTCCTCTTCTGCTTAGGGCTTGAGTTTTTCCTCTAGCAAGTGATGGCATCCCATAAGCAGCAGGTTAGGAGGGTTTTAGAGCTGCAGCTCTGTTTGGGAAGCTAGGAGAGGAACCACAGGGCTTTGTCACAGGTTTTAGCAGAGATTGTCCTCAAATGGTGGCTGCCCACAGAGTTTTTACAGCCTAAAGGCACCCCAGAGGGTCTCCAAAAACCCTTGTGTTCTACTGGAAGGAGGAATTGGAAAGGAGTGACTGGATGATTTCCTGGGCTTTTCCAGATTCTGTGGGAGTTGGCTGCAACACAACACACTCATTCCATAAGGGACCAGTCCTGGGGTGAGCAGCAGTTTTCTGAGCAAGAGTGCGGCAATGACCAAACTCTGCAGCAAGAAAGAAAACTACATTAACCTGGTGATTACTACTGTACTTAACAATAAACCAAACAGCACCATAAGTTGTGCAATCAGAATCATTTGCAAGACAATATTAAGCCCCTTAGACCATCACAGAAGCAAAGAAATTCTCCTCCTGAAAAGCTGCCTATAAATCCAACTACAACAAAACAAACAAAACAAAGACTCATATTGTCAACCCAATCCATGTGGGACTTCAGAATTAGTTAGCAGGAGGAATCTGCCTTTAACAAAAAACCAAAATATTTTTATTTTGATGGCTTTGTAATAAACCACCTTTTCTTCTACGTTTTCCTTTAAAATAATTTTAAAGCATTTTATATTGAATTCCTATTAAGTTTGAATATTAAAATCTAATTTAATAAAATCTCTTGATTTACCCCAGCATTGGTTTTCAAAATGGGAAATTAACTACACTGTCTGCTGGTTTTCATTGAAAGAATACAGAGAATTTCATTTAGAATGGACAACAGTTTTCAAAACACATTTTTTAAAACGGTAGTCTACTGACAAAAATTGACTTTTGAGATTAAATATCCAGTTCCATAAAATAAGCCATTAATTTCTGGGATTTTAATAGCCCTCCTGTTCTGAGTAAGAGGAGACTTTCAGAGCTGGGTAGTCTGTTTTCAGGTCTGTTGGTGCACAGTTAAAGCCAACAAGCACTGCAACACTGCGGGGCCAAAATCTGGGTGTGAGAGGCAGGCCTGGCATAGTGCAGTTCTCACTGAAACGCTCAGAAAACTCTTCCAAAGAAATGTGAAACTTCCCTCTGCTCTGTTGTGTTGTGGCTGACGGTTACCTAGTGATGCCCAGGACTTCCTCCAGGTCTACATGAATGACTGATGACTCAGGTACTTCTGGTAACTTCCAAAACTTCCACAAACATTCATGTGAGCCTCAGTACCAGGACAGCTGAGGCAAAAAGACAATGAGAGATCAAAACCTCCCTTTGCTACAGGAACCTGCCTTGCAGTGAACACCATTAAGTTCTCTGCAGAATGAATTATTGAAAGAAAGGAGTCTCTGTGGCCACTTTTACACTGAGGACAAGCTAATGATAACCTTCCTCCACAGTCTAGCTGGGTCATTCTGCAAGGCAGATGTCATCAGCTTTGCTGAGAAAGCTGCTCATAAGCAGGGGAGCTCAAGATCTACCTGCAATTAAATCAGACTGATGAGTAAGACCCTGTTACCATGAAACATCCAAATGGCTCCAACAGCAATCCCCACAAATTCACAGCTGTCACAATGGTCAGGTGGGCAAGACTCTGCCACTTGGACAGGGAGCTCACGGCCTGGTCTCAGGTTCATACCTCAGATGGATTTTATCTGCCTTTTACAGGTTCCTGAAAACAAAGCAAGATCCACCTCAGCCCACAAGACTCCTGACACCCGTGTACACCCACTTCATCCACAGGCAAGGAAATGAGATGTTTCTTGGTAAACCTGCCACCAAATTCCTGTGCCAGACTGCTGCTTCCCCACACTGGTGGCCAGACTCCCACTGTCAGCAGCTGAATGTGATCTCCATCTTCAGATTCATGGAGTATTTACAGCGCTGCAGAAACGCACAGCACAAATGAAATGATTATTCTTATCTCATTGGAAAGACTGCACGCATTTCTCTCCTTGAGATCATCTTCTCTGGGGACCCATTTAAAAAGAAACCCCTGTGTTCTGAAAACACATCTTGGGCATGAGATCTGAGTGTTTTCCTGCCTTGGCCATAGTAAAATGCAAGAAATTGAATCAAAGTGTGCTCCTAAAAACTATATACTTCTTATGCATGCTTCCCTCTCTTCTCTACTCAAATACAAGCCCTGGAAGGTGAAAGATTTCAAACTCATTATACAGCATGAAACAGTATTTAGAAGCATGGTGCATAACACAGCTACTCTACAAATATGTCCAAGCAAACATAAAATTAGTCTTTCACGGCTAGGAGAACACATTTTTTAGCCCAGTCTTTAACTTAATAATTTCTTTACAGAAGAAAGCAGCCTATATGTCATTAAGTAGTTCCTAGATTCCTAGGTCAAACAAAGTGAGAAAATGAATAGGCCCATTCATGCTTCAGACAGGATAATTCTGGCAAAGCTGGTGCTGACAGTGTTAAAGAGCAGTGATGGAGGAGTCTGGCCTTGTCATTCTAATTGTGACCATGAGTGACAAGAAATGCATTTCCTTTGCCAATGGACCAATCTTTCAGGTTTGTAGAATCCAAACCATGCTTATGTCATTTGACATTCAAGGGGCAGAAAACTCACGCACTCAGGTGCCTGCTTTGTCTGAGCCTGCCGTGGCTCTGGCACAGCAAAACGTGGGGAATTTTGAGGCTCTACAGGGAGAAGAAGTGTGGTACCAGAGTGTGAAACCAACCCTGTGGTCTGACCCACTCAATCCCTCTGGCACAGTCCCCTCTGGCTTCTCACCTGTGTCAGGGAGCACACCTGCCTGGGTGAGTGGGGTCACTTTGGAAATGGTCATTTGGCGTGTGCCCATCTCCTCCTTGTTCCACAGAGGGAACCTCTGGAGCTGGGAGGAATGCCCAGGTAATGTGCAGGAGAAATAGCAAAAAGTCTAAAACAGCTGTCATAGGGAACCAGGAGACTTGTCACAGACTAAACCCCATTCTCAGTTACAGCAACATCTTTCTCCCTCATCCCTTGCTTCAAATCATGCTAAGTATCAAAGAAACATTTTTCTCACCCAAACAGAATACCATTTTCCTTAGAAAGGATCTAAATCCAATGAATTAAACATTATCTTTTGCAACAACAAAGGGAAATTAGTATCCCCTCTTACTTTCTTCTTCAGCAGGGCAAGGTAGGGACTTCACCCCAGACAGACAATTCAAATAGCTCCCATAGGCATTTCCTACACCACTCCTTCAGAGGGACCATATTAAAAATAAACTAATGCTGTAGGCAGCTTCGGAAAATGACTTCAATGGTATTTATTGCTTTGATAGGGTCAGTGCACAGTATGTGCATGTTGCCTTTTAAACATATGTTTCAGGCAAAGAATCAAAGCTAATTTCAGTGTGTGAAAAGCAAGCAGATTTCATTACTGATTGTGACTTTAACTTCAAAATGATAAGGATGCTGGATGTAGGTTCTCAAAACTGAATGTCCAAATGGGAATTTATGATGTAGAACTTCAGCTTTATCATCCATGGGCTTCAATATAGAATGAAGAAAGAAATTCTCTGCTACCAGGAATCTCACAGTTAACCCATGAGCCAGCTGACTATTTTCCCACTCTCTAATTCTTCCTGCAGCTATTTCCTATCTGCAACATGCTAAAGCAAGAATGGCCATTGGCACTAACCACTTCTGGCATCCAAGTAGTGGATATGAAAGAGATCTGATTTTTTTTCCCACCACCACAATGCAGCCCCACTTTGACTCTGCAGAAGTGTCAGCAGAAATCATAACAAACCCAATACAATCTTATGCAAAGCACAATAAAAGGCTTGCTAATAATTTTTTTAACATTTTTTTTAAATGAGGATTCCTCACACATTATTGCACCAGATCTAGTTCCCAACTTCAGGCAACCATGTTTAATAACCCTTCCCAAATGCTGTCTGGGAGGAGGAGGTGAACTCATAGAATGATTAAAAGGCTTCAGGTATAAGCAGCAACAAGTGAATGAATGAGGACTTTTCCTAGTGTTTTCCACAAGGTCAGATTCAGTATTCACTAAAGGTAAAAGCCAAAAGGTTCAAACCCAGTAGCCTAAAGATAGGCATCTAATTCAGGATTAGATACCTAAAGCAGCCACATTTTCCACAAGATATTTTGAACACTTATTCAGCTATGAAAGCAAACATAGAACTCACTACTGAAGAAAAAAGTGCTTGGATATCCATAAAAGATCTTGAATGTTTATGTTAACATGTATAAAAATGCATATACACATTCAATTAGTGAGTATGTATACATATGCATGTGTGTACACATACTTATGTACACTCCAGAGAGCCTCATTTGCACAGTGGGAAAGCACCCACAACTTCACTTAGAGTCAAAGAGAAAGTGCAGGATTACGAAAAATAATCAAGCCATTTTTTAATGCCCCTGTCTACAATTACAGGCGTGCACTCACTGCTCTGTAGGGCTTTGTCCAGGTCTGTTTAACAGCACCACACTCCCCTAGGTTCAAATGACACCTTTGAAACAACCGAAGCAGTAAATCACACCTCTTTATTATCATCTCAACAAGAATGATAACAACCTTCTCTGCTTGGAGAAATACCCATGGGAATTTCACCCAATTACATGGGGATAACGTATCTTTCATGACTTTAGCTGTCTACCATTTCCATTGTGTTCTTGGTAGTCAGTCACAAAGGACACAATCCACTGAAGGAAAACGTATAGACTAGGGGTTAGCCATTTCAAGAGTGCAGAAAGGGAGGTAGAAATCGAAGGAAGAAAGAGAAGGATGACACAGAGCAACTGCTCAGCTTAGTAGCACAGCTGCTTAAACAACTGAATAGCAATCAATGGGTTAGCATTCAATCCAAGTTTAGATCACATTGAAATCTATTAGAATACTGCATATAATGAATGACTCTTACTTATTTGGTATTCTATCTTGGAATTAATCAGCTCAGTTGTTATGCAGGGGGAAAAAAATTAAAAGGAAAAAAAAAAAGTCAGTGAGTAGACAGGCCCAAACCCAAGAAAAACAACCACCTTGATTTCCCTGGTGGTTAACAGCCTGATAGTACTCAACAATACAGGCTGAAGTTGAACAATGTGAGAAGCAGTGCAAGGTAAAGGTTTCCTGGCTGTTGGGGCAGCAGCCTGGTTTGTGTGTGCACAACTAGCCCCATCCCCTCCCTTCCAGGCTCTCACAGTGCTCGTAGGGTTGTACCATCTGCTGGAGCACAATTCAGAGGTAGCTTTAAAGTGATGATAGCTCTGGGAAATGATAATCACTGGGTCATAGAAAGCTGTACTGCAGTGTATAAATAAGATAACAGAAAGTGCTGAGCAGGGCATGTTTGCATTATGAAATGTATTTTCCTTTTTCCTGTATAAAACCTGTCTTGAAAGCATGGGGAATGCAGCAGGATTGAAAACCAGAAGGAAAGCAACACAGCCCCAGAAGCTGCACAAAGAGGAGGGGGATGAAGGAATGGTAAGCTGTAGTATTATTGACTGAGGAATGATAAAAGAGGAAGGAATTCAACAGTTACATCTATTTCGCTCGGTGCAATGGCATGAGATCAAAGGCTTACGTTCACATTAGCCCAGAATAATGCATACTCCATAAATGATGCAAAGCTAGGCCACATTCCCAAGATGTGACAATGCCTCAAGATGCCCCTTTGCTAAGTTCAGGTCAAGGCAACAGGCTCCTGCATATGAAATTCTTTTTCAAAGCACACAAACGTACTCAAACCACTGGGCATGGAGATCAACAACATTCAGGGCAGGCAGGATGTCCTCCACTGTCTTCTACTTTTCCACAGATGGCTTTGTAAATTCAGTCAATTTTCATTCATTTGCAGGGTTTTTCCCAATTGCTGTTGATATTTCAGAAGATTCAAACTGTCCACCGAAACACAGAGAAGCTTGGGCTGAGAAATTGTATTTTATTTTATTTGTAAAGCAGGCATCAGAGCAGAAAGCATCAGAAAATGGTCAACTCAAATCCCAGAGATGTGGCTCAGTCCCACCTATGCACTGGCAACCTCTGTGACCTTGATCAGCTCACCTGGGACAGCCCCTTTACTGGCTGCAGAGCAAGAACAGTGTCAAATGGCTCCTGAAAACCCCAGTTTGTTTTTTTCTGAGACATGTTTGTCAAAGCCACTGAAAGATTCAGATCAGTGCTGCTTGTACCTTTATTCCTGGGGGATCCAGCCATCGTAGATACCTTAAAAAAAAGGCCACCAGGACACATCCATGTCATAAATTCTTTCAAGAAATCTCAATCTCTGGGACTCTGTATACCATTAGCTAAATGGAGATGAATATTTATTTCCCCTCACCTTTTACGGTTTGGTTGGTGCAGGGAAGCGTTGCCATACCAACAGCGATCCAGCCTGGCCGTAGGACAGGGCTGGAAGTGTGGAGGTGCAGACATCCCAGGCCAGGAAGAAAATCCTCCTCTCCGTCCCTCCCTCCTTTCTTCCCTCCCTGCCTCCCTCCCTCCTCTCCCTGGAAGAGAAGCAGTTTCTCTTTGTGAGAGAGCACAAAGGGGAAGAAAGAAAAGGAATTGTCCATCAAGCTCAGCAGAGCCTCGGGGGCTTTCAGCAGAGGATGCCACAGCCTATGAGGAGAGCGAGGCACACTGAAGACCGATTTTAAAAGGACAGTTCAACCCCAGCTACACTGAACTGCCTCCAGCAGTCCCCAGCCTGTGAAGAACATGTGGCACTGAAAGACTCACTGACATCTCCCTGTGTTTTGCTTTCCACAGATCAGCACTGCTTCCTGCTCACGGGGAGAGCCGAGTCCCCCGCTGTTTGTGGGGTGCGCAGTGGTGCTGCCCCAGAGCCAGACTCTTCCTGGGGGCTCACAGCAGGCACCACTGATCTGGTGGGTCTTCTGGGTCCCTTCTCACCTGCCAAAAACATCAGCAGGCCTGTAAACGTTACATCAGGGAAGATGTAACAGATACATTCGTTCCCTGCCAGGGGCTGTAAATCCTGCAGACCCAAACAGGGTTCTAGCCAGTACTGAAGGGAAATAAACCATGCATCCAGTGCCAAACCTGTGTCCCACTCCAGACACCCTTCTCGAGACACTGGAACCAGAAAGGGACTGTCAATAAGCACAGAGAACATGGTGGTTATGAGAGGAGACTGGAAAGAAAATGAGAGAGAAGCCACAGAAATTACTCAGGGCAGACACAATAAAGCCATGTTTATATTTATATACACACATATGTGTGAGTGTGTGTGTATGTGTGTGTGTGTGTGTGTGTGTGTGTTACAATAATTAATGATGCAGAAAAAATAAGACACCTTTTCTACATCTTTTCTCATGTATAAGAGGTGAATGAATGTAAACAAAAATGGAGCAATTCAAAACCTCTACAAAGATTCCAGACAACACAGCCATAAAATCCTCCAAGACCATGCAGACCCACTGAGAACACACCCAAAACCAGACCCAGAGATCTTGAATATCTAGAGGTACAATTATCTACTAAAAGTAAACAAGCCCCAGGGAAGTGCAAAACTCCTTGGATTGCAGGGGGATAGGAAAAGATCCATTCTTCAGAGAATGACAGACCACCTGTGAAAGCAGGAATATTCTAGTGCAGACTGGAGCATCTAAATCAAGAGGTATTCACATGCATTTACCATGAGAAAGACCAGGTCTTTGTGGGATTAAACCAAGGTAGCATGGAACACCAAAGTGAGGAGAAAAATGGAATTGGGTGATATGAGGACTATTGCTGCAGTTTAAGGCTCTGCCTTACCCATGGCAGACTTTTTGGCCCTGACCTCCCAATTTCTCTGGTTATTGATCTACAAGACCAAGCTGGCATATTTTTCCATCTTCCCTCTCCTGGGCCTCACATCCTTTGTTGTCCTGATCTTTAAACCTCAGTGACGACAAAGAGTGAAAGATTTTCACAGTTAATGCAGTGAGAGTTAAGTGATCAGAGAAACAAAGTTATACATCTAAGCCTAGTACCTTCATAGGTGACCTGGAAGATGGGCTCAAGACACCTTGCAGGAAGACCTTGGAGAGGTCTGGAAGAGTGGATTAACAAGAAACTTATGAAGTTCAACAAGGATAAGTGTAAGGTCTTACACCTGGGAAAACATTATCCAGGAATAAAAATGTAACAGGAACATAAACCTGGCTAGGAGCAGCTCTATGGAAAAGGACCTGCAGGTCCTGCTGGACAACAAGCTCCCTGAGAGTGAACAGTGAGCTGCTGCAGCACAGCAAACCAACAGGATGTGGGTTGCATCAGCCAGCAGAGATAACAAAGTCATTATCCCACTCTAATTAGCCCTTGTCAGGCCACATCTGGAACACTGTGTTCAGTTTTGGTCACTGTTACACTAAAGAAGTCCTGTGGACCAGATGGAGAAGGTCCAAAGAAGGGCCACAGAGATGATCAAAGGGCCGGGAAGCTGCCAAGTGAGGAGAAGTTGAGACAACTGGGTTTATTCAGCCTTGAGAAAAGGAGGCCTAAGGGAGACCTTATCGCCATGCTCTCATACTTAAGAGGGTGGCTATGGAGAAGATGGAGACTCCCTTTTTACAAGGAGTCACACGGAAGATGGGTAATGGATACAATTTACTCCTGGGGAGATTCCAATTAGACATAAGAGGAAAATTGTGCACAATGAGAACAATTAGCCATTGGAATTGTCTCTCCAGGGAAATGGTGGGTTTCCCAGCACTGCACACTTTTATGACTCAGCTGGAGCGGGTGCAGTGCCATCTTGTCTAGAACTTGCTTTTGCCAATGTTGGATCAGATGATTCTTAAGGTCCCTTTCCAAACTGGCATCCTATGATTAGAAGATTCAAAATACATTTTTGGACCGGACATCTACTGTTTGCTCTTTATGGACTGCAGACCTGCCACACTCACACCCTCATCAAAAACTCCTGGACGGGTAAACACCTCCCTCTTGAGAGCCTCAGGAGCTCTGACATGAAGAACAGGTTCAGCCACTCCTTTGAGACATTTTATTAGAGAGGCTGTACCACTTTTAGAAAATAGCCTTTCTAAGCACTGTGAAGTTTGGGTGTCTGGGAACATATCCACTCATTTCCAAAAGTTTGTCATGAACATAGAAAAAAAAAAAGCTGGATTTTGAAAAACTATGCTGCTGGCCAAGATGATTGCAAGGATGAGCTAGATGAGCAGATGTAGACCAGGGAGAGAGTCCTGCTTTTCCTGGTGGAGCTATGCTTAAGTGAAATCCCTTCACCAGAAATAATGAAATGGACATCTATGACAGCATCTGGAAGCTATTTCTGGATATACTTCAACGAGAGCAAATGCATTAGGGGTGGACGAGGCAGCCACAGAGAGGTTGGGAGAGTATGGAGGCCTCAATTAGGGGGAGAGGAATATGAGAAGGAAGAAAGAAGAGAAGCAGCCAGCCCCACTGAAAAAATGGGGAAGGCACTGCTAAAGGGTCACAGTTTGTAATCATACCAGCCTGCCAGATTTTATTTCTGTGCAGGAAATATGCCGGGAGCATAACTGCTACTCCCTGGACTTAAAAAAAAATTGAATGGTTGAGTTAAAATGAGGGGGAGTAAAACGTCATTATAATGAATGAAAATAAAATGTCTTGATCAAGCACCATTATATCAAGAGGGATGAATGGTTAAACAACAGCCATAGCTACATCAGTCCAACTTTCCCCTCCTGTTTTTCTTCCCCTTCACAATTGTAGGGTTAAGAAATAATAGCTATGAAGTTTGTCTAAGAATGGCATTAACTGCTGTTTTGTATTGATGCAAAAAATAGAATAGATTAATACTTTGTCACTGTATTTTCTTTACCTACATGTATAAATATCAATAAAAGCTTTAAGCTTTAAGGATGTTCACTAGATAATTACTTCCTTGAAAAGTCCATTAGACATCTCGTGCTTTTATGCCACAGAACAAACACCAAAAGAACAGTTACAGACTCAAAACAATTTCTGATGCAAAAGTTTATTTTTCCTTCACCTTGTAAAATTAAAAAAAGTCCTCAGGGAGCAAACAAATATAGCAATTATGCTGCCAAAACCAAAAGAGAAGCCCTTCAGTGAAGATGAGAATCAGTTCCTGAGCATTTTCATCTCCTCACTGTCTCACAGGCATGCCAGAGGCACACAGCTCAGGGAAAGCCAGACACCCATTTGCAATAATTTCAAACAACCCCCAGCCCCATTGTCACCTCTCCAAGCATCTTAGAAATGGTCTTTCTGCACAATGCAGAGTGGACTGGTGACCTTTACAACGTGCCAGCTTGCTCTGGGCTCATGTGAGCAGCCCCACCACTACCAGCAAGGGCTTTCCTGCTCTTGATTCTCCTGTGCTGTGCCTCCTCCAGAGGCACTGGCATTGCCTCTGTACAAGACATGAAATTCCTAAAGAGCTGCAAATCACTGCTTTTCACTTCTATTTTACCCCTCAGACTCACGCATCCAGTGCTCAGCCTGCCTTCTCCATCAGGCATGGTGATGTCTTGGAAGGCATCCTTGGCCATTGTCTTTCCAGAGCTCTGGTGAACATGTCCCACCCCACACAGAATGCTCTTTTTTATTCATCACAGCTTTTATTGATTTGTATTTGTCTGCATTATCTGCTCGGGTCATTTGCTGGCTCTCCGACAGGAGGGTCAAATTCAACCTGGGTTCTCTTTGTGGTTTGCTACAAAAAATAAAAAATGGGTACCAGCAGTAAAAGTGATTGTTTCTTGTTACTGGTCTCCATTAAATTGGCCAGGAGCACATCCCAAGCTGATGTGTGTGGCTGGAGAGGCACTGAGCACTGCAGGGTTTGACTCAAAAATGCTTTGGCCTTGGAGTCTGCCCTCACCCAAAACCAAGCACTTGTGTGATGGGAAGCCACAGCAGGAGGTCTCCTCTGATGTTCCCACATGAAAACAAAGGAGTTTCACCTCCTGAAGAGGAAATACACAAAAATATACATATATAGAGACCTGTAGATGAATCAAGATGTATTTATACCTACATGTAACACCTTATATAGAGATGCAGACCTTAGGTTGACATGGTTGGGCAAAAAAGGATTTTCTAGAGGAGAGAGGCTGCTTGCTTTTGCAGGGTGAAGTGTGCCCTGATTAAATGTGTGAGCACTCACCATTTTCACAACAGAAGGTTCAAAGCAATGCTATCCTCCTGTGCATCACTGACTCCTGGAATGCCATCTAAGGTCCACCTTGTCAGTGCAAACTGACTTGCTGACTTTAACAAGATCTGAAACCACTCTAAGCCTCTCTTTTAAAACCAGCTTTTGGAGACCAGCTCATGCACCTGAGCCAAGTTCTGGCTGCTTTGCTCCTGTTTTTAATTAACAGGCATCTCCGACTCCTGAATAGACACCTTGATTTTGATGGGAACTGGTTTCATTTTTGAAGCCTTGGGCACTTCCAGGGCTAGGGAGCTGGTGGGAGCAATTCAGTCAGTGTCTGCTCTTGGAAACCATGGCTCTCACCAGACTTGGCTGGTTCTGCTCATGCCTGGGCCATGTTCACACCCCATGGTCACCCCCAGGATGCTGTTACGTGGAGTGGCAGCTTTGTCCCTCAGGACAAGGTGTCCATCAGGTGGCTGTTGTCCATCAGGCAGTACCACAATGGAGCTGCTGCTCTCACAGTGACAAAAGGGGTGCAATTCAATTTTTTCCACACCATATAAATCCAGCCTCTTCAAGGGCACCACATCTGATTTTATTACTGCCATAGCTAACAGGAGAAGCAGGACAAAAAGCCAGGTGAAAAAGGTGTGCATGCTAGGGATGTGGGCATGTTTACCATTCCTTTCTGCTAATCACAGTGATGCATTTGTATCACTTCCACAGATATATGTCTTCACTCCTCAGACTGGTTCTAGCTGATCTGTATAATGTATGCAGAAGGCTTGATTCTCACCAAACAGAAATAGAAAGGAAGATTTGCTGTGAGAAAAACCTATTTTTTTCTGTGAATATTAATCATTTCAGCTTTGATAGTGAAGTGATATGAGTGAAAAAGCCAAGAATTGCTCCAGGGCTTCACACAGATGACTATTGTAGAAAAGACATTTGCTGGAGATAACGCTGCTTAAGCTCAGAATCATTATACAGTACACAGTTAACTCCAATCAACCTGTTTGCTCCCCAAGATTTAAACAGAATTAATGTGACATCCCAGCTGATGCTGGAACTCAGCAACTCAGAAAATAAAAGTGACAAATTAAAGCAAGTTCCATATGTGTTTTAATCTTAAATGGCAAAAAGAAAACCATTATGCCAGATGATAGGAGAGCAATATGGTCCCAATACACTGTTCATCTCCTTAGCAGCTTTAAATAATGTTTGGTACGTTTTGCAGGAAGAAAAGTATGGGGATTGCTCTAAAAATTTCCATGGGTAAGAAAAAGGTCATCACCTTTTAGCCTGGAAAGTCAGAATAGATTTTGGAACAGCTAACACACATCGCCAGAATCTGCTGGTCATCTGGTCATCTTAAAAGATTTTCATAACGCGACAAAAATCTTCGCATTTCAAACCAAATTCAAAATTTTTAGCTAAAGATCAAATAGATGAATGCCTTTCCTTTCTTTGGGAAATGCACAGACATGAGGGGAAACTTGTGTTACACCCACCCAATCCTATTTATGCTGCAATATTTTAGAGCTCCATGAAGGACACAACCCTTAGAGGCAGGCCTTGCAAAAGAGCAGTCTGCAGGATGAGGAGACAATGGAAATTATGAAATTTTGACGTTTTGGAGTTTTGGGGACTGAGGCACACAGAGGCTGTAAGTGAGACACTGAAGTGCACCCAGAACACAAGTGGCAGAGCTGGGTGTTATCAGTCTTCTTCCACAGACTTCAGTGCCCATCTCACACCTCTGGTGGGCAGATGACCACTGCTGCAAGAGGGGAAGATGAAAGGCCACAGAATTACCATCAAGGGAATGTGCATCAGCCACTGGTACATGGCTGAGTGAAGAAGCAGAATTGGATAATTGGAGATGGATGGTCAAATGTGCATTAACAACTGACTCCTGCTCCGAGCTGAAAGGGCTGGCTGCTGATGGAATTAAAACAATGCTCTGAGTTACCTTAAACAAGCAGTGAAATTAAAAACAAACAAACAAACAAACAAACAATAAATAAATAAATAAATAAAGCCCCTCTTCCATTATTGATGCTAAACATCCTTCCACCGTAAAAGGCAGCTCGAAGTAGCATTAAAATGTGTTTCTTTTTTTATGAAAACTAATTATGCCTATTTGCTACTTCTATCCTTCCTTCTTCCCCATCATCATCAGTCTCACAGGTCATTCTCTCTCTTTCTGTTTGCCTCACTACATTTCCTCCTCCTGCTAATTTGCTGTAACAGAAGCAGCAGCAGGATTTTCCTATTCATCAGTGAAGAGGTCTGAGATATGCAGCTCTGGGAACTGATGCATATTTACAATATCATCAGGAAAGCTCAGCCACCACGTTGGTTTGGACAGTGTGCACTCTGACAGCCCCAAACCAATCAAACAGCAGGGCTTAAATCTCCAAAACATAAGAATCTTCCAAGTTTTACCTCATCTGTGGTTTCTAGGGAGGTTTTTAAGAAGGGTAGGAGAAATAATACTAAAAATGAAGTATACTTTGGAAACTTCTAATTATCAGAGTCTGTGCATTACAAGGAATAAATGCTAACATATTGTAAGATGCAGCACAAAGAAGGATCACACAAAGGCACAATGAGACTGATAAGAAGAATCACAAAAAGAGAGAACAATATCTTCTTACACATATATGAAACCTTTCACTTTGAAAAAAAAATACAGCCTACAGGTAAAACTCCACTGGCTTGTGCTAGTATGAAATTAATTTTGACCTAGTTTTTTTTATTTTGCATTATAATACATATTATTAAATTAAAAAGTCAAAACATAAAATTTTTATCCTTCCTTTTGAAGCACTGATACATTTCATTCTGACAACACGAGGACATTTTGATATTTGTCAAACGTTTTTGATTTGTTCTCCTTCCACCAGCTCAAAATGAAACTGGATGAACCTATCAAGGCTTCAAGACAGATGTAAAGTGTAATGTTGTTATGGCAAGTTCTCCAAAATAGGATGAAGGCGGGGTGTAACAGCAGAAACAGGAGCACACAGCCAGGATACCAAAGTCTTTCTAATCTCCACATTTTATCAAGCAACCTGGACCTTATCAGATATATCACACTGACTGTGTTTATATCTCCTGCATGGAATCAGATGTTTTCCTTTGAAAAAATAAAAGAAGAGTACAGGTAAAGAAGATTGTGCACAAGATGTTGGTTTTTAGGTAGAAGAGCTCCAAGGCACCACCCAGAGCTATAATAAAGTTAGAGCAGCGCCACAGTCGTGAAACTCCATATTTGATGTGCATTTGCAACAAAGAGATGCCACTCCTAGGCGACATGTCCCACAATGAAGAACCAGGTTAAATTATGCCAGTAGGATTAGGGTAAGAAATAACATCTCTGTGACAACAAATATTGAGCAAGAGAGTGAAGGTGGAAAGTAATGAAGGGAAAATGATGTCATTAAAAAAAAAGGAAAGAGGAGAAACAGAAATTACATTGAGAAAAGTTATAGCCCCACCATTACATGGTAGCTGGGGTAGAGGTTTCCTTCTTTCACAAGTGATAGTGCTTCTTTTAATATTTTGGTACAGTGGATTTCTTTGATAAATCCAGAGAGAATCTGGAGAGGGTCTAGTACTGTGGAAAAAGAACACATACTATGGAGGTAAAAAAGAGACATTAAAATCAGTATTTATACATACAAATTCCATGGGACAGTAGGAACTTTGTGTCCATAACATCAGGATCCAGTGCTTTGCCTTGTAACACTAAAAATACAAAACACAAAATATTTACAAAACATATATATCTATAAACAAAATTAAACATACTCCTGGGTGTGGTCCACACTCTCATTACGTCATCTTGTCTCAGTTTCAACTGCATGTTCATTTCACCTCAAGCAGGCCAAATAGTTCTTCTTTGGCAGACTTTCTTTTGAAAGATGACGCATTTTATACTTCAAGATTGCTTCCATTCCCAATGAACCTCTCTTAGTCTGCATGGAAATTCCTCTGCATCCCAGACAGTGACTCGTAAAGCAGAGAGGACAGGCAGTCCTTCTGGTGCAGGGCAGAAATTCGTGACATCCCAGGTTTCCAGACAGACTTCTCCCTTCTCTGCTCCACTCAGTGCCTCTGAGTTACACAGCCAGACCCGTCTCCTTGGCACACTCAGAAGCATGATTTCCACCTCCAGCAATTAATGCTTAATGAAAAAACAGTAGCCACAACAGCTCTGTACGAAGACCCGAAACCATCTGTTTCTGCCTTGTTAGTGTGCGCTTTCCAGAGTGACCAATCCACTTCGTACCCACAGCGTGGTGTGCATCTGTTAAAGAAATATTTAACTGCACAGGCTCTGGGTGGATTTCTGGTGTGGGGGGAAAGAGGCAAAGGGAGCCAAAATAAACACTGGCTTGATTATTTTAAGGTACATCTCTTGCTCAAGCACACTAACATAAATCTCACCCAAGACACAGGAAGGTGGAGTTATGCTGGAGAATGCCTTTGGCTTGTCTTGGGAAGGCTGCTAAGAATAATTAGATTGCTTCAGTTTAGCTGCTTTTTAATGACCCATGCATGCACCCCAACCTTCACTTTCCCTAATATGGTGTTGAGCTCCTGCATGTAGGGAGCAGCAGGAAAGGGGGGATTTGTTGACAATGCATTTGGAAAAAAAAAGAAAAAAAAAAGGCACCGGCGCCGTTGTGTGTCAATACTCATCCAAATGTGCCCATTTGATATTTTACTGACAGAACTGAAAATATGTTTGAATTTCAAACTTGTCGAGATGGCTGGGATGCAGGGATTATTTTCCCCTGAGGGCAGATAAACAAGACGGATGGACTAAACTCCGAACCGCCTAATGATCAAAATGCAAGGTAAGCTGTCATAGAGGGGGCTCTTCTCATCCTTGCTGACAGCATGAATTCTGCTGAATTATTTCTAGTCTTCCTGATTAATGGGCCTGGCGACTAATTAGTTTGTGGGTCTTGCTCGTAAATGGCACTTTGATAGCTGCCACTTTGAGGGAAAGACCTCACTGATGTCAGCTGGAGATGTGCTCTCCAAAAAACCCATCCCTGGATGATCCCACAGCTGACAGTGGGTGCACAGGCACAGCTTGGCCCTAATGGTAGAGCCACAGTCCTGGCTGGGATCCCAGGTCCACACTGTATCCCACAGTACTTTGGAGAATACCTCATTAAAAGGAGAATCATTTTATTACTCCATCCCATTATTCCCAGCTGCTGCTTTCCTCCTTGCCTAGAAGAGCTAGAATCAGGTTGCTCTGCCATCACATCAGGAGAACAGTATCTTACACAAACTTCTAGATCCCACTTTTCCCTAAAAATGCTCCCAGCTATGGAATGTTGGGGTCAGGGCCCACACCTATGGCAGATGACACACAGGCTTTGGATTTACAGCTGTTCTGAGACACCAGAAATGGGCTGATGTCTCATTTCATTTAAGCCATCACAATTTCAGGGGATTTTGTATGCTGGGAAGGATTTCAGTCCCAAGATGTATCAATGCACTGAACCCTAAAAAGAATGTGCTCTACTACAACCAGAAGAATTGTTCTGTCTGAATTCTTTGGTCTGATGAAAAAGGAGAGAGGATATAAATGACCATAGCCACTTCCTGAGCTCCTCCTTCACTCCAAGAGCACTAGGAGCACTTGCTCAGTGTCCCACAGCACAATCCATTTTGACTGTGGCTCAGTTTGTGCACAGGTAGGAATTCCTTAGTGTGCCCCTGTTGCACCACATACAAGAAGAACTTGCTCACCCCAAACAAAAGGTGGGAGTGACTTGAGGACAGTGTCAGGAGTGACATACAGGCTCATCTGCACCATCATCTTGAGATCTGAGATGTGTTTCCACAGAAGTATATTTCCTCACAGCATTTATTTCTGAAAAGATGTCCCTTGAGCTGATACCCTGTGGAGTCACACATGGGCAGAACAGAGGGAAGACAGCTTAGTAATTCTGTGCCATTATTTGTCTTTCCCTGATTAATACTAATTATGCTGAAATGAGTCACACAAAATGGAAAGTCCAACCCTTGTGCATTTTCTCACCCCTGTGGTCCAGGGATCGCATCCTTAATCCACCTGTAACTGAGTCCGATATTTGAAGAGGTGTAAAACACCACTCTGTTTGATCATTAAGTCACAGACTTCCCTTTGGAAGTGTCTCTCCCTCAGTTATATAGAACAGAAGGAAATCTGGTAGAGATTTTCATGCCATGGTGCTCCTTCTCCTCATAAGGACCCACCTGCTGGGAGCCACTGACTTGGCAGCTCCTGTGAAATGATGGACACACACACAGTGAAGGGGGAATCTGTCCTGATCCTTGATTCGGTAGTGGCACAAGTATCTGGAGATTAGTCATGGCAAGGTTTGAACCTCTGATTTCAGTGCTCTCCAAAGAGCAGGTACAGAAAATCCTACACCTGATACACAGTTTGTTCCCTCTTCCTCTTCAGCTCAAATGGCAAAAAACACAGGACACAAAGATAATCACTCAGTGTACAACTGGCAAAATCCCATCCCCAAAAACAGCCTGTATGACTGCAATCTTCCATTTTCCCCACCTGCAGGAATTAAAAACTGTGCTCAAACATTCAATCCAGAATGCCTTAGGGCTCAAAAGCCTATATCACAGCAACCTTGCCAGGGTTTTTGTCCTGTGGTGGCCCAGTGCAACTGAAGAACTGCATCAGGTCTTGGTACTAAATTTCCTGCAAGTTAACTTCCTCTATGTGGTCCATGAGTCCTCCTGGCACACAAAGGCTGTGGAAAGGAACCACCCTGAAGGGAGAGACAATCTGCTCCAGGTAGAGCCCAGACAACTCCAGGAAAGGGCAGCCTTTGCCAAAAGACCAGAGTGCATCTATTAACTAACCAGCAGCATATCTGCACTTGCAAACAAAGCAAAATCTCACTCCAAAAGTGCTTTCCAGCACTCAGGTCTGGATAGATAATTCTGCAAGAGGAGCTTTGGTGTAAGAAACTCTCCTCCAGCTCAAAGTATTAGAGACTGTTAGAGACATGCATTATTCAGCTCCATTCTGTTCTGATGACTTGTTCAGCTCAGTGGCTGTATTGCAAAAGGTAAACAGGTTTCTACCCATAATCTTGTTGTCTCTGAGCAGCAATCCATCTGTCTCTCATTTATAGTATCGTCTAGTGGTGTGTCTTCTTACCCAGGTAACACTCCCTTCAGATGCTATTTTAATACCGCTGAAGACAGACGAAACCCTAGATTTGCCTAAGCAAATTTAAAAGAGCTATTTAAAGATAAAGATGCAGCAAAGCTGAAGCTAATACAGTAAAGATTTCTCAGGAGGGTTCCTAAATGGAGAAATTACTGAGAAAGAAAATAATTCACCAGAAAGCTCCATGAAATAAAATGAACTATAGCAGCTTCTAGTTAGGACAGTATCGTAAGGGATATATGCACGTAGAGAAATCTTGGCATTGTAAATTTCATTCCTAAGAGGCTTCCGTCTACTAGTGGAAGATCTAAGTTTGACTCTAGTCTTTGATAAAAATATCTAATGCTCAATTTAGAAACTTCTCAGGAGCCTGAAGCTTGTGCTGTTTCTCAGCACACTGAGGACAGAAAGGTCCATAGCTCATGAGACAAAGACGATGGGAAACAGTTAATAGGGCAATAAAAGCCAGGTTACATGTTTTGGGAATCTAAGTACCATGGGTTGGTTTTGCACTGCTGCAAACTGTGCTATGAAAATGGAGGTTATTTGCACTCTAAATAGATAATTACCCATGTCATTCAGAGTCCCTTGCGCAAAGAAATGGCTATTGTCAAGATGAACCAGTTTTTCGAGTCTGACAAACAGATCAGCTCCTGAGGGTATATGTATTGTCCTGTTAACTAACCCCTTGACAAAGAGGACCTACAGTTATAAAAACATGCTGCTCCCACTGGCCATTTCGGATTAAAAGTGAAAAGGCAGAAGCAAAACCTGACTTTAGAAACACGAGGAGACTCCAGCGTCTGGAGAAGCAGACATGTGAAAGGATATTAAGGAAGAGGAAAGATCCTGGGCTGAATAAATTGGTCTGATCAAAGCCCAAATAACACTCAAGAGCAATGTCAGAAGTGAAGCAAGGTTAAGCATATGCAGATGTTTCACTGTTCAGTCTCAATCTGTACATGACCTCTTGGACTATCTGACTCAGACAGTAAGTGTGTCTAAAAGGCTTTGGGATGCCTACTTGTTACAAGCCTGAAATAGTAAACAGTAAATCAAAACCTCATGCAAAGGCAGGGCCCTGGGAGAGAACAGGCTTAAGTGGAGTGGGTGCTTCCAGATGTCAGCCCTGGTCCAAAGGCGGCTGCATCTGAGCAAGGAGGTGATTGATTGCCTGTATGAAGAAAGGAGAAGGAAAAAGATAGTGTCTACAAGCTAGTGCCAGTGAGCAAAACTCCTCAAAGCAGTGCCCCAAGCTGGCGGCATCAAAAGGCAGCGGCACCATTTGGCAGCAAGAGGTGGCCCTAGAAGGGCCACCAGGCTGAGGCACCACAGCCTGGGACACCCTGCCCTCAGCAATGCAGCATTCCCAGCACAGCATCTCCCCAAGAGCAGGGGCACAGCACCCGGAGCCCAGCATGCCCATCCTCCCCATTTTCACCACTATGACCTCCTCAGAGCTGAGCCCAGGGCTCAGACAGATCACTGAACATGAGTACTAACCTCACCATTTAATGTACTTTTGGGAGATACCAAACTGCTGAGGGAATCACAACAACCACACCAAAAACTGAGTGCTACAAACATCCCAGGTGCTTCTTCATCCTGCATCACCTCTGTCAAAAGCAAAAAAAAAAGCATGCCAAATGGTCTCCATCTGTACAGCACCTTGCACAACAGAGTTAAATTTCAGGCACAGCCTCTAGCCATTCAAGTAAGGTAAGCATTTCATGTCAAGTGACAAATATATGAAATATCAATTATTATTTCCACAGAAATCTCATGGGGACAGGTGGGAATTCTTCAAAAGGACCATATGCATTCAGTTCTTCACATTAATAACTCATTTACTGCAAACTTTCTTCAGTTTAAAAATGTCAAAATTAATTGAAAAGAACCCAAGCATTTAGATGGGTCTTGGACAGCATGTGAAATAATACACCAATACAGAAACTGACCAAGACAATAAAAAAGGCTATATCAACTCATGTCAAACTTCAGCTGTCACAAAATCACTCAATTTTTAGAAGATGGGTACTCATCACTCCTTTAAAACATAAGTCCCTTCAAAAGAGTGTCTTTCAACTAAGATCCCCTTAGATCAGAAATCTCTTCTGAAAGTATTTTACACCTCTCATTCTCAGGTCTCCTAGTGCACCAACGTTAAGGAGAAGACCTGAAGCATCATTCTATTAATATCAAAACTTAAGATTATTTTTGCTTATAGACAACTATTTTTGGAAAGCTTCATACAACAGTCAGGACAGATCGTTACTTGTAAGCACTTACCTACAGTTTCTTCTAAGTACACACCAAGGACAGACAGCTCTCAGTATTTACCAACCAAGGAATTGTCTTGCCATTAAAAGTGGCAGAAACCCCCAGAAAGTGCAGGTGAGGACACATCCTCTGATGAAACAGGGGTTGGGAAGCAGGGAAAGGTACATTTTATCTTTCAGGAAAAATTAGGAGGATAGACTTGGTGTAGAAATGCTTGTGGAAGGAGTAGATGAGAATCTCCCCCAAAAGGAGACTCCACCACAGGGAGTCATTACAGGAAGGTCTTTCCAAAAGCCACACTCTCCATCAGACATTTCCTAATCAAATTCAAGTCCAAAATCACAGGGCAGGGACTGACTGACCAATCTGATGAAAGAGTGCAAACTAAATAACAGTACAGCATTCAAGAGACTATAAGAGTGAGGTTTTAAGTTTTTCTAGACTTCAGAAATATGAGACCTAGGGGAAAAAAATATAACAAAATTCTTTGAACTGTCTTAATCCAAAACACATTGGTGTTCTACGAAGGCTTCACAAAAAAAAAATGAATGCAGTTATAAGTCAAGCCAAATGCAGCAGGAGAAGCCACTGAGATGGATATCAAGGTCTACCCATCCAAAAGGAAACCTTAGTCTCCAGCACTGCCCATCTAACACCCCTCATCAGGAGAAATAAAAAATTATGTTTTTTTATCTTAGAAAGAATTATGATTCCAAATTGCAATGATAAAAAACTTGCTGTCATTTCATGTAGTTAGAAGCAGGCTTGTTCAATTCAGCTATGATTATATCCTCTTCCAAGTGCCTATTGGACAAAAAAAATACACAGAGGATTGCTGTACACACAGAAAGACAAGAGAGAAAGTAAAACAATCATGCAGTGTATAAAATACTGCACATATAATTTATATATAAACAGTATTTATGTATCTAGGAGTTACTAAGCATGGTTGCTTAAAGAAAATGTTTAAAATATCTAAATGCAAATACTCTAAACTGCAGAAAGCCGAGGTTTTCCTCATGTCTAATTCTTAAATTAAGCATTTCAGAACATCATTGAGGTAAAATTTCCTCTCTCAGAAAGGCTGCGTATTCAATTCCTCACTGGCAAAGGAATTTTTACGGAAGGCTAATGCTTTCTGTAACATTTATCCTTCATAATGTGGCTTCTCAAATAATTTTGTCAGCTTTTTCTCCTGCGCTGTTATAAATCTGTACCTTCATGGTCATAGTTTTACAAAAACCATGTCTTCTGCTGACACAAAGGCAGCAGCTACTTCTCAGCCCCACCACACAGGTTAGCCAAACACAAACTTCAAATTAAAATAGCACAGATAGTGGACATAAAATCCAGAAAACAAAGAGACATGTAACTGAGACTGTCACATGCAGCGCCACGCAAACTGACACCACACCCCATCATTCCAGTTAAACCCAAAACAACTCCCTTTCAGCCTGGGACACACTTTCTTCTCACATTCCATGGAACAGGTATTTGCTCACCTGCAGGATGAGAGGGGGAGACTGGCAAAAAACAAATACTGGGGGCTGGGACTCTCCAGCAACAGCAGAGCACTCCAGCCTGGAGTCACCAGGCACAGACCTGGGGAAAGGCGATGCCTGTGCGTTCCTAGGCCAAAAACAGGTATAAATGGCATCACAACATCAATTGCAGTAATTGGGGATTTGGTTGTTGTGCAAAACGAGTGCAGCTGGCATGCTGAGGTGTCAGACAGGGCTGTAGCAGAAGAGCAACCAAGAGTGTAAAGTACAGCAAGAAATGCACAGGAAGCTTCATCTCACGCTATTTGAAGTTGGGTGGATTTTTTTTAAAGCATGCTGCCATTTTAGTAGACAGAACTAGCAACACTGGTCAAGCATGGGACATCTGACAAGACCACACCACTCCAAGAAGACACAGCTGCCCCAGAACACCTTGAACACCTCAGCCAGCACCACAGAGCAACCCTGTGGGACAGGCACACGTGCAGTAGGAAGTCATGGAGGAGCCAGACCACAAAGGCATTTCTTTTGTCATGTGAAAGGAAGAGTGCTGCAGAAACCAGCTCTGCATGTTTTCAGAGGGGGGGGGAAGTACAATAGCAGTCAAGCAAAGAGAACCATTTGTGTTTTAAAGCTGACCTTGCTTTTTTTTTTCCATTTTTTTTCATGCATTCAGCTCTAGCATCAGCAGTGTGACCTTTTTAGTGTCCCCTCCTCCATTAGGTCATCTTTGTGTACATCTTAGTGCTAGTTCCATTAACTAGAGGCTTCACATCTTGGACATCCTCCCTTCCTGAACCCAGGTAATGGATTTCCAAGTCTAAACACAGTGTGCCATCACCATGAAAGGTTTCCAGAGGCAAGACAAGGCGCACGTTGTGGTAAAGGGGCTACACACAAGACAGAGTAGCAACAGGATCTGTCACTCATCAAAAATTCAACAGAATGCTAAAACTGCAAGCTTGAATTTAAGGATGCTATGCCTCAAACACGCTTGTCTAAATATTAGCACGAGCACATTTTTAAAAATATGGTTTAGACAAAATATTCGTGCATAAATAAACAACACCCTAGAGAAAAGGGCCAATAGGGATCCCACACAGCCAAGGCAGGGCCAGCAGGCACTCCTGCACCAGCAGGGGCACTGGGGAAGGCTCAGCAGTCCCCCTTGGGCCACTGAGCCAGGTGAGAGAGATACCAACAAGCTGACAGGGACATGGGGATGCCACTAAGACTGTGGGGCAATTCTCCAGGGACTACAAAGAAAGTCATGGTGCAGATTTGGGGGCTCAGCTGCTCACTTTTGCAGGCACTGGTTATTTTTGCAGTTGCTTATTTCTTGGTTTGGAAAGAGGTTTGATACAAAAAAAATCTTCTTCCCTGCTTCTTTCTTAGATACCTGTACCATTCTCTTCCTACACAGAGTTGTCCTGGAGTTTGGACTGGAGAGAGGAGAACAGGCTGAAGAAGTGGGCAGCGCACAGGAAGGTGAGTGATTGTCCTGTGGGTGTGACTGACAACCAAGGTACACATATGGGATATGCTGGGCTCTCATATATAGCTCGAATGTTCATGTACAGCATACACAGCTACCATTATCCTTTCAGAAGCACAAGCAAAATAAAACACAGGTGATTTTGACACAAGTTCCAATATCAGAGCAGTGCCTCCAGTTGTTAGGGAAAAGGTTATAATTTCTGTTTAAATTTGTTTTCAATTAATGCCCATTATCAATAAAGGCAAATATAAAACAAAAAAGCAAACTCAACAAAACCCAAATAGTTTCTCCGTTACACTCACACTGTGCTATAGAAGTCTTGATTCAGGGCAGAATTAGCCCCTCTTTGTCTAATAGCTGTTGTGGAAGTGGAATCATTGCACCCTACATGGAATTGGAATTGATGACAAACCTTGCAGTCACTCGTATTGCTTATTTTTCCTGCTGTAGGAGATTTCTGAAAAGATTCACTACAGTGCAGGTTAGAAGGTGACTCACTGGGCCAATGGCCAAGGAAGGAAATATTGCTTCTCAACAGGTTACATTCCTAAAATTCACCAATTTCAAGCAGTTTTCCCCTTGTATTTTAAAAAATTGGACTTCTGCTCCAAGGAACTGAAGAACAAAACAAAGGATCTTCTCTATCATTCCATAAAAATCACCACTGGCAGAAGGTTTTTTGCTTTTTGTTTAATCCTGAGCTTCTTTTCAATCAAGAAGTCATTCTGGGAAGAGCCTGGTTATGACCCAGTTTCTACAAACAGTACAGAGGCCTGAGCTGATCTAGGTTGAATGCAAAGGGGGCCATTGTTTTAAAAGTAAAATGACACAGAGCCAGCCGTGAGTCATGTCATGCACAGTGCCACAGAAGCTGCACAAACAAGTTAACAGTAGGGCAAACAGGTGGTGGGTGAGAGGTGTTGGGATCTGCCTCCTTCAGCAGCACCAGAGACCGGCAGGTAAAGGAGGAGGGGACACCTACCAGGGTTGTTACAAAGTCGGCTTTACTGCTGCTGCCTTTATGACAACAATATCGAGTAACTCCCACAACACAGTGAGGATAAGCTCTTTAAAGAAAATATAAAAGCATTAGCTTGGCAATTCATCCGAACCTCATCATGCGTCGTAGACATTTTTGAAGTTTAACAAAGAAAAGCACATCATTAAAGAATACTGCTCTATCACCATTCTTATGCAAATCCTTTCAGATAGTTGGGTGGAAAATTCCATCTAACACGCAGTGAGAAATAAATGTTGCAGGGTGGAAATTTCAGCTACACCGAGTGCATCTATCACTTGTATAATCCAAACTACTGTATGTGCCCTGACTACAGAATTAGTATTGATCCATTCACCATGTAAACATCAAGTACTTTCTATTATTACTTGAAATAGCATGCTATCACAATTTCTATTTCCTCCCTCTATCTTAAATAGAAGTATTGCACATTAGCTCTTCCCTTCATGTACTTTTTTGCACAGCTATCTAACTACAGTGTTCAAGGCTGTGCTGGGTTTCCTGCAGATATCTGCAGTATTACCATCAAAGTACTTTATTTTCAAGTCATCTCTGATGGAAGGCAATACGACTCTCATTTACACTGAAACCTGCTACTGTAACTTCTCCTGGTAAAACACACAGAGCCCTTTGTTTTAAGATCTCTGTTGTGACGACCATTGTGAATGACAACATCAAGCAGCTTCCCCAAATGTAGCTCACACACCTCTCAGGAGTATCACTAAGAGTGGACTGCAAGAATCTGAACAGCTATGTCATCTGAGCACATACAATTGGAGGGGAAAAAAATCATGATTTCCATCTCATTTGTCTCAACAAAAGTAAGCTGCTATGGCTTAAACACAGCTTTGGGAAGTGCTGGGAGATGCTAGAAATGTAACATGTTAGAACCTCACTTTTTCTCTGAGCATGATGAAAAATCTAAGATGGAAAACATAAGGGCTTGTCTCTAGGAAAGCTCTAAAATTTTTGACTGAGAGCTGGTCCTAAGCCTTCGGCAGGACACCCCAGACCCTGAGTGCTGAAGCACCGAAGCTCTGAGTCAGAGCCGCTCTGACTCAGCGTGCAAGGGGCAGGGAGGGACAGCAGCAACCCCCTGACCTTACAAAAGCAGCCCCCAGGAGTGAAGGCCATGAGGGTGGGGCAGTCTGTGCACCAGGGGCTAGAGGTGAGCTCGGTTGGTGGTCACCCTGCCTGGGAAGGAGCCCAGCTGTGGTATCCATTCAGTGGGGAGCCCTCTGCACTCACCAGAAAGGATGTGGTGACACGGAGGGAACTGCCATGAAAACATGCAGCCACACAGCAGTGTGAGGTGTGGCCAGGTGGATGATCTGCTCTCCTGCTCTCTGGGAGGAGACCTAAGAGATGGAAGGGAGAATGGAAACAGGTCTCCTCTCAAGACAGCAGGTGAATCCCTTCCCAGCCTCCCTCACCTTCCCAGCTGCACTCATACAACAGGAACAAGGCTCTGGAAACAGGGCCAGGCAAACAACAACCAGGATCTCCATTCAGGTTGGAGGAATCACCTAATGCGAGCCAGCCTAGTCATCCTACTCCTGCACGACCACCACCCCAGTCACAAAAAATAAAGGATAACTGTGTCAATGCCTTCCTTCTGAGAGGAACACAAGGCCCAAAATGCTGGCCAGACCCCTGCCAGCACACTGGGAACTCTGCTGCCTTCCTAGGTAAAGAAAGTTACTAGAAAACTCTGTAGTCTGGTGTGGTCCTCCGGTTATTATCCACTTCTGATTCTCCAGGTGGGCAGCGATGAATTCCCAGCAAGAAGCCTGAGGGCAATCAAGAGGTACCAGAGGGCTTGGGGGTACAAGTGTTGTTCTCTGCCCTGTTGGTTGTAGGGGTGGAAACAGGAAAATCCTACAGGTGAGCCTGTCTCTGAGCCTGGTGTCACTGGCAGGATTTTGGTGTTATTTGAGCACAGTTCTGTTTACTTGCCACTCACTGCTGACAGAGTACACCTGCTCAAAGAGGTGTTGAGTCCCCCACCCTCATTCTCGTGGGGAAAATGCTTCGCTGCTCTCTGCCTGCCACCTGTGGTGACAGCACAACACCACAAAGCATCCACATGAGGTGAGCTTCTCACCTACCACACAGCCATGCCATGGGCCACCAAAATATGCTCACTCTTTTGCGTCCAAGTGCAAAAATATAAAAATCTAATAAAGCACACAAACTGTAAAGCCCAGAGAAGGCATTGAGAATGGCAGGACTCTATTTCCAGAACAACAGTGCATCTCCCAGGTCTTCCCCTCACAAGCCAGCACACTAAAACGTCCAGCCTCAGAGGTCACACCAGTGCTTCTTCACTGCATTCAGGGCAGGTTACCCAATATCACAGCACACCAGACTGTCAGCTGCAATGAAAATTCCAGGAGCTCCAACCCCAGAAAACATCTGGGCAATCTCAAACAATGTAGGAGGGATGGCAGCAAAGGGTAGGCAGGAGGAGGTGGAGGAGGAGGACTCACAGTCTGTAGGTGTTCATGCACCTCCCTTTACAGACTCATTTCTGTCAGCAGACCTGCAGCCCCTCCCTCAGAGATCCATGTGGAAAACAAAGGAGACAGACAGTAAATGAGAGTGGATCAGACTGGAGTGGTAATGATTCACACCAGCAGATAAACTGACCACTGGGTGTTGGAGTGTTGGAGGGCAATTTCACCACTCCCTTCACACCCCTCCCACCAAAAAAGAAGGTAATAAGAAAGCCCTGTTTCTGGGAAAAGTATGTCAACTTCAGTGCTGGGCATGTTTCGTATTGTTCATTAAACATCATGCAGGTCTCTGGTCCCAAGCAACTGCTGACAGACATCTGCTGAATGGGATCCTTTAGATATGACTCAAGGAAGAGAGGATTTTCTCTCCTCAGAAAACCAAATAAACCGGGTGCCTGGGATGCACCAGGGATTATCTGACAAAAACCTGAACAGGAAGACAGAAGACTGCCTCCAGGTTCTGTCACACAGAGAAGTGTTCAGGACTCAACAGAAGCATTCTCCCTCAGCTCCCACCTTCTCAAACTGTATCTCAAACCCAATACGAACAAGAGGTCCTCCAACAGTTTCTCCAGGCCCTGTCTGAGCTCTCCTCCTCTAGGGAATTTCAGATGTAAGCACAAATGCCAGTGCTGTGTGCCATGTCATCCAGACTTAGCTGTGGGGCTGCTACAGCAAACAGTGACCAAAGTCACTAGAAGGAAGTTGCTGACAGACCCTGAAAACAAATCTGACAACCCAGCAGCAGCACTCAGAGAGAGGAGTAACTCCACTGCTCTAAAAAACAGGATGGGATTGTGATGTACTTTGAAATTCACTGGTAAGTGGGCAAATAACTCCCCTTGAGCTGCTTGAAAATCTTCAGAAAGGTGATCAGAGATGACTGTGTCATGAGTACATCATGGGAGGAGTTGGAAATGAAGGGAGGAGAAACAGAAGTGTAAGGGAGATGCAGGAGATAAATAAATGCATCATTAACTCAGTCAGTAGATCCGAATGGAGCTGCTTTTCACTAACACTGGCATCAAGGATATACTGTAGCAAGTCAGCACACCATTGACCAGCTTGGTCACTCCTTTATCCCTCTCTCACATCTTCCAGGCTTCTGTAATTATCACCCCAAGATGTTCTTGAGGATCGCCTCTGTGTCCTTTGCCCGATCTGCTCCTTGCTAGACCATCAGCATTCCTCAGTTTCTCAGGACACATTTCAGCCACCATGAACCTAAAATCATCCCTTGAAATTAGGTTGGTTTGTTTGCTTATTTAAAGCTGTGTTATAAAAACATGCTGAAGTATTCTTTTTTTTTAATTAAGCAATGCAAAAAAAAAAAGGGAAGCTGTGCTATCAGAATGACTCAATAAGTCTTGCTGTTATTCTCACACAACAGCTAATTATAAGGTCATAAAACAATTTTCCTCCTACTTAGCCTAAAATAGTCAAGTCTTACACATAACCAGGTACGTAAGAAGCAAGTAATGCTTTATCACTTACTTGGCAGCCCATCACCATCAGTATCTGTGACATGAACCCAGAATACTCCTGAAAAAGGTTAGGAGAGGAACACTTGCTAACATGCCAACACTGCTTCCTAATATTATGGCTAGAGTCTCCAAAAGGTAAAAGGCAAAGCTTCTCTCTGGGACACTTAGAAATGTGGTCTATGGCACTAAATGCAACTTTTAAAAAAAAAAAAAAAAANACTTTGCCCTTCAGGAGTGGCAGGGAAATTCACTTCTACATCACATGAGCTATTCTGGAAGACTGAGCCCTAGGAAACCTGGAGTCTGGGCTGTCCCACTGTGTCTCCTGTATCTTCCACGCTACTGTTCAACCAGAAAGTGTTACCCTAGACAGTGACCTTCACCAGCACACCCAACCACATGCAAGGCTGGCACACACCTACTTCTTTCTCAAAGCCAAAGCGCTTTTTGCATTCCCTACAAAGGTCTCCCAGAGGCGTGCACTGGCCACTTCCCTGATGAAGAAAAGGATCTGAACTGCAGCAAAGCAGCATCCCGCTCCAGCTACTGTGCTGACTTCAAAAGGGTGCTTTCTGTTTGCTCACTTCAAAGCAACCACAAGCATTTCTTCTTAGGTAGAGGGTTTTCAAAGTGCTTGAGTCCATCACCAGCACTTCGAAGAGTAGGAGAGATTGCAACAACCTCCTGCATTTGCAAGCTTCCAGAGAGCTGCCTTTGGAGTGTTCCTCCTTCAGCATGCAACTTCCTTAGGGTGCCCATTCCTTGTTACATGCTGGAACCAAGAGGTCTGGCTGTAGGTCCTGAATCAGAACAGTCAGACACACAGAAGCTCATAATTTTGCCACCAAATTTAAAGCAGCCCTGACATTCCCTGTTGGTTTCCGCCCGGGTGCAAATCCCTGCTCAGATCCTGCTTCATCTGGTGCTCAGGTGCAGAGTGCAGGGTGCTGATAGGAAACAGTCTTCTCCCTTTGGCTTTAATTGTGTTGGCACCCTCAGCTGCGCTCACCCCTCCCTTCTTCTGCCAGCTCCATGTACAGATCTCTGCATCTGAGCTCTGCAGATGTGAACTCCAGATGCACAGCCATCCCACTGGCAAAATGCAGCTCAGCCCCACCAATCACCCTGCCCTCCTCCATCACTACTGCAGTGTCAATTAGAGCGAATTTTCTGTGGGGGTAGCTTCTGTCATGCAGACGTTCTGTGCATGTGTATCTACACAAAGGCTTCCCTCACGGAAACCACCATGAGATTTTTCAGGACATGGAGCCTGCATCTGCTCTGAAAACCAGGAGGAAATGTGGAGGCAATGAGCTGGGGAGCTCCTTTCCCTACAGCAGGACTAAGGCATGTTGCACACAGGTCAGTTTATCTAGCACAAGTTAGAGAGAATCGGCAAAATTTTAATAGCCCAAGCTCTGAAACCTTAGTAACAGACTTCCATAAGGAACTGGAGTCCAAACCCTCAGAGTTCCTTTGGTTTCAGCACTGTTGATTATCTGGGCCTGACGTACAAAACTTCAACTGCAAAAGCAAAGCCACAATCATGACTGTTTTCTCCATGGAATTCATAAAGTCTCCAGAACCAGCTTGCATAGAAGCATGGCAGTAATGGTGTTTAAGAACCCTACAAGAAACTACAAGGACAGGCTACTTGAGAAGTATCCTTTTCTTTCTGTATAGCAGAAACACAAGGTTTTTTTCATTGCTGCCTATGCTACTGCCTAAATGAATCCCACATAGACAGTTAGTTGGATCCTATGAAACAAGAAGGCTACACTTGGCACCTGCTGTGTTACAGATTGTGCCTGTGAAATTGAATTTACAAGGACAAGACCAGAGAGAATGGCAAAAAACAAGGAGCTGTTGAGAATGATGTATTTGCCTGAGCTACATTAATATTTTGTCATTAAGGATAAGTAAAGACTGCCATGCACTTAGCAGTGAAGATCTCCTTTCATAAGTCTTCAGTGTGGAAGACCTTAGCTATTTACAAAATAAGCTTTTTGGGAGAATGACTCCATCCTACACTGTCAAGGCACAAGAAACGAAACCCAGCTGACTTGCAAGTTCTACTGTAGTGCATGTTTTTATTAGATAATGCAACTGAAAAGTTGCACTGTGGGTGACAGGTGGCGTTACCCATGTAACTTCCCTCTGCAGAACTGAAACCCAGACATATTGCTAATTCACAGATTTAAAAACACCACATCCCTAAACAGAGGAAGTATGAAGACTGTCAGACAGCTGCCTGATGTTTGGGCTTGTCTGGTAAGAGCAAGGGATAAATCTCAGAAGGCCAAAGCTGTCCACTTGGTTATCTGTCAGCAGGGGAAGACCTCTGTGCAACCCAGCAAGAACACCCCTCCAGGATATGCACTGTGTGTGTGCATGTGTGTAATGTACATGGAAAAAAATAATGGTGTTTGTCTGAGTAATTTATTCCCAGTTTGTTCATGCAAACCAGCCAAAGGTCCCTGACACAGTCAGAAAGAAGATTTCAAAAACCACAGGACTAAAATACAGGATCACAGAATCATAAAACATCCTGAGCTGGAAGGGACCCACAAGGACTGTCGAGTCCAATTCCAACAGGACAGCCCCAGAGTCACACCATGTTCCTGAGAGTGGTATCCAAATGCTTCTTCAACTGTCAGGTTTGGTGCTATGACCACTGCCTGGGGAGCCTGTTCCACTGACCAAACACCCTCTGGGAGAAGACCCTTCTCCTAATATCCAACCTAAACCCCCCCTGACACAACTTGAGGCCATTCCCTGGGCCCTGTCCCTGGTCACCACAGAGCAGAGATCAGTGTCTGTCCCTCCTCTTCCTCTCACCAGGAGGCTGCAGATCTGCAGTGAGGTCTCCCCTCAGTCTCCTCTTCTCCAGCTGAACACACCAAGTGCCCTCAAGGGGCTTCCCCTCAAGACCTTTCACCATTGCCATCCTTTGCACACTCTCTGACAATTTAATGAGTTTTTTACTTTGTGATACCCAGAACTGCACACAAAATTCCAGATGAGGCTGCCTGGCCCAGAGCAGAGCAGGACAATCCCTCCCTGGCCCGGCCGGCCATGCTGGGCCTGGTGCCCCCAGGATAGGGATGTCCCTCCTGGCCCCAGGGCACTGCAGGCTCATGTCCGACTGGCTCATGTCCAACAACCCCGAGGTCCCTTCTCATGACACCATTCTCCAACATCTCATTCTTCAGTTTGTCCACAGATCCACAATTACCCCATCCCAGGGGCAGAATCCAGCACTTTCTCTTGTCAAACTTCACATGGTTGGTGATTGCCCAGCCCTCTCATTTGTCAAGGTCTCTCTGCAGGGCCTCTCTGCTTTTGAGAGATTCAACAGCTCCTCCCAACTTACTGTCATTGGCAACCTTGCCTAGTATTCCTTCCAGTTCTGCACCCAGGTAACTTTTGAGGATGTTGACAAGCAAAGGGAGAAGAATGGAGCCCTGTAAAACCCCACTAATGACATGTGACCCGTCTGATGCCACCCAGTTCTCTAAAACTCATTTTTCCCAAGCCATGAGCCAGCTGCTCATCCAACACATGGTGTGTTTATCCAGCTGTGGGGTGGACATTTTGTCCAGAAGGATCCTAGAAAAAACAGTATGGAAAGCTTTGCTGAAGTCCAAAATCATTACATCACTAGGCTTCCCTTGATCAGTCAGGTGGATTATCTTGCTGTAAAAGGAAATCAGGTTTGGCAAGCAAGACTTTCTCCTCATGAATCTGTGCTGCCTGTGACTAGTGTGTCCTCCAGGTGTTTTTCAGCACCTCCCAGAATAATCTTCTCTATAATTTTACTTGTCACTGAAATGAGACTGACAGGCCTGTTGTTTGCAGGGTCATCCTTCTTGCCCTCCTTGAAAATTGGACCATTCACTAGCTTCCAGTCAACTGGGACTTCTCCACATTCTCAAGACTGCTCAAAAATCATTGAGAGAGGCTTTGCCATGACATCAGCAGCTCAATGAGTATTTTGTTATGAATTGCATCAGGCTCCACAGACTTACAGGGATCCAGCTGGAGCAGCAGATCCTACACAAGGTCAGGGACAACTGGGAGTTGATCACTCTCATACTTAATGGTACTCCAGCTCAGGGCACTGGGACCTCTTAGCTTGTCATCTGTGTTGAAGATGGAAGAGAAGAAAGTATTGAACACCTCTCCCTTGTCTATGTCCCTGTTTCTGAAGTGACCATCCTCATCAATGCACCAATGTTATTTCTGGACTGCCTTTTGCTATTAACATATTTTTTAAAAACTCTTTTTATTGTTCCCCACAGTTCTGGCCAACTCCAATTAGGCTTTGGCTGCACAAATTTTCTTCCTACAGTGGAGAGCAGCATCTCTGTATTCCTCCCATGTCATCCAACCTTGCTCCCACTGGGGAAATGCCTCCATTTTTGGTTGAAGCGCCCAAAGAAGATCCTTGCTTAGTCTAGCTGTCCTTCTGCTTCATCTGTTTGACTTATGGCATTCTGGAACCGTCTGCTCCTGTGCTCCTGAGAGGTGGTGCTTAAAAAATGACCAGGAGAGGTGGACTCCATCACCTTCAAATTTGTTTTCCCAGGGGACCTTATTCAGTTGTTCCCTGAGCAGCCTGATGTCTGCTGTTCTAATATCCAAGGTTGAAGTTTTGCTGGCACTTTTCATCCTGTCAACAAAGATTTTAACATGTATTTGACATGTAGCACCTCGTCATGCTGCATGGAGCACCAACCAGCTTGATGGAGAAGCACCAGTGTTGGAGTTACAAGGTACCACTGGAAGCACCTTAGTGTAAGAAAATCAAATCTAAGCTTAAAGGAAAAGAAAACAAGGTAAAATCACTAGAATGCAAAGAACAAGGGGGCAACCAAAATTCAGATTTCATATGTGAGCCTCATACAACTCGGGAAGCCACAGGACTGTTGCAGGTGGGTTTTTCATGCCTGAAGTGCTACAGGCTGGGCAAAAAGTGACTGGAAAGTGCCTCAGTGGAAAATGACCTGGCGGTGCTGGTCAACAGTGGCTGAAACGAACACAGGGGTGCCCAGGTGGCTAAGAAATCCAGTGGTACCTGGGCTGTCCCAGCCGTGGTGTGGCCGTGACCACCCCTGTGCAGGCACTGCTGAGGCCACACCTTGAGTCCTATATCCAGTTCTGGGTTTCTCAATTCAGCAAAGATATTGAGGTGCTGGAGCAAGTCCAGAGAAAGGCAATGGAGCTGGAGAAGGGTGGGGAGTAGAAGTCTGATAAGGAGCAGCTGTGGTAGCTGGGGAGGCTCAGGTACCATCTCACTCTCCACAATTCCCTGACAGGAGGGTGCTGCCAGGTGGGGGTTCAGGCTCTGCTCTCAGGGAACAAGGGACAGGACGGGAGGACAAAGCCTCGAGTTGCACGAGGGGAGGTTTAGGTTGGACATTAGGAAGAATTCTTTACAGGAAGGGTGACTGGACACTGGACTGGGCTGCCCAGGGAGGTGGTGGAGTCATTGTACCTGGAGGTGCTTAAGGAAAGACTGGAATGCACTCAGCACTACGGCCTGGGTGACAAGGTGGGGATCAGTCACAGGTCGCGCTCGCTGATCTCAGAGCTGTTTTCCAGTCTCACTGTCCCTGTGATTTCGCGGTTCCCCGGGTGGCCGGTCCCGCAACATGTGCCCGCAGCACGACCGTGNACACTTCCAGGGACCGTGACTCCACCACCTCACCGGCAGCCCATTCCAATGTTTAACAGCCTTTTCTATGAATAAATTCTTCCTAATTCCCTGGCGCAGCCTGAAGCTTTTCATCTCATCCTGTCCGTTGTTCCCTGAGAGCAGAGCCTGATCCCCCACCCGGCTGCTGCCTCCTGCCAGGGAGCTGTGCAGAACCGGAAGGTCCCCCCTGAGCCTCCTTTTCTCCAGGTTGAGGCCACCCCTCTCCCTCAGCTACTTCCCATCAGATTTAAGCTCCAGCCCCTTTCCCAGCTCTGTTCCCTTCTCTGGACTTGCTCAAGCCCCTCGATGTCCATTTGAATCGAGGGGCCCAGAACTGGACTCAGCACTTCAGGTGTGGCCTCAGCAGTGCTGAGTACAGGAGGAAGAATCACTTCCCTGGTCCTGCTGGCCACACTATTTCTGACACAGAACACTGAAAATACTCTTCAGATGTTCTCAACACCCCTCCCCTGTGCCACTCAGGCATGCTTGATGTCCCCTTGCTGGAGCAGGGGCCAAAGAAACAGCTAGGACACATCCCAACCTCCCCAGCTGCCACCCCTAGGGTTTCCCTTTTGTTCCTAACCCCAAACTTGAAGCCCAAGCTGTGTTCTCCATTTCTGTGAAAGCCCTGCCAGTATGAGCTTTCATATGTGCTGGGCTTTCCATTTTTCCAATCTGCCTCTCGTCACATCAAAAATCACAGAATCAAAAAAGGGTTAGGGTTGCAAGGGACCTCTGAAGATCATCCAGTGCATCCCCCTCTGCCAAGGGAGGGTCACCTGGAGCAGGTGGCACAGGAACACGTCTAGGTGGGGTTGGAATCTCTCCACAGAGGGAGACTCCATGATCCCCTTGGGCAACCTGTTCCAGTGCTCTGCCACCCTCAGTGGAAAGTTCTTCCTCATCTTGAGTAGGTTTAATTTATGGCCATTGTTCCTTTTCCTGTTGCTGTAAACCATGAAAAGCATCTGGTCTGGGACCATCCTCTTGGCACACGCCTTGGAAATATGAGATCCCCTCTCTGTCTTCTCCAGACTGAACAGGCTCCCTCCGTCCCCTTCTTTGTGGGCCTCCACTGGACTTCTCCAGTAGCTTGTTTTCCTTGTCCTGAGGAGCCCAGAACTGGACACAGCACTCTGGGTGCATGGTCCCTTTGCACTGCCAGCCCAGTTTAGCCTGATAATCCAAGAGAACATGTGCGGTGCCACATAGGGTGATCAGAATGTTTGCCGCTTTTCTGCTCTGACCAGGATGGCTTCACATATGGGGTCCTTCATGCCAGCACCCACAATCAGGCCAGCGTGGGTCCAGAGGCTGAGGTGGCACCAGTTGTACACTAAACACTTTGGTTTGATTTGGTTTGGGTGTGTTTTTTATGTGTTTGTCTTTCAGAAGTAACAGCTCTGAGCTTCAGAATAATTACAAGCCCTGAAGCCATCTGTGGGCAGAAGAAGATTTTGTGGCAGACCTTTTGCCATCCAGAAGAGACTTTTTTGGGGGGAGGAGAGTGTGCAAATTATATCAACAAAACAAATTAGTTAAAATGGAGCCACAGTAGACGGCGTGGAAGACTTAGCTCAGTAGGTTATTTCCCACAAACTCTATTGCCAATTGTTAGAGGGACTTAAACAAAGCCAGGTTTATAGATTTAATCCAGAACCATCGAAGAAATAGAGAATTGACAGAGAAGCATCAGTGCTCCAGAATCTCACTTAAGTCAGGACAACACTTGCATCCATCAACAATCAACTGCCCTGTTAGAGCATATCCTTAATATCAAGAGATAATGGGGAAGTAATTTCTGATAGTATCCATCTTTTTGAGATGTTTATCACATTGTTTCTTTTCTGTACCATGCCATGAAACACCCCAGTGGAGAAAGATTTATGTAAACAGCTCTGTCACGTCACTACTTGCACTGAGAAGCTGATAAACCACCTGTACCTGATTCCCCTCTGGGCACAGCAGAACAGATGGGTCCCTTTGATGCTCAGTTCCAGGTGATCACCTAAGGACAGCAGCAGCACAAGAAAGACATTCCAATATTGTCCTCCAAGATTTTTGGTGAAGGTACAGCCAGCACCCACTGTAAATAACGAGAATTTGTCAAGAGTCTTGTAGCTGCTCTAGAATAAAATTGTAAATGCATGAAAGTACTGTACCAGGTACAGATTTGTATCTTTTGAATTTTTACAACATGTGTTTTAGAAAAACAAGGCTGGAAAGGGCCCTAGAGTCCATATTAAGGAAGGCAACTGTCTCTTATGGTTCCCTTCATAAACATTTCAAGCTCTACATTAAACTGAGTTAATTTTCTCAGACTTATCATTGACATGGGTTAAGAGTGACCAAGCTACAAAAATGTGAATGTTGATTTTTTAATAGGGTAATAGAAAAAAGTGAATGAAAAGGAGTATTTAAAAAACAGACAACATTATCAAAGTACTTCTGACATTTAACTTCTTTTTTAACTTGTTTTGAACAATACCTCAGCCTGTTAGCAGACCTTCCCCCAAGATCCTGTTAGTAACCTACTACAGGATTGATCTGGCCATCAGGTTGCCTGCAAACACTTCTTGGCTTCACCACTGATTAGGGTACATGCTGCTAGATGGAGTTCTTCCACTGATTCCAATACATTTGACATCCATGCAGTTCTGAGAAATGCTGAAAAACAACCGAGTACATGTATGCACTACAGCAGTCATCAGGGGCACTAGGGGTTTGTTAAGCTTGATGCTTGGAAGGCCAAGAGTAAGAAGCCCTGTGCTTGCAGCCCATCTGCAATTCCAGTGCACTGTAATCTCTAAAAATCAAATGTCATATCGATGGATATGTTGAAGTGACTACTTTCCATTTGTCAGCCAGTTAGCAGGAGTTTCAAAAGTGACTTAGAAGCAGGTAGGGATTCATGTCCCCAGGGCACTGCTGGAAAAGGAGCTTCAGCATGCACGAACACCCTTGACTTCAGCTCTGGTAACTGAAGGACATGTGTCAGAGCCATCAGCAGCAGAGAAAATACTGATGGAGAAGTCAAAGTCTCAGATTTCCCAGGGAGACCTTCCAAGAGGAGCTCATTACTCATAGCAATGGATGGTATTTTAAGCTGTCTGAAGCCACCAGTGGGGCAGGGGAGACACTGGGAGCGGAAGGTGTTAGAGATGTGCTACAAAAGGTAGAGAGATGGTGGGCAAAGGCAAGATGGGAAAAAAGTACATGAATGCAACAGTGAGTGTAAATGCTCTTTTAAAGTCCTAACAAGGGTTTATTTTAGACATCTCTGTTTTACATGTGTTGTTTTTACACACAAGTCTTGGTTAGGCAAACATGTCTAGAAGTGTACAACACCACTGGTACTGACCAAGTCAAGTACACACTTCTGTGCACCAAGAAAAAAGGATATCTGATTCCTATTGCATGGGAAATACTGTCAGCATCATGCACAGCTCAGCCAAGTTTGTGGCAGACCTTACAGCCAAGCAGAATGCCAAAATATATGACCTAATGGGCTTTGCACTGTACATGGTCTCACAGTTTATTTGATGATGAATACTTGCCATAAAGTATTTGCCAAGACAAAGCAAGAGTGGTATTCATGCTGTTTGCCAAGAAAAATACCAGAATATTTGTTTATGTAGTTTGCCAAAAATGCCAGGTATCACAATAAACAGGCATTAGGTCAAATTTGTCAGTTACCGACACCACCTACCCAGCTGACTGCAGCTGAAACCATCATTTGGTCCTCTATTTTAAATAATTCAAAGATTGCAGGGCTTCGGTTTTTGAGTCAAACACTCATTGCATACATGTATATTATAAATTGCACCTACATACTTCGCTCTTGCAGCATGCAACATGAATAAAAAAATTTCAAAGAGAGTGACACAGAACCAAAGCTCCTCTCATTTAAGTTAATAAGGAAGGATCACCAGTACCTA
The DNA here is from genome assembly GCA_013400955.1 of Drymodes brunneopygia. Classification (NCBI taxonomy): domain Eukaryota; kingdom Metazoa; phylum Chordata; class Aves; order Passeriformes; family Petroicidae; genus Drymodes; species Drymodes brunneopygia. Next base: position 110,760 of record VZTZ01001051.1, read on the forward strand.
AAGTGAATGTGTTCATGAACATATGCAACTCAAAGTGACATAAGAGCAGTAGAAGGTTACTTTCACCCTTCCACCCTTCTCTGTTTTCTTTGGGATCATCCAGACCTGTCAGCTGAATTAGAAGTGAGCCTTGTAACACAGATATATTTCAAGTTTGTTGATTTATCTTTTTTTTTCCCCCAAAGTGAGAAGAAGCATGATTTTAAAACAAAAACTCTAACCTGAAAAACAACAGCTCAGGAAAATTTGTACAACATAATGCAAGTTTAAATATTTTTCTCCTTTTTACCTTTTTTATTAAAAAAAAGTCTAAAATGAGTCAAGATCTCAGATACAATTTCTGAGCAACCTTGTACCTAGACTGAGATTTTGTGACTGGACATTGCCTACAAAGAGCTCCAAGATGAAGTACTACCCTACTTTTAGGAAAGATGTTTTAACATCTGAGCCTGGACTGTGGAATTGAAACTTACAAGGAACAGGAGGAATGAGTAGTGTTAAAAATTGTAAGACCAATGCATTTCAAATTAAGCCTGGTAGAATATGAAACAGTGAAGGTGAAATACCATTTGCAATAGAAAAGCAGAAGGAAATGAAAGAAAACCTGAATAAGCAGTGATATAATCACATCTGACACACAGCTGTATGCTGTTGAGGGTGAAATGATTCAAAGGATCATAGTTGAGCAGTAATGATCTAAGGTCCACTTCTGCTAAAGTTAGTGAAGACACTGCTGCTGACTTTACCAAGATAAGGATTATACAGCTCACAGTTTGCAGGCCAAGTGCCAGGCCTCTTTAAACTGATAACCTCAGAAAAAAGATCCCTTGTCCATTTAAATCATCTTGAGTTCAAGGACTTTGGATTAATTTTGCCAGCCTGCTCCAGCTGGGATGCAGTCATCAGTGGATAAAATGACCATGGGAAAGTGTGTTGTAGGGAAAGAAACTCTTGATGGAACACAGTTTTAATTGTACTTGGTTGAATATTTCTTACTGATGCTGAATATTATTTTCTCATATTGCAACCACTGTTATCAACAATGAGGAAAAAGAGTACTTGATCTGGTCATAAAGGCTGCTGAATTTCATATCAAAAAGGGCTTCAGGAGAGGCTCTAGACTCCAGATGAGCACTGTATGTGTGTGAGAAAGGATCTTTTGTGTCCACTAAAGATCTAATCCTGAATTTAATCAGTTTCCCTTTGCAGCTGTGTACCTTGAACACAGTACATAGCTTTGCCATAAGGCTGTCCTTTCCATCATGAACAACTCAGGCTTCCCTTGAACAAAATATCTGACCTTCAAGTCCTAAAATCCATTCCTCTCCCAGTTTCTTGTCATACATTTCCCAACGTTCATAAGTTTTAAATAGAGATAGATGGAGAGAAAAATAAAGACACTCATTCCCTTGATACCTTTCTGGCTAGAAGAATTTTGCTGCAGGAAGCAATGGAAGCATGATAGCTATTTTGCTTTTAAAAACATTTGCGTTGCTCCACCTAAGCAAGGCCAGCTGATGTGTAAGGCAGTCAGCTATTTTAGTACTGCCATGGAATTGGCCAAGGAGTTGCTGAAATACTAATTCCTTCTGACAGGAGCCCTGTAAGTTAACTCCAGACAATTATGTCTGGAACTTCCCAAAAGACAGACTTCAGCCATAGAGAATTTTATATACATCCAGGAAGGCACAGAGAAGGCGACTGTTTATTTTATAACCTTGCCAGTTTTAGGGATGCACAATGGTTGCTGGAGACAGGCCATTTTCAGACCCAGATACTCACAGTCAGGAGGAGACTGTTCCAAAGACTTGATGCTTGTCCTGTAAAACGTCTCTGATACCTGGCTATGCTGCAAATAGTCCTGATGTTGCAGATATCTATCCTCCACCCAATTTCAGTGAAAGAAACAAAACTTTTCCATGTATATACATGCTAATTGAAATACAGTCAAACTGTCTCCAGCCATATACATGGAAACAATTAGCAAAGTTGCTATGTGAAAGATAAATTGTAATTTGCAGGAAACTTAAATTCTATGTAATTTACAGGTAATTTAAATTATATATGTCTCAATTCTAATGCAAACCTCTTTTTTGAAAGCAAGAGTTAAACGAACATGCAGATCAACTGCTAGATCTATATTACTGTTGATGGTTTTCAACTTCACTATTTTGCACTAATCTAACAACTTAAATGCAGGAGGTGAAATAGAAGGCTTTTGTTCTTCAGAAAAGGGACCAGCATGATGCTTGGTCATCATATTTTCCTTGCTTTGGAAAAGAAAAGAATAATTTGTCAGCTTTTGGACTGGGTCATCAGCCAGTTGGACAAGCACAGGTCCTTCAAAGCAAATACTCTTTATGTGTTTTGGAAAATGAATTAAAAATGGCAGTGTACTTTTACCAAAAGAAATAATGAATTCTACAATGCATTAATGGATCCCATGGCCGTTTCAGACAGGTCAAAAGGCACCTTTTGGTTGCCTCTAAATGAGCCTGAACATAATCCATTTGCTTTTCCAATCAGGGCAGCAGCATTTGTGTATGACAAAAGTGCACCCACACAATGAGTCAGCTGGCTGAGCTGGACTAGTTATCTGCATAGTTTTGTGTTGAACTCTTGCTCGGTGGATGGGTGGGCATGTGAGCTGTTACTGCCACCCATGCCGAGCTGCTCGGACTCCCTGCCTCCCGAATTCCGCGGGATTCCTTGCGGGATGCTAGCACAGCTTTGGCCACCAGATGTCCCCCGGGCCGTGCAGAAGCGGGGATGGGCAGGTGTGGCCGTGTGGCAGATGAGAGACACCTGAACAGCTGCAAACCCCAGGGTGTGCCACACGGAGGTTTCTATGGACGTGCTTCAGCAGTGCGAGGGCTGCTGCATATAAAAGTTATCAGGACAAAACCTACTGGGATGCACCCCACGCTCCACACTAAACCTGGAATGCTTCTCAAGGTTTATAGTGAGGGTTCCCCTGCTCTGTGAACAGCCACCACCACTTCTTTGCAACACCCTTTGCCACGGCTTTGTGGACAGCCAAGTTAAAAAGCTAAACCAAGCCCTCTGTTTCCAGGGCTGACAGGGATACCTTGATGCTGCACAGAGTACATTGCTTGATCTGGACTTCTGCCCATAAGCCAAGGTTGGAAATGACTGAAGCAACACCTGTATTTTCAGAGCCCTGGGAGCACCCTAAGAAGACCCCAGAGAGTGGTAGAAAACAGCAATAAGACAGAACAGGTGAGAATCTAGAAACAGTCCAGAACAGTAAGTTTTTTCTATTATATTTTCAAATATGAAAGGTAAAAGCCATCATCCAGGGCTGTGTGTGCAGAGAGCCCAGGGATGCAGAACTCACAAGGAGAAACACAGCAGTCAGACAAGGAACCAAGAATCTTCTTCCCCTTGAGGCATCAGAATACTGGGACTACCAGAACTGCAGAGACAAGAATAGAGATTGCCCCCCAAAATGAGACAGCAGCCTAGTGGTGTTCTCCACCACCCCAAGCTCAGCATCTCCCCTCACAGGCCTTACACAGCTCATGTGTATGACCTGTTGTGCTTCTCAGCAGAATCTACACCTCAGCATTCATAACTTCAGCTCTTCAGGAATGCTGGCAATGCTCCACTGTGGAGGTGAGCATTGGAAAACAAGAGTTGGTCGCTGCAGGTGGAGTACTGCTCCATGGAGGACACTTCCCACACTCTGGTCCACACTGCCCTAATTATGGATTACAAGTTCTGGTGTGCTGATGTGACCCCTTCCACACTGGGTAATTGACTCACTCTTGGGTCTCTTTCATCAGGATCTTGACCACAGTACAGGCTCCTACTCTACACAGTGATCTTCAGGTTCACATCTGTCTCAGTCAACATCAGTATGACCCCTCCCTTCTTAAATAATATGTGTGATTCCCTTTCTACCTTTCTTTTTCTTGCTTTTTTTTTCATATTTTGCAGGGTGACACTCTTGCCTGCCACCCAACAGTTCTACCTTGTTAGAGCTACCAAGATTGAGTATCTCACAGGCAAAGTAATTTCATTCTTTTCAAAATAATTACAACATTGTTACTTTGTAATGTGAATGTCAAAGGAGATAAGGGAAAATAACCATGGGAAGGTAAAAAGAACAATTTAATTCAGCAGGCAATTAAATATCTTCTAGTCATAATGTGGACAAAGGGTTTGCCGTGACTCACCAAGTGATAGCTTGTCAGCTCAAACACATTTAACTAGGAAGGTGCACATAAAAACCAGAGAAGGTTAGTTGAATCTACTTTTTTGGTTAAAAACTATTTTGGATCATGGCAGAGAGCAGAGAAAAACGGTAAAATGAGAACAGTTTGTATGTTGATGGAAGTAGCATGACTTTATTACAAACAGGGAAAATACAAAGAATGCACATCCCTTACAAAGAGGAAGGCTTTCTAAAGAAGTCTTAGGCATTTGGTTTTGGTCCATGCCACCGGAAATTGTGGATGTCATTTCCCACTTGGAAAGCTTCTTCTCTCTCCAAACCCTATGAGTATCAAGACATTCACAATAAAATGTAACCAGGAATTACTATGGCAAGCACACCCACAGAGGCTTGTAAACATATGTTGGAAAAGCCCTGACTAGAGTACTTACAAGACAGACTGCAACTACTCAAAGAAGATTTCATGGCTGAGGAAATAAAGGCTTTAAAATGTGCCCAAACATCATGTACAGAAGAGGCTGTAATGGCTCTGCAGAACTGTTCTTCCACTTGCCCGAAGTGTTTCTAAAAGCAGAGGCACAGAACCCAGCACCTCTTCCCACCTGATGGTGAGCCAAGGACATACAGTCCCACAGACAACATGCTCATGCTAGATTTCCAGGCCAAGATGATCACAGCAGCTTTGGAAATTTGCACACCCAAGGGAAATGAAACACTAAATGTGTTCAGAATCTTTCCATGCATCCTCTGTTAAGTGCTCAGGCCAAAGTTTTAAAATGAGCATAGATGCATCAAGATACTTCAATGCACTGCCAGTGACTAAACACAGAGAGCTGCAAACAGGATCTGCATTTTCCAATCCTGCTACTTACAACACACCTTAAATGTTTTGGGGGCACATGGGGACAATATTTTTGCTAGGGGAATGTCACCATTGTTGGTAATGGTCATTCAAACTTTCTCACACTTGATCTGTAATTAATTTGGCAAAGAGTTCTGGCAGATGGCAGAACTGTTCACATCAAGCTCCAGACAATAGCAGCATTCAGGCCATTTCACAGGTTACCTTGGAGTGCCCAACCCACCCTCTTTGAGCTGAACTGTCCTGCATTTATGAGGTGTGTGAAAACATCTGCACACCCACCCACTAGTCACAATAATACAAGGCAAAATAACAACAAGCAAGTAAAGGAGTTTTTACTCCTTTAGAATCATTTAGGTTGGAAAAGACCTAGAAGATCATCAGGTCCAATTGCATCGTCCAACCTTCACAGATTTGGTAAACATTTCAATACAAATGTAATAAAAGGTAAGGTGCTCTAAATTAGATCCAAGAGAGCAGTGCAGAGTGACCCATGACTTTTCACTGTCCATATCCAGGCCAGCCTTGTGCTCGGGTAATGCTAAACACAGCTCCCAGCTGCGACTCCAAGGACGTTTACCAGGTTTTACAGCTTTTCCTATCATACAAGTCACAGCACCGAGAACCATCAAGTAATACCCTTAAGTGGGGCACCAAGGACCAAAGAATAAGAATTTTTCTGCTGAGAAGTATCCTTTTCACCTCCTGGTTGCCGAAGCAGAAGCTTAGCACTGCACCCATGCCTGTTTCAACACTTCCTGTATTCCTTTTTTTTCTCAAGAGTGTTTGTGTTTCCATAACACTGAACACAAGCCAGATAAACAAAGTGGCTTTCCTCACTTGCTTGAGACGCTCTCTTCTTACAAAATGATGAGCTCAATAGCATAAGTTCCTACAATTTAAAAACAAATCAATACCCTCTCCCTATTAATAGCACTTAAACAGGTAGTTTAAAAATAGGCTTAAACAGGTCCTTTTAGTATCAGCTTAACGTTGGAAGGGAAAAAAGATGTGACTGCTGTAAATAAGACTAAACCACTCATATTTTTTCAGACTGAAGTTTTTGAGGCCCTTCAACAGGAGAACAATGTTTACTTTAATGTGGCTGACATCAGAAATTAACAAAATCTCTTTTATGACCAGAGCATAGAAATAAAACTCTTATCTGCAACCTAAACAGCACAGCAAGTCATCAGTAATATTATCAAATGACCACAACCTGGCCGATAAGAATTTCTCTCCCCACTACCCAAGCTTTCAAAACCCTGTATCATCACAGAAAATTCCCATACTGTATGATGAGTCTTTTTTTCTTTGGAGAAAAAAAAAGTGGGTGCTTTTTACAAACAGCTGGTATTTGCTGAAACTTTTCATTAAACTCAAAGTCTGCTTTCTGAATGACATGACAGCTTCCAAGAACATTTTCTGTCAATATCTAAGCAAATGGATTGAAAGTAACTGAGGAAATTACTTTTTTCCAAAAACTATTCATTTTGTTAAAGTGTTTGACCATTTCCCTATGATGAATTAAACAACAGTTTTTCATAAGCAATAATACTTCTAATTAAAATAAGGGGGGAAATAATTTTCACCCCTGAAAAAATGTATTTTTTAAAAAAAATAGCTTTATTTGCTTTCTCTGCTTCCCAGACTCAAAACCAATATAGTCTTCTTGGAAAAATGTGTTTCCTATGTCAAACCCATTTTCAGCTGAAAGAAAGCCCTCAGACAAAGCAGCTGTGCTTAACACTAATAATTAATGCATATAAAATACCCTTTCATCTGGGCTCCTGAAAGCATTCTACAAATAATGAACAGCACAGAGGCAAGAGAAGGGCTGTTTTATAAGAGAGGACACTCTAACAAAACAAGTGCCCACCTTTCAGAAGCAAATCTAAACACTGCTACTGCAACACAGCATCAGTCCAATTGCCTCTCCAGCCCAGGAGCCTTCTGTTTTCCTAGTAGGGAAGATGCCGTGGTCATGGAAGGTGTGTTTCCTAGGGTGAAGTCAATCCTTCGTGCTCCAGATGTGCTGATCCCTGTAATTTCTCAAAAAGACTGTCAGCAACTTTCCCTGGGTGACAGGGTCTGACAAGAGAATATTGAGAACAGGTCAATGCACCCACATGGCCATAAACTAAAAGAGAAGAAGTTTCACTCAACATGAGGAGTAATTTCTTTGCATTGAGGGTGGCAGACCACTGGAACAGCTGCCCAGGGAGGGTGTGGAGTCTCCCTCTCTGGAGACATTCCAACCCCACCAAATGACCCTGCTTTGGGAGGGGGCTGGACTGGGTGATGTACAGAGGTCCCTTCCAGCCCCATCCATTCTGTGATTCTCTAAAAAGACTCTCCCACTATCTGACAAAACTCTGTGAGGCCTGCCTGAGTCAGAACTGGTATCTAACTGCTTTCCATTTCTAGCACTTCTACTGCAGGCATTGACTTCCACAGTAAATTATACCTTGTGCAACTTAAGTTGCTTTTGTTTGTTTTTTTGTTTGCTCGGGGTCCATTACTTACCAGTTCCACTTGAAATTGCTGCACTATGCAAAAATCATCCCACAGGCATCAGGGTCAAGTTGATTTTACAGACTTTGTGATGGGCAGTGTTCTCCTCTCTTCTGCTAGTCTTGAGCCAGCAGTCTTGACCTACTGAGTCAGTCACTCTTCGTGCCAAAGCAAACCCACAATTTTTATCAGTTTACTTGTTCTTTCCTTTCAGAATATAGAAGATCTAGTAGGTTCACTGGTCTGATGCCCCTGGATGAGCAGTAAGAAGCCCGCACTAGGGGTTGTTAAATTCTGTGTTGCCTGACGTGACTACTTTACTGCATGTTTAGAAGCCAGGATGCATTTTACCAGGACTATCATTTTCAATACCCTCATTTTTTTTTTTCTGGCATTAATGAAGTGCTCAGACCCCACTCTTCTTCACATTGTTTCACCCTGAGTAAAAAAAATTAAAAACCAGCACTGTTTAAAGGTAAAGCACATTCTCAGTAATAACTTGAAATGCCTGGTCACATTCTTGTAGTTCATGCTGCAAACATATCCCCAGGGGTCTTACCCAGCTTGACCTTCTTAATCATTGCTTTTCCTTGCAGCATTGATGCTCTGATTTCATAGACATCCATAAAGACCAGGTACAGACTCAGGAATGCAGCATGTCATCTCTCAGGTCAGCAACAATAAGGTTGTACTGGTGTTAGAAACATATTCCTACTTAATTTCTGACAACAGTTCTCTTCCTACAACATGTAATAAGATGCTGTGCAGCATTCCCAGGAGTTACTCCACTTTGTCCTGACTCCTTGTGTTCTTGCTTCAGCTTGTCTGAGGCTCATTAACCTTGGACTGCATTCCATTTGCATTTGAGGACAACATTACCATCACAGAAATGCACAATTTGGAAACTTGGTTCCTGTGTTTGTACACAGTGGATACTCTCAACAGCAATGCCTGGGTTTCCCTACTTCACTGCTTTCCCAAATCACTGTTAGCAGTGATTTTTTACTGGATGTTGGTAAACTCTAGCATTTGACATCTGTATCTCCTTACTTAATAGACACCAGCCTTGAAACTTTGTTTTTTTAACAGCCTTTGTGTTCCAGCTTCTTCTAAACTCAGTTATGATCCAATTCCCACCAAAATTAGTCAAAGAAAACTTCACTGTGATCTAAGCAGGAGATTTAGGTAATGATAAGGGAATGAAAAAATCATCAACACATTTGATTTCTAAGGAATCATTTTTTTTGGCGAGATAGTTCTAAACACCAGCCAGCTACAGGACATCTGGAGCATACTTTGGAGAGATGGACTCAGAAGAATCCATTGTGATCCTGAATTTTTAATCTATAATGTCCAGAATAAATAAAAAGCACCTGTGTACTAGTAGCAGGAGAAGATACCCAAATTACTGGAGCATTAGTTACTTGATTCCAAATTCCAACATGGCTTCAATCCCAGCATTTAAAAGCCTCAGGCAGAATGAGTGTGACTCCCAGAGAAGTGTCTGAATGATCAGACAGGGGAGTTTTCCTTAACATTCACCTGCTATACTGAACTAAAGACAACTAAAAATACTTTGGGTAATTGGACTGCAGTCAAAAGAACACGCCCCAGCTGCCCAGAGAGATGGGTCTCACTCCCACGCCCTGCTCTTTCCCTCGGCTCAGCTTGAAAATTTCAAGTAAAGCACTCAGCCTCTCTCTCTCCTGCTGTTTTAAGCCTCCAGGAACTAGAAAGCAAACACCAGAGAACAACTGCCTCCTTTGCAGGAAAACAGCTCACTCTGGGAAAGCCAGAATCAGGCTTTGGTACATATGGGTGGCAGGAAAGTAAAAAGAGCAAAGTTTTCATGCAAACAACATTTGAACTACACAAGTCACTCGTGACAAAACAGTTGCCATTAAACTGTATCCTCTTCAAAATAAATCTAATTTCTTCACCTTAGATTTTTCTGACATTCTGCTGTGACAATAGAACCATGTAAGTTTGTATTTTCATCTTGTTCAGTGTAATCTACCTGTTAAGTGCCTTAAAGGTATTCTCAGATTCCACTGAAAGACACTCAAAAATACTTCCACATAATTCCTAAACACCCCAGGACCATAAAGGGGTATTATTTTCAGAAAACAGAATGTGTGCCAAAAAGCTTTAGATCAAAGTATCTTCCAGTAGTTTTATTCCAAATTTGGCCATGAAAAAGTCCAACTTAAAAACCAAAACCATCTAATCTAGCCTTGACATTCAACTGTCTGATAACAGTCTTCTTTTAAGGGGGAGGAGAAAATTTGACCAAACTAAAGGTGACTCTGATTGAAATGACTACCACTAGAAAATACTGTATCTGATTTATTGTGGAAAAATGTGCCAGAGCTTGATAAAATTTCAGCCAAAGACAACAAAGTAATTGCCTGTTTCTTTCTTTTAGACACGTTTCTTCCTTTTTTGCCCTTTAGTTCCTTTCATAAGAACTGCATGACACTGGCAGTATCAGCTTCCAGGGTCAGTAAAGCTGCCTCAACTCCCCTGACAACACACTTCAACACTGAAGAAACCTTTCTTCATAAATTCAAAGAATCACAGAATAGTTTGGGTTGGAAGGGACCTTTAAAAGTCATCTAGTCCAACTCACATGCAGTAAGCAGGGACATTTTTTACTAGATCAGCACCTCATCCAACCTGATCTTGAAGGTTTCCAGGGAAGGGGCATCTACCACCTCTCTGGGCAACCTGCTTCAGTGTTTTCACTACCCTCATCATTTCTTCCTCATATTATCTGATTTGACCCTTCTTCAGCTTAAAACCATTACCCCTTGTCCTGTCACTACAGCCCTGCTATAATGTCTGTTCCCATCTTTCTTATAAGCCCCCTTTAGGTACTGGAAAGCTGCTAAGAGCCTTTGGCCCCAGTTCTCTCAGCCTGTCTCCATAGGAGAGGCTTTAATCATTTTTGTGACTCATTCCAACAGGTCCATGCCTTTCCTGCACTGGGGACTCCACAGCTGGAGTCAGCTCTGTAGGTGGGGTCTCACCTGAGCAGGGCAGAGGGTCAGAATCCCTCTTCCCTTGCTGCCCACGCTGTGGGATGAGCTCAGGACATGTTTGGTTTTCTGGGGTCCAGAGAACACAGCTGGGTCATGTCCAGTCAACACGAGGGGCTGTGCAACCCAGCTGCAGGTTGCTGTGCATAAACTATTTATCACTCTAGATTGCAGCAGTTCTTATTTGGGATGTCATTTTGATCACCACATTCTACTTCCTGACTGTAGATAAAGCCCACTGGCAGATCACTGTGCAGTAGGCTGCTTTTGCCTGGGAATATTAATATATTTCTCTGTCAGCCTTCATATTACTATCTGTTCCTTGCTGAACAATTTCACACATTTCACAAAAGGCTTTTGATTACTTAACAGAGCGGTTTTATCAGAACAAATGCAAATTACTATTTACAACACATTTTTGATTCTCATCTTGACATCAAATGGTGTTTCTCTGTTGTTACTCATTTTAAGACTTCATTTAGACCTTAGAAATGAGGATTCACCTTAGAAATTAAGAGTATTCACTCTGAGTAAATCTTGTATTCACTATTTAGACTGTTGGAAGATATTTGATCTCAGCACTCCCTTATGCTGAGCAGATTCAGATTCCTACAGAAGACAGACATTTGGAATTCTTGAACAACTGTGTCTTGCCTAACAATACACTGAAGGATCACGTTTGAGAGGATGGTACTGCTTGTGTGACACTCTCCTGTCTCCACTTTTTTCCCAATAAAATGAAATGGAGAAAAAAACAGAAGAGGAAAGCAAATAGCATTTATTGTCTAAAGAAACTTCAGTTCCATTCCTGAAGCAAATTTTAAGGTATTCCTTTTTACAGAAACTGGGTGTACTTCATAGAAATTACTCAGAACAGCAACTGGGTTAATCAGAAATATGTCCTTCTAACCCAAGAACAGAGCTGATAAAGCAATTTTCTGAACAACTTAGTTTATATTGGCACAAGGCAGCTTCTTCTAATTTTACCAGGTTAATAACAAAATTAGATACAGCAACTAGTTCATGTGTGCAGCTGTGCTACCAGAACAGTTATAAGAAATTGTTAACAAAATTCTCACAGAGAAGTTTACCAGAGACCAAGAACTAATAGCATGAAATCTGGGAATTATTTATTTAAGGCATCCTGGACACACTGTATTAATGTTTCCTACAGAATTCAGGTTAAACCCGGAGCAACTGGTTATCTTTTTCTGTGTTATAAAATAAAGATCTCAGAACATTTGCATGTAGCTATTCAGTATGGAGCTCTTCTGACCACCCATACTTCAGCAGCCTGTGATACCTTTAAATACAAAGTTTTGTTTTCATGGTGATCAAAACAGGATTTCTGTCAGCAAAACTTGTGTTCTGTTTCACAACAATATATGTTTTTTGTGTGTTGTGCATTACTCTTAAGGTGTTCAGACAAGAAAACAATCCAAAAAACATTTTAATATTGTTGTCTGAAAATTAATACAAAACAATATTTTCCCCTCTAATTGTAAACTTATTAAAGACTTAGTCTAAGCGTATTTTCACATTGACTTGGACTAGAAAAAGACAGTTTTCAGGCAGACTTTCACAGATGTGCAACACAGTTCCATACCACAATCCCATTCTGTATGGTTCATGTGATCTAGAATACACAATTACATCCATTCAGAAAAACATCCAAAACTTTAAAAAACCATGGACAGGCAGCATGTGCTGGTGTTGCTTGATAACTAGCTGATTGTTAACTAGTTAATTGGCAGCTTCAAGTTAATCCATGCCATCAAGCTACAAAAAAATGAGACACCAAGTGAATACTCCAAGCATTTGTAACTGAACACTAAGTTTCAGTGTAATATGTAAGGAATATGACTGCTACTTTGTCCAAAGAGTTTGGGGTGTTTTAACTCATCAGTGCTAAAGAAAATAGTAATTTTAGCTTTCAAGGTACAGCACATTTGCAACAAAGTTGGATTTCAAACTGAGTGCAATGCTTTTGGTCATCACCATGGAAATGTGACTAGACAGGCACAAGAAATTTCTTTGGTACTTTTATTTTTCTTTTCTCTAAGCACAGCATTGGTGACAGCTTTTCTAAATTTAGAGATGTACCTGGAACTAGAACTTTGTCTTTTCAAATCAGATCTCCCTCCACATTGTCTTTGGCATCCCTGCACAAAGATTAACCTAACCCCTCTTAGCTGAACAATACTCTTCAAAGCAGTACTCTGAAGAAAATTGTCTAATTTTGTAAAAATAGTTTATTCTAAAAATTGGCACATCAATGAAAAGATTCCTCTGAAAAGAATCTATTCTTATGTATTGTCACATCTCTAAAATGCTAAAGTTCTCAGTCATGAAGTGTATGCCACTTAGAACTGCTTCACATCTTGAGCAAAAAAAGACACAACAAGCAGAAAGCAGCAAGATTTCATCAAATGCTAATAAAAACTTCCAGTGCTTCTGACATTAAAGAATGGTCTAGGTTAGAACAGACCTTTAAGATCATCAAGTCAAGCATTAACCCAGCATGGCTAAGGCCAACACTAAACTATATCCCCACATGCAACATCTACATGTCCTTTTAAATCCCACCAAGGATATTTACTCCATCACCTCCCTGGACAGCCTGTTCCCTCTACAGAGCCCTCCTGCCCTGCACAGATCCACACTCCCACCCAGCCTGCTGCTGTCAGGAGCTGCCTGAGGGGCCCTCGATCCCCTCATGCAGAGCTTTGATGAAGATGTTGAACAGGCCTGGCCCCAGGACTGATCCCATGGGAACCCCACTGGTGCCCAGCCCAGCTGGATGTCCCTCCATTGCCCAGCACTGCCCGGCGCTGCCCTCAGCCAGTTCCTCACCCAGAGAACAGGGCCCTGTCCATGAGCAGCCAGCTTCTCCAGGAGATGCTGTGGGACAAGGTGTCAAAGGCTCTGTAAAGGCCAGGCAGACACATCCACAGCCTTTCCCCCAGCCCCTGAGCAGCTCACCTTGTCACAGGGGGAGATCAGGTTGGTCAGGCAGGAGCTGCCTCTCCTAAGCCCAGGCTGGCTGGGCCTGATGCCCCAGTTGTCCTGTACCTGTTTGCTGATGGCACTCAAGGTGAGCTGCTCCATGGCCTGCCTGGCACTGAGGGCAGGTGACAGGCCTGTAATTCTCTGGATCTTCCTTCTGACCATTCCTGTAGATGTGTGTCGTATTTGCCAACCTCCAGTGAACTGGGACCTTCCCAGTTTGCCTGGACTGCTGGTAAATGATTGGAAATGGCTCAGTGAGCTCTCTGCCAGCTCCCTCAGCACCCCTGGGTGGATCCCATCCCACCGCTTGGGAGTGTCCAGGTGGTCTAGCAGCACACTGACCATTCCCTCATGGATTATGGGGGCAATATTGTGCTCCCATCCCTGTCTTGCAGCTTAGGGTGCTGACTAAACAAGGTAAATGTACTGTCCAGTATTATTCTTTGTACTGAAGTCTGAAAAGAAATAAGTGCACATGCTTGTATAAAAATGCAGGCAAAAATGTCTAGTCCCAGATGAACCAAAAGATAACTACAAACCTTTCCGACTTGTAAAACATCAATGTGGCATGAAAAACACCTACATGTCAAATGCTTGAAAATAAAGGGTCCAAGTAAGCCAGTAACAAAAATATTTAAAAGTTTCTACTTGCTAACTGTAAAGATTTTTTGAAAGTGCCAGATAATTTACTCTCATTTTAAAAAATTGAAAAATATTTTAAAATATTTACTTTAGGAAATGAAGAAAATCTAGACCAGTGCAATGTGAATTACAACAAGTCAGTTACTTTTCTAGTTATAGGCATTAATTCAGTACATTTTTATGGTTTTACACAGTGCAATGTGATTAAGCCTTACTTAATGACTTTCCTATTTGGGACATGCTACAGTGGACACCTGGCAGTGCAAATCAGTGTTATCAAAATGAAACACAAGAACTGGGAGATAAGAAGATGTGAAACAAGTGATATAGTGGGAAAAAAAATAACAGATATGACTGTCACATTTTTGAAACTATCTTTTTAACACATGACCATGTGAAGTTATCATAAATACAAAAATTAGTAAACTTTTAACCACTATAAAAATTCATAGTTTTAACTCACAAATCCAACATGTGCATTTACACACAGCTTACATAACACACTCCAAAACAGCAAACCACAACACTGCCCTGTTCTCATTTCCTTAGAGAAGACTTCTCAGCCAGCCTAAATCTGGAAGACAAACATCTTCAACGGTCATGACCATCGCAAGGATTTTAAGTCACTTATTCTGTTTTCTTTGCTTGTTTTTTCTTAGCACACTCATGGTGCTGCTCAGAAGGCTGGTCACAGACTGAAGAGCCGTTGGAAGATGTGGCACCTTCACCCTTCACTTTGGAAGGTGTCTTTCGCAACCCAAAAAACATTTGGCACATGGCAGCCTCAAAGGGAGCAAATGGAGAAGTTGCACATCTTGTCAACATCATTTTTACCTATGAAGAACAAGGATCAAGTTACAATAAAAGTTGTGACAGCTTCACATCTAGACAAGTTTAAAGCTGAAGGGGTGTATGGCATTTTTAACTTTCTACACAAGAATGAGGCTGTGCCACCAGTAACAGGAGTCTGATTATTTTAGCTGAAATTGGTCAAAGAATGCTTTTCTTTCTGACCAACACTCTTCACACGCTTCACTCCTCCCCCACAGAAGGGAGGCCAGAGAGGGATTCTTCATCAGGAACTGTAGCAACAGGACAAGGGGGAATGGGTACAAATGGAAAGAGGGGAAACTTAAGATGGATACTGGGAAGAAATTCTGTACTGTGAGGGCAGTGAGATACAGGTTGTCTTGAGATGCTGCAGATACCCCAACCCTGGCAGTGCTCAAGACAGGGAGGATAAAGCCTTGACAAACTGGCCTAGTAGAAGGTATCTCTGCCCAGGGCAGGGGGATGGAACTGTATGATCTTTGAGGTCCCTTCCAGCCCTTAACATTGTATGGTTTTATGATTCTGTGAGCTATACACAAACAAACTCTCAGTAAGATTACTCATCCTGAGAGTAAATCACATTTAATGCCATACAATTATGGTGAAGAGCAACTTTTATGTGTAAGTTTTGTGCCTTGGTCAAACTGAAAAACTGTAAACAGAGTGGCTTCTTTCCATTTAAGTTGGAAGAATGGAACCTGTAAGGACCTGGATGTATAGTTGCATAACCAGACTTTAATTCGAATTCCAAGCAGCCATAGTTATTACATAAAGTTCAGAGATTTAGGTGGGCATCCCTCAGGACGCAGAATTTCAAGTCAGGATTGGAAAAACTGCTTTTTAGATCCTAACAAGTTTCTATTGCAACAGTTTCTACAACTTTCAGAGACAAGTTTCTAAGAGACAGTATTAAAGGATGATGCCAGATACACTGTTGCTTTATTACTTTGCTCGTTCAGAGGGTGCTCGAGTTCCTGACTGTCAGTACAACAATCAGTGCAAGGATTTAGTTACTTCAGTGAAGCCTGACAGCCAGCTTCTGGGGACACCTGGAATTCTCACTTCCAGAATAACATTCCTTTCCTTCTCCACTCCCAGCATCCACAGCTCAACAATGCCTTTACCAGTTCAGATGGAAAATCAAGGACATAAACTTCAAATCTTAGCTCCCTAAAGTAACTTCTTCAGAATTAAACTTGTCAGCTCCGTCACAAAAAGGAGACTGGCAACCACCCTTCCACACATTCTCTGGTCTGTTCAATAGCAGCTCTGAAGCCCATAAAATTGCCAGATACCTGCTAACAGAGATTATATTTTCTTATAAACTAATAATCCAGAAGAAAGACATAATCCTGGACCTGAACAAGACTGGAGGGACTGAAGAATTCAATAGAGACGGAGTGTCTATTTTGTCACAAAATAGTTACAGCTACTTCAGAGTAGTTTTGGTATGCTGTCCCTTCCCACCCCAACACTTATTTTGTGAACACTTTAAACCAAATGAGAATCCAGCTGACTTGTTTTACAAACCCACTGGTGACTGCACAGGTACACAAAAGACAGAGAACAGGAGAGTTTCTTACTACAAAAATAAGCTTTTTTGAGATTATGGACATACAAGCCTTGAATATCAAATACTGAGTGCCAAAATTCCTGATTTTTTTTCTTTTCCTCCCCGTCCTCCCCATACACCGAACAGTATCAGTAACAGAACAATTCTTCTGTTCTGCTCACGTATAGAACACTGAACACATTACTTCAGCAGGAGCTGGCCTTCCCATCCACAAGCATGCATTCTAACAATTAAATAAAATATTTTCTGTTATTTGGTCACTAGCAACACTTTCAAATTCTTACCTTGAAGACAACAAGAAAAATGGTGTATAAAAACACAAGGTTGTGTCTTGCTATTGGCAAGTACTGTCTGCGTTGCAGGGTGAAAAGAACTGCTCCTATTAAAGTTACCTTCACAGGGCTAGAAATCAAACAAAGAATGTTAATTTCACTTCTCACCTCTGCAGAGGAAGCTGCCTGGAAAGCAATACATATCCTTAGTGTGCAAAGGAGTTATTTCTGAATAGAATGAATGAAAACTTGTGGTAACAGTGGAAAGATCCAAAATCCAGCTATAATTAAGATTTTCACCTTATATATTATCATTATGGTTTCTGTCCATAAAGCATCAAGTCCAGCACACCCAGCAAACTCCTGTTTGACAAATACTCCTCAAATCAATGCTTCTGTTTAGACTTTACAGGTCAGCTTATTTCTCTTCTTCCTCTCTAAATATATCTTATTGAAGAGTTAAATCACAGAGCTCACACTACTTGAACTAGACATAAAAACAGGTTCCTCTACTACACTCCAGGAGTTAGTTACTCCAAGGGGTTGCCTAAGGAGTTGAAGAGCAGCACAGCCCAAGTTTTGGTCCACTGTAACACTCCAGCAGCTCTGGTGATGTATCAGCTCAGACCTGACTGGAGCCAGGCCTGTGTTACCAGGTTTTGTCAACACAGCTGTGCTGACCTGAGACATGCAAAGATTTCCAATCTATTTCCAGTTTACAGCAATCTTTGTTGCGGTACTAAATCTTTTCCTGGGTATGCAGCCAGAAAGCAAGTAATCTTTAGTCAGTTATCCAGAATTCTGTGCATTTCTTAAGCTGCACGTGACAGGTACAGGTGACATTCCTGTTATTACAGAGCATCTACTGTAGATCTGCTCTTCACTTCTGTCTTTTCAGTAACCAAAAAACTGCATCAACTTCCTGCTCAAGAAGCCCGAAAAACAATCTTGTGTACACAAGTATCTCGTCCATTTGCTGTATGTTTGATTCATTTAACTTCGTAACTTAGTTCAATTTAATGCTCTTAAGATCTACACATAAACAAAACTTCTAAAATCTTTTTTGAGTTACCTTGAGCCATAACCACAGTGGAGAAGGAGAATATATGCAAGTGATGCCAACCAGTAAGCACTGCTCTGGTGTTGCATCTGTAAAGACAGTTTTATTTGGGTCTACAGTGCTATTTTTGCCAGTCACCTTTTCTTCTGGAAGCTTACTTTCAAGACTGCCATTTAGGCACTGACAAGAGAAAGAGAAATTCTAAATACTTAGAATACTTAGAAATACTAACACAATCCACAAAAAGTTGAAATATTGCCAGAGAGAAGGCTACAAATGTCTCTCCTATTATTCTGTGTCTAGGAGTGGCTGCTGAAAAGCAAGACGGCTTTTTAAAAAAATAAAATTATTATTTTTAAAGACCTGACTGTAACCTGGGAAAGATCAAAAGAATTTTAGGAAATTATCACAGTGACCTTATCCTGACTTACAATAATAGCTTGTGGCTTTCCAGCCTGTTTCAATTCTCATTTTACAGAGAAAACCAGGAGGCATGTAATATTCCCCATTCTTTGCTTCTGCAAGAGAAGTAACTTTTCCCATCTTGCAGGTCATTTTTGCTATACTGAATAACCAATTTGTACCTTCTCAAATAATTGATGCCTTTGGAGGAAAATAACACTGGCAGCAAAAGTAAGAGTGACACTGTTCAAAGCAAGTCATCTTAGTGATGCTGAGAACATACGCCAAAATTCATTTGTGTATTTCTAGTACCACTGTACTTTCATTTTGGATAGAAGACCTTGTCCCTGTAAGACAAACTGAGCCAATACTGCTTTCTAGAATCTTCCCACTAGCTCTTTACTACTTTCTAAAAAGTTTTGTTAACTTTTCTTCCCATTTGCTGCTCTTGTGCTGTGAACATAAAATGATTAAAACCTCTGCCAAAAGTCCGAAAGAAGAACATCATCCTGTCTTTCAAAGGATATGCATCAAAACAGAATACAAATATGTCTTAATGTTTCTTTTTTTGCCCTCAACCACTGAAAGTAAGCATCAACACAAGGAGTTAGCAAAACAACAGCTAACAGGTTGCAGTTTTTAAAGAAAACTTACTAGGACATCTGTAGGAGCTCATTGGTTTCAGGTTTCCACACTCCTCTCACCAGCTGCTCAAAGTTGGAAATTAGGCCACCACCTGCACCTGAAATTGCAGAGATTTATGGTAAGTTTCCACTGACTGCTACCACAACTATGCCATTGCTCCCAGAAAAACTCATGACACCAGGTGCTAAATGTGGCACCAAAGCCCAGCCTTAAAAAGACTTAATCCAGCCTTTCATATAAACAAGATTTGAGCGACGGCCACGAAACCTCAGAGGTTAAGATACTCAGCAAGAACCTCAGGTCTACCTGTAAGTTACAGCATCTGAAGAGATGCACTCATCACATTCACACATGTTGCTTCTCACAGCAGCACAGAATCAAGCAGAATCAAGAGCTGCAACAACTTCTTTCTGAAGTGACCCTAACAGTGTGGCTGCAAATACAGCTGTCAGAAAGGTGATTTCCAGAGCTGTACTCCAAACAGCAGGCAGGCAAGAAGGGTCATCCCCATGTTTAAAACTAGATGATGGTTACAACCCAAAAACCTATGATAACCAGTTCTCTTCTTCAGCCTCATTCAAAGACAGCTCTGAGTCAATAATGCTATTGGAAAGTTCAGCAATAGCTACACAGAAGACTTACTTCTTCATTGTCTTCAACTGCCCATCCTATGAGTTCTCATAAGACCTTCTGAAGGGAACTTCCCTCAAAGTCCTTCAGTGTCACCCTTAACCCAGGCAGAAAAATCTGCAACACAGGCTTTTTCCTTTAGGGGACATCAGACTGCATTAGGACTACTGTGCCCAGCACATCAAGGATGGTGTTACAGCTCTGCTGAGGGGCTAGGCATTTAACCACCACTCCAAAAAATCCCAAACCCTCAGAAGATGTTATGCACATTACCTCTGGCCCAGCCCACAGCTACCATGACAAACCAGGCATCTTTGTAGACAACGTCTGCATGTGCAATGCCATCTGTGATCTTCCAAGTTCTTGTCACTTCTTTCATTCCTGCCACCAGTAGACGAAGAGGCAGAAAGGAAAAGCACCGGTAGAATATGTCTTCTGGGCAGTAAAACACTAGATACCTGAAAATCATGAGAAAAAACTCATTAGCCACATTTTTGTTAAGGAATTACCTTTTAATAATCTTTAAAGATATTTCTGGCATATGACTAGCAATGCCTGATATACTACTGACAACTCAAAGTCTCATGGTACACATCTTGGAACAAATTTGAAAAGCTTCTGAGCACACTTAAGCTTTAGCACCAAAACCAAACACTATTGCCTCACTGTCCCAGAGAAGAATACATTAAAGTCCATGGGAATCAGCTTTACATTTTTCCAATTGTTCTACACCTTATATATCAATTTTTTATAATTCAAGTTATTAAAGTGGTAACTGATTGACTTCATGTGCTTTGAGTTTATTTTGGGAGTTATTTTTCATTTAGTTTGGTGTAGGGGGCTGTTTTGTTTTGGTTTTTTCCTTGTTTTTTTTTTTTAATAGGATTACAACAGGGTGGTAAATTAAATGCTGACTCTGTGCTTCCAGACTGAAGGTACAAGGAATTATATAACTTCAGCAAGAATGCCTCCACTAGTTCGTGTCATGTTAGATGAAATGCATGGCTATTTTTAAACACATTTACCATCTTAGTACTCACCAATTCTAATTTCTCCAGCTTGTCAATTACAAGCACATTTCTTTATTCAAAGCATTGAAAGCACACTACTCAAAATATCTTTGATCAGCCTGCTTTTAAAAATGTAAAAAAAAAAAAGCAAAGATGGCTAACAGTTAAATCCTAAGTGACAGTAAATTTTAAAAAATTAGATTATATAGTGTTTTATTGTAGCTGTTCAATAATAAACAAAACTCAGTTCTTACTGAGACATTCACAAAAACCCAATCAAGATTAAGTATCTTGATTAAGTTATCTTAAGTAGATTATTTCAGCACAGGAGTAAGAGAGCAATAATTGCATAAGAGTAGAGAAAGTGTTAAAAAAAAAAAAAGGAGGATAACTTTTTGTTTTCTTAAAAAAAAAGACACTGCCTCTAGGCTTTAAGGTTTTTGAGCTCAATCCTGCCTACCAAGAATTTCTAAGGCCTTTCCCTTTATCTCTTATTGTAAAGTCTCTGTATGCAACCAGGCTTCAGTGGATATGGAGCCAAAGACGTAGAGAAAGGATGTATTTTAGAGGCTACTGCAAAAAGCCATTTAAGCCACCTACTCACCAACAACACCAGAATTAATTTACATCTGCAGAAAGTGGGTTTAGGACCCTGAAGCAGCCGTGACAGAACTGAAGCTGGCACCGAAGGCCCACCATGGCATTCCTGCCTGTAATCTGTGCTAACAGCAGATGCCGCTGTCCTACAGACTATTCAGGAGCATTCCTGAAGCCCAGCACAACCTCACTCACTTTCCACTTTCAAGTGAGGCTCAGGGAATTTCATCTCGCATGATCTGGGACCAGGAATTAAGGTCACCACACTCAGGAAGAGGGAATTTTGTAAAGCTAGAAGCTTAAAATGTTTCGTAATGTTCACAGCTCCTCACTAAAACCTCGTTTAATTTGTGCACAGCAAATCACATTTGACCACGGTGAGTTAAACCAAAATCCTGTTCCCTTCAAGTGTATTCCTAGCTCATGTCACTTAATGAAACAAGCAATCAGTCTGCCCACATCAGACTAACAGAAGCACAGGCACATTCTATAAGCTCTGCTAATAATTCATTAATTAAGACATACTATTCATTTCAGCCATTTGTCTAAATTAAGTATGTCATCTTCTACTGCAACAGAAAGACCGGAAAACTAATACATATACACAGACAGACAGAAACATTTGCTTTCACTTTAATAAATTTGCAAATTAAGGAGCTAGTGGAACTAAAGGATTTTAAGCAGGCCAGACTATCCAAATGTAGTCATTGAGCTTTCCAAATTCAAAACCCCACTGCTGCTCATAATTTTTGTTATGTTTGACATTTTCTTCAAAGATCACCTTCTGGAATAGATGAACTCTCCTGGAAGGCCACATTTATATGAAAATAACTCCAGCTTTTTTTTTTAACTCCAAAGCAGGCCAAATTGCCACTTACTTGATTCAATCATACCATTCAGCTCACTAGTGTCTTCCACCACAACACTCAATCATTTGGAAAGGAATGAAATACAGAAAAAAAATATATGTGTCTGGTAGTAGAAACTGGAGGAAAGATATGTCTCGGAATCCCAGTTACAGAGAAGTCCAAAATTTTTACATCAGTCAGATTCTGGTCTTCAAAAGCTACTTTTGAAAACCTTGACTGCGTTTACAACTTACCTATGTTCAGCAAACCATTGTATTTAAAAGTAATGTTTTCAGCTGTTTGACCAGGAATACTATAAAAACCTAAGGCAAGTCTAGATGTAGCAACAGAGCATTTTGTTACATAATAGGCCGTAAGAGTTGATCTCTGTTCTCACAGAACAGCACCATAACAGCTGCTGTGACATTCTGGATGAAGAGACACCATTCAAATTCACAACACTTTTAAGTAAAAATTCTGATTTACACGAAACCTTGATGCTACAGGTACAGTATCTGTTTACCACATATTAGCTTCCTTAGAGCCAATATTACTCATCTTGCCCGATTGTGGCTGCTTACCAGACTGAGGATGCCAGGAGAATATTTATGGTCTTCGCCAGAAATGCTACTGGAGGTTCACCAAGCATCAACGAAGACAAAACTGAACCCCCAAAGCAATAAAGCATTGCACTAAACCAGCAGGCCAATGGACTTTGGACCGACACTTCCACAACTCCTGTGGAAAGAAACAAAACCGCATAAACAGAAATGAAAACTGCAGTTTTAAACTTTTAAACTCATGTTTTAAAGGTCAGTATTTTTCAATTTAGTTCCTTCAGATAACAAAAAGTCCTCCAGCAATCGGCAGGCTCTCATAGGAAAATTTTCCAGCAATACAAACCTCAGGGTACGGTGACTTTAACTTACACCTCCTAAGCAGAAGTGAAAGGCTGACAACGTGTTCTCTGAACATCTATTGTGCATTAGTTTGTTATATCTGGCTACCAAGAATAAAAAGCTTTCAAAGCATGGCAGCAAGGTCTTGTTGTTAACAGCCTGACACAGGGACACACTTGCTTTCAAATTTGTATTAAAAACACATAAGTGGCTTATCTAAACAGGATTGGTAACATTTGGAGGGTTATTCTAGGAATTCCATTTCTGTTTTTGAGTGTTCCAAGAATTCAAGGTAACTCGTTTTCCTTTCTTTCTTCATAATACCCTGCTGTGATTGCTGGCCAAAATGAAAACAGCATCCAAGATAATTACCAAATAGTTTTCGCCTGCACTCTTGACGAGTGAAGAAAGGTTACCTTGAACTATAATAAAAAATGCAATTTCCCCACATTATTAAAAGGTTGACAGTTTTGTTTATTTAATTATCTTTAAAAGGAATTATTCTTTTAAAATGCAAGTGAACTATGTCAAAAAGAGCATTCAATATTAAAAGATTATACTGGAGGTAATGGGAAGGATTAACCATTTTCAGAGGAAAACAACATTTTACCAAAGCTAGTATCCTCAAGTAGTTGTTTTGACTATTTCCTTCCACTTTAAAAGTTCAGTGATGCCAAAGCTTCCCCTTTTACACTGGTTCTGAGCTCTGTTTGCCTGAACAAGTTTAATTGTCCATAGTCCAAAGGCTGAAGTTCACAAAAGCACAACTGTCTGTCCCAAAATGAATTTTGACATCTGTTCCCAATTCAGAGTAGAAGCTTTGGTTTTTAGGCATTTCTGTGGGAAAAGAAGCTTCTTACCCAAGACCAGAGGCTCAAACATTTAAAAAAGCATACAGCATTCTCAACACAATTCAATAAATATATTAACAAGACTGGTTCCTGTTTTAGTGCTGGCATAGATAGCAGTATTGCAGCACTATCCAAATTCCCATTTAACAGCCAATTGATAAAAAGGAGCAATCCCATGCTTTACAGAATATCTGAATATAAAATAACATCTCTTTTATTTTTAACTATTTTGTAATTTATTTTTCAAACTCCAGTACCTGCTGCTCCAAGTAAGACACTTGTAAAATATTCATGGCTTTTGCTTACTACTTTTGGAGTAGGTTTAAAATTAAGCATATATTCTCTTTTCAAATCCATTCTCCTGCCTTCCAGCAATCACCAGCTTCTCCAGACTACCTTTCCCCCACAACCAGCAGCAAGTGGTTTTCAGTTTTGCGGGCACATCCAGGAATTACAACGATTCTAACCAGATTGCCCTCTATGAGTAAGTTTCACAACAGTGCAGGTAAATTTCTTCATTTTACAAGTAAAAGGTCAAGAAACTGAAAATTCTACTTCACTTCAAGATTTTTCTGTTGGTCAGCACTAGAAATGGCTCAAATGCCAGTTTTTAACAATTCATACCTGCTTTCTAACAAGGAATATACCCAACATAAAAGGCAATGAGGCAAAAAACATTGATACTAATTTAAAGATCATCTCAGTGTTGCTGCCTAAATTATGACTGGGGTGTAACCTTTCAGAAGACAAACTCAGTTTTAAGTAGGTCACATGTTTTTATACAAAGTGGTCATTTATATTTGTCCTCTGATGCATCCTCTAAAATTAATGAAGCATCACATAACCATGCAATGGTGGGTCTGCCAGAAGGCCACTAGTCCTGCAGATGTGCACTTCAGAAAGTTAAGAAAAGGTCTCAAAACACAAGGACTATTTTTGAATACAGTTTTAAATATTGTTCCTGAGGAACAGTAACATTAAAAAAAACCCAAACAAACCCAATCAAACTAACAAAAAAATCCCAATGACCCCAAACAAAACAAAACAAACCCCAAAAACAACAGCAACAACAACAACAAAAAACCCCCACAAAAACAAAGAAACACCTTACCAACTAACTATTTCTGTCAATAGGATCATATCTGCTTTAAACTTTTCAGCATGTTCCAAACAGACAATCAGGAATGCATACTACACATGCATCTACTGAGCAAACCAGGCGGATTTGTACAAGTTTTTTCTAGCACCCCATCCAACCATATATCATATCATTACTTAAGAGAAAGGATTTATAGAGTCTGACTTAACAGAGCAAAACTATGCTGAAGAAATTATTTCTCTTCAAGTCACCTGGGCCACATCACAGAAAAATGTCAAGAACAAGCCAAATATGACACATCCTCAACCATCAAAACCTTTTGCTGTCCTTCCATCCCAAAAAAAGGAAAATTGCCAGTTTGACAACTGGCTGGAGTTACAAGCAAGCAACTCCTAAGCCATCCTAAAAGCACTGATCAAGAACTCTTATTTTAAAACATGCAGGAAGCAACAAGTTGGTTGTCACTGCTGTAGCCTGGCAGCAGTCACAAGTGAGCAAGAAAGCCTGGCTAGGCAGATTGGAAAAGTCCCAGTTAGTGTGCACCCACCCATGATCCAAATGCCCACACTGAATCTGATTTTCAGCAGTGGGGGTGGGTTGGTATTTTAATGAGACAGTAATCTGGGATAAAATAAATGTGGCTGTAACTTGACCACATACTTCTTACATCACCAGGCACTCAAGGCCATCCCATTATTTCCCAGTCAAATATAGCTACTGTTGTAAGTTTCCAAAAAGAACATAAAGCCTAGACAGCATTAACTGGCCATAATATATCCTTATTGAGTATTCATAATAACTGCTATTTCAGTTATGATTTAATATTCCATTCAAACCACTTGGGAAGCGAGAAACAGGCCAGCAGGCAGTCACCTGGATTACAGTTATTAATTCCAAGTATTAGAAAATACTCGAGAGTTCTGTGCTACCAGCTATTAAGCAAAGAAGAAAAAAAAATATAGGAGCATGGATCTGACCAGACTTCTGACAGCAATTCTACTTTCCATAAGTGTTGTCTCACTGAAGCTATGCTGATACCAAGCAGAGAGGCCACTCATCCTGGTTTTAGGTGCGCCCATTCCAGAGGGAAGTTTAAAGGTATTGCATGATAATGTCAGAAAGTCCCTTTTTAAATGGAACTGACACGTTACACAATGCCACAGCCCAGCACCCGTTAAAAATTTTAGCAGCATTAACAACGTTTGGTGAAGATTCTAGAATACATAAACACTTTATACCAGTTTTCACAGTCTGTTAAGCGCATTTCCTCAGCAGAAGTCAAAACTCACTTTGAAACATTTTAGGAAGGGGCCAAAGAACAAGCTCTCACTAAACAAACAGCACAGAGCCTCTGAAATCTGAGGCAAGCAGCAGCTCCCAAATTTGCACTACAATCCCAAAAGCCAGCTCAGTTTCCTACAGAGTTATCACCTGGGATACACAGTGTAAACAGGTCTAAGCCCATACCACAAGTAGCTTAATTCTAAACATTGAAACAAGGCCAGAGTCTACATTTGTAACAGAAAAAAAAAAAAAAAAATAGGCTTGGGGTTATCAGACACAGTGCAAAAGATTTTCTGGAAGAGAGCATGTAGAGACTTAAAGCCACGATGTGTTCTCATACAAAACCTCATTAGTGGAAGTGGAAAGCTTTGCTAAATTCACTTTACAATCTATGGCATTGACAAGCCACTAGCACAGGACCTACCCATGAGAGTCCTGAGCTGTTTCCTACAAGGAAAAGTTGCCTTAACACCGCCCTGCACAAACAGGGTGTATGAAGGATGTAAAGTCTGGTATCTCCCCTCTCAGAGGCAACTCTGGGCAGTGAGATAATGGCCTGTGTTACACCTCTGCACCCATAAACTAACTTGGGAGGGGGGGCCTCAGCCCTTTTACTCCTGAGACTTTAAAACTGAAACAAATAAATAAATAACTGAATAAAGAATTCAAAGGTTTTCAACAAAACTCCTGGCCAATTTCGCCAGTGCCTCTGAAGTTCTGGAAAGCGAGAAGAGCTTGGCTGGGTGTCTTCTGCGGGCAACGAGACACGGCTTACGGACAGACGGGCTAATGCAGGCGGCAGACAATCCCATTTGCACGGCCACGGGGTAACCGGGACGGCGGCTCCCCTGGGGCCCTATCCTCACCCTGCCGGGGCTGGGCACCCCGCGGGACACGCGGGGCGCAGGCTCTGGGGGNCGCGGTTTGGTGCGTGGGGGGGATGCGTGCGCTGCCTTTTGTTTGCCTTTTTTTGCTCGAAATGCTGATAGTCCTGCTCCATGCACAGTTTGAGATTGGTTGTGGTCTTCCCCAGAGCCCCTCTGTGCTGCTTTCTTGCGCCCCTCGTGCGCGGGTCACTGCACTTACCCTGATTTTTCTTTCTCTTTTTTTTTCCTCCCTATTGAGTATTTCTGAAGCTTATCAAGAATATTTAGCATTACCAGCGTGTACGGTCGGTTCCACGTGTGATCTTTCCCAGGCTGATGCCATCTGTTCCTCAGTTACTGAGGATATTGCACACCAGATCCTCGTGAGAGCTGAGCATAAATACTTTAATACACCTTTACATCCATTTTGACAGTGCACAGCACTGCTAACTCTGCCTCCTGAAGGATCTATATCCAGTGTTGCACCAAACCTACTGTATTTTCAGCAAAACCAGTTTGCTCATGAACTACCCAAGTGAAACATTTTCAAATACCTAAACACGCAACATTTGCTTTTTGTTTGTTCACCAGACTAGCCAACTTGAAGAGTAGAAGGAGAGTCATGTAATGAGGATGGTTTGGGTAAGAGCTCATTCATGGGCAGGGACACCTTCCACTATCCCAGGTTTCTCCAAGCTCCACCAACCTGGCCTTGGACACTTCCAGGGATCCAGGGGCAGCCACAGCTTCTCTGGGCACCCTGTGCCAGGGCCTCCCCACCGTCACAGGGAGCAATTCCTTCCTCATATCTAATCTAAATCTATTCTCTTTCAGTATGCAGCCGTTCCCCCCTTGTCCTCTCACTACAGTCCCTCTCCATCCTTCTGACAGGCTCCCTTCAGGCGTTGGAAAGCTACAATCTTGTCACCCCAAAGCCAAGGTACGCCAACTTGACACTGTTCTTGATGGAACACTGTTAAGGTTTATTGTTCTCATCTTTTCTGCATATTAACCTTTTTTCTTCTCCCTCTGGAGAATGGAGGTTAAGTTTACTTGTTTGTGAGTTTTGGGCTGGTTTTTCCCTACTAGATTTTCCTACACCATTTCTGTCTTTTCAGCTTCCACGCACTGGTGAAAAGAACTCTTAAAAGCTCTAAGTTTTGTGCACTGTATGATGAAGTTTAGCAAAGCAGTCTGAAAATGTGCAACTTTTACAGGTGCTCTTGAACTTGTTCTTTGCCTACCAAGAACCAATTTCAGGAAATAACTGAAATTGTAGAATCATTCTGGGGAAAAGGTTTGTGCCACTCAATGCAGCATACACTTGAACTTTTCCCAGAACAATTTCAACTTATAATAATAGCAAGCTATTATTTTCATTGATTTGCCTTTTATCTGTACCATATTCACAGACTAAGTTCCTAACCTCAATGTCTCTTCCCTTCTGTGCATCCAGTGACTCCTTTGCTCCCTGAAAACTGACCCATGTGCATGCAGCTCGTTTCTGTTTCCTGGCCGTTTCCATCTTTGTTTCATCTGCCTGAAGAGCTCCTAATGTAGTCAAAGTGATCTCTTACTAGCCTTGGCATTAACAAATGTAATCCTTATTTTCCGTCGTGCTTGTGTGCAGACACAAAAACACTGTTTTCTAGAGCAGAATATTGACTCACTCCAGTTTATATGTAATAAGACATAATACATTAGTAAGCTGCATTCTGGGGCAGAAATCAGGTCAGCATCATTTTGTTTCCCCCTGAGCAGGGCTCTGTGTCCATGCAGCTGCAGTTGTGGAGCTACTGATGGGATTTAAAACAGTGTAGTCATTTTCACTCCTTGCAGTAGTGGTTTATCCCCACCAAGTGGCATCTGTTTCATTGCTAGGCAGTGAAAACTACTCAGACTATCTCGTATGTGATCATAGAAGGAGAGGGAGAGGAATAAAAATGGCAGTGACCGCAAGGAATCTATAGTGACGCCAAAAAAAAGTTGCAATTTGAGCCAGCAACATCTGCACTGCAGCCCCCACTGTGCCTGCAGCTTGTGTAGATTTACCCAAATTCTTCAACATGCCAGCAGTCATACCACTACTGGTGCTATTTTGCAGC
This sequence comes from Drymodes brunneopygia, assembly GCA_013400955.1. Lineage (NCBI taxonomy): Eukaryota > Metazoa > Chordata > Aves > Passeriformes > Petroicidae > Drymodes > Drymodes brunneopygia. The sequence continues at coordinate 139,995 of VZTZ01001051.1, forward strand.
AGATCAGCAATACCTGCCTGAACTTTCAATTTTCAGTCAGATCCTCAAATACGTAATACTGCATTGTCACTGCACCTAAAGTGCTGCTCTCTGAAGCAGAGTTGTGCTGGTTTGGGCTGGGGTAAAGTTAATTTCCTTCCCGGGGTTGGTGTGGGGTTGTGTTTTCTGTTTGTGCTGAGCTCAGGGTTGATGGTAGAGAGATGTTTTTGTTACTGCTGAAGACACAGAGCCAAGGCCTGTGCCGCTCCTCGTGCTGAGGAGACCCAGNAGCCAAGGCCTGTGCCGCTCCTCGTGCTGAGGAGACCCAGCCAGGACAGGTGACCCCAAATGACCCCAGGAATGTTCCAGACCATGTGGCATCATGCTCAGTGTATAAACTGGGGGAAGAAGAAGGAAGCTGGGGACATTTGGAGTGATGGCATTTGTCCTCCCAAGTCACCTCCCAAGTTCTGTGCGATGGGACCTGCTCTGCTGGGAATGGCTGAACACCTGCCCAGCCACGGGAAGCAGGGAATTGATTCCTGCTTTTGCTTTGCTTGTGTGAGCAGCTTTTGCTTCCCCTATTAAACTATCGTCATCCCAGCCTGTGAACTTTTATCCTTCCAGTTCTCTCCCCAGTCCCACTGGTGGGAGAGGGAGAGAGTGGCTGCTTGGGGCTGGGCTGGTGGCTGGGACTAAACAACACAGAGATAGCTGGTGGGGAGGTGGATCTCATAGCAGTGAGGTGAGAAAGCATGTTCAGTTAAACAAGAAAGAGGTTTTGGTGAGTTTTCTACCTCCAGCTCCAGCAGAAAATAAGAGCAGCAGTTTTTCTGAGATTGGTAGTAATGAGGGAGAGATTCCTGTGTGTTCAGGGTGGCATCTTGGCAGAGCAGAGAACAGAGGAAGCCACCAGAGAGAAATCAGATCACAGAACACAGTCTGTGTAATAAAAGTAGAGTAATAAATAAGAAAACTTGAAGTTTGATCAATTTTCCAGGTGTCCTGGATATTTCAACAATTATTTAAAGATAGAGATAAAATCTCTGAAACAATCTTGTTTATCCTTGAGCCAGCTGTACAGAGCTGAGAGGACTGTGACAGTGTGAGCTGATGGTATTCGTGTATTAGGTAGGTGCACTTGTCTCTGTGTGTTTGGCACAATTGTTTGTGTTTTTCTGATTTTAATCTGGAAGAACAGATGCCCCTTTCTTCATTTCTTGGGAGCAGGCTAATAGTGAGACCTGAGCAGCACAGTGTGCATGTAAGAATTTTAAAGATGGACTAGTTAGTGTACTGCAGTGTTGTATGAATGGAAAGCTCAACATGAAATCAAAGTACAAGCCTGAACTGACTCTCTTGCCCAAGGAATGTTATCCTGACCTTAAAAAACTCCACTGTAAACACCTGCTGAACAGTTACCCAACTTGCGCATTCTCCAGAATACTTTTCAGTGGGATTGTTCTAATTTTGTGTTTGAAAAAAAAAAGGTCTGTTTACTTTGCATAGAAGTATAGCTGGTGAAGTTGCTGCTTAATGTGGAATATGTTTATTTAGTTTTATTTTGTAATGTCTGTTGGGGTCCTACAGATAGTGACTTGGAATTCAAAAATTGTGCCTTAGGGGAAAAAAAAGGAAAACTTCTTTAGTATATTTCATCTGTATGACTCAAAACTCTTACTCTTCTTCCCCAAATCTGGAAATTAGAAATAATCTATTTTTATGAATTATTAGGCTAAGGTTTTTTTATCTTCTAAGAAGATCTCTCTGAGTCAAGTCTGTGCATCAGAATCAAGTCAGGTGAAAATAGTAATCTTTGTCACATATGGAAATGGATATTTCCACTGTCTGCTCTCCTCCTGCCATGTTTGTGATTTGTAGCCATCTTCCATGCTATTGTCTGTCTCCTTCCAAGCAAATTCTTGCTCTGCTCCACAGTGTTCTGCCATGTTTCTCTGTTTTCCAAGTTTTTTATCCCCATCAAGCTGCTTACTTTGATCTTCTAGTACATTTTCCTCTGTTTCTTCTCTCACCAGGACTGTATATTCATCAACCCTGCATATTTCTTTCAGTGTCACTCCCACAGCTTACCTTGTTTTCTTACTTTCTCCATGTCATCCCTTAGCATTTACTCATTACTTAGTACACCTCTCATTCTCCCGTCTGTCTCTGAGAATCTGGCTATTCATTCCATTTTTGTCACCTTACTTGTGCATGCCTTCAATCAATACTCATATACTCAGGCCACACTTTACCTTTGTGTACCTTCCAACTTCATCACTTCTGTTACCCTCCTTCTTTTTCAGTTTTCCTACAGAAAGTCAGGTCCTGTCTTCTTTCAGATTTTCTGAAAAAAATTGGGAAAATAAATCATAGGAAGTTCAGATGGCAAATCTTCTCCTAACACAACATCACTCTGATTTATTTTCCTTGCATGCTGGTTAGTGCCAATCTAAATTGCAAAGTGCAGAAGTAATGGAGTTTTTTTAACTCCTTCCTCATGCCTGATTAGATTCTCACAAATATTTAAGAATCCATTTAAAATTTCTCTTCTCCTATAGCCTTTGAAGTACTGTGTTCATTCCTAGATGAAGACTAAGACTGTAGGAGCTGCAGCCACTGCTGCTGGCTCTATCCAGGAGCTCCCTGGTATCTACCCTTAGGTCATGGGTTTTCTTTTCCTGGAAAAACACATGCCTATAATATTCACTGCTTGCTAGTTTCAAGGTTGTAATCAGTCATGGCTGGCAATACATTCTTTACATATTCTTGTTATGTATTAGTATTGCATGTCACAATATTAGTGAAGAGTTTCAAATTAGGCCAAAGGCTATTGCATTTAATTCCCTGTATATATAGCTCGGGGGGTTTCTTCTGTCCAGCCCGGCTATTCAGACAGGTTCCAGCTGGCTATATTTCCAGGAGTGCCCCTGTCCTAAAGGCACTCTGGCAGCGTCCCATGGACACTTAACCAGAGAATCTGCAGCCTGCATTGTGGTGCAGGAGCTAAGGACCGGTTAGCTATCAGCTGAAGTAGAAAGACGAGAGGGCCCTTGGTTTACCTTGTATCTGCATAGCTTTATTGCCAGATCTCTTCACAGGGGGAAGGCAAGGACCAAGAGGGAGAGGAAGGGTCAGACACCCACATAAGAGTTATTTCACATCCAATCACCAGGGGTGTTGGGGGAGTATAGGGATGGACCAAGGCTACCTGGTCCTATGGGATCGAGAGGAGTAGGGGCCCAGGAGATAACAGGGGATAGTACAAAGGTCTTGGGGGGAGGNCATACCCCCTCCCCCAAATAATTAGTCAATAGGGCCCTTTCACCTGTCCGCTTTCTAGTATATACACAGCAAAATAAACTTCCTTGCCTACTGTACCTCACTATCTCTACAAACCATAAAAGGGGGTCTAGGGAAAGTCATCCCTCAGGTCAGGAGAAAGACAAGGGCACTCCTGAAGATTATGCTAGTTATTCTGTTTGTCTTCTTTGCCAAATCCTTGCCAGTCTGGTCTCACCCAAGAACTGCTGTAGAAGGGAAGAAAAGGATACAGTAAGGCGTCAAACAGTACAAATGACCAGGCCTCAAACTACTCCCATGCAGTAAGTCCTGCTGCGTTCACTGGCTTTTCTCTGTTACATACATCAGTAGGCAAAAGCCCAGGTCTTTAAAATTGATTAGATTCCGGTGGAAAACAGTAGATTTTTAGTGTTCCATGAGCTCCAGGCATCTAGCATTCAGGGAGCATAGGATCTGGAATTACTGATTGTCTCATATTTAAAGTTGTTTTTTTTTTAAACATATCTATTTATGTGAAATATTATACAGCTCATGAAAATACTGTTTGGTTTGGGTCACCTCTGATAAACTTCTGATAAACTCATAAAAGAAGAAAAGCAAGGGACATTTCAATGCATACAGTGAACATAGATGTTTCCATCAACATCTGACAATTTCAAAATACTTTTTATACTTGAATTTTACCTGGTAATCTTACATTTCTGATACTTTTTTTTCCTGCTTCTTTGCTTAGTTGCTCCGTTCACAGTGTTATTTAGAGCTAATTTTGTTAAATACTGATATATGCCTTGTAATGCACTTCACATTCAGTAAATGAGATCTCAAATAAAGAAGAGCAATCCTGGCAAGATACTGCATATTTTCTACCCTATCAGGTAAACTTCATGTAATACCCTAATGCAAATGCAGCTGAACCCAAGACTGGACCTGAGATAACAGCTTCAGGACAGTAATTTTTCCTCCTGCATTTGCTTTCATAAAGTGGTGTCCAGAGGTATTCTGTTTAGGGCTGCAGGACTGAACAAAGAGTCTGTTCTGCATGAGAAGGAGGAGCTGTCCTATTTAAGGTGGAGTGCAGAGCTACTCCCTTCCCTCTCCCATTTTCCTTGCAATAGCAAAGGATCTGTGGAGATACTTGTCTCAGCACAGTCCTGGGCAAACGACTCTAGGTGACATGGCTTGAGCAGGAGGGTTAGACCAGATGATCTTGCAAGGTCCCAGCAAATGTAAACAGTTTTGGGATTGCTTTAATCTTTTAAATATTTTTTTCCATACCTTTTACTTGTTTTTTCTAAGAATTGTTTCCTGACCAGTTCCATCTGCAGCAGTGATGTCAAACCAGGCTGGGACTCTGTCAGCTCCTGCAGAGGGATGAGTCCAAGCTGAGAGTTGTGAGCTAGTGTCTGCATAGTCAGTGCCCATTATTCAATAAATTTCGAGTGCATCGTCAGTCTAATCGGACAGATAAGGGTGTGTGTGCTCAGAAGCTGTCTAGTACCATAGCTACCATCTGACAAACAATTTGTGGACCGTACTTCAACTACTAGATTCTGGGAAGGATTAGTTAAGGAGAGAAAAAAAAAGCAACATTCAACAGGAAACAGACTTCTCATTGTGCCCCTTCATTGTATATTCTCCGTGTTCCCTTTTCTGCTCAGTGACGCAGGCCAGTTTGGGACACTCTAAATTGTCAAGAGCAGCAAGGGGTTACCCGGAGTGTGCTTTGTTTGGCAATACAGACGTCTTTTTTTGTTAACTGACTTGAACCCATTGTCTGTGCACCCCCCTCCCAAACCTCTCTCCTGCCCTCACCACCCTTATCCCAAGCCCAGCTCACCCTCCGCAGATCCCCTTACTTTGGGTTCATGAAGTACAAATTAGCATAATCAGATTATCTGCATGGGGTTGTTCAGCACGGAGCTGAAAAGGAAGAAAAGAAAAAGTGGCTGACAAAGAGAAGCCCTGAGGAGGGCAGAGCGGGTGGCATTGCTGTTGTGCTGTGGTGGTTCTGTTAATTTAACTGTCTGGACTGGGAATGTATGCTTTGGTGACAGAGAAAAAGAGTTTGATTTCTATTCATCATGGAGAGGAGATCATCTTGGTAATCTGGCCTATCAAGATAAGATTTTTAGAGTCTCTGCAGGAGACTGATAAGAAACATGGTTAGGGAAGTAAACCAACTGTCTAGGGGCAGGGTATGTGTCTGTGGGTGGGGGTGGTTCCTGGGCATTTTCTGTGGTGGGCTTGCCTTGCTAAGAGTAGTAAACAATCTGCTGGATTGTCTTAGTGCCTGCTCCAATTCTCTTCTTTCTGCCCATGGTGGGAGATGAATGCTCCCAGAGGACTCAAGACTCAAATCTGTAGCCACAGGTTTTAAAAGCAGCTGGGGGCTCTATATGCTTGTGTATTCAGGAACTTGGGATTAAATGACTTGAAGGTGCCTGTTTTTAAAAATATCTTCAGGCTGCTTCTATACTCCCAGCTCTTCTAGCTGAATTGCCTGACCAGTCACCCTCGTCTTTCTGATGTATCTTAAAAGCAATCATTGACAGAGATTACAAGAAAAACACCCCAAAAAGCAGTCATGGCAGCCCTAAAATGTTTTAAGTTGAGCCCTTGAGATCAAGAATCTTACTGACAGCCCCAGCTGTAGACTTTTTCAATACTTCAGAGAGTCAGGATAAAAGGAAACATAAATGTCAGGGTAAGTCAAGCTTTGAGGCAGTATTTATGACAAACTCCTGCCTAACTTAAACCTCCAGTTTTCAAGAAGTATTATCTTAACAGCACTACACAGAGAGCTGCTGGAAATATTTAACTGATGAAGCTGTTATAAATAGCAGAGAAAATTTTTTTACTTTTATTTTAGCAACATTTTTACTTCTTTGAATTTAAAAATTTTACTTTAGCGACTTACAGCTGTACTGTTGAGGAAAATAGAAAACGTATTTGATAATCAGAAATATATAATGAATGTATGTCTGTATTCAGGAGCCTGTACTTTGGGAGAAATATTTGAAATTAATAGGAACCACTACTTCAGATTTACCTAACTGCTAGTTTGAATTACTTGTTAGATGTAAGAGAAACAAGGCGATGTTACTTTGTTTTCTGCAGCTGACATATGCAGGAGTCATAGAGAAGTCTATGCCCCTACAACAAGTGTAGCGTCCATCCAGGTTATGTCAGGCATGGTTAACTCATCCTCCGTGCTTTCACTGGCAATCTGTTTTCTTTTCATTTTTTTCACTTACATTATTCTTTAGTCTGAAAGAAGAATAATTTTGCTTTTAAAGGCAAAATTTGTGGGTTTTTGTTTGCGTGTGATCTTAAATGGACTTAAATGGATTTCCAGGAGATGATAAAGGTAACATAGATCAATAGATAATAGATAGACAGATAGATATACAGACAGACATGTCTGTTTTCTTTGTGTGTCCTGTGTCTGCTCAGCTATTCTATTCAAAATTGTCAGGTAAAATTGTACTGCTGAAGTTACCTGCCATGACTTTCTCACTTCTAAACCGGAGACCTGAGGAACACCCGTTTGCATTCCACATGTCTATCCAGAAATGTGGCCTTTGAGATTTGGCTGTCCTGTGCCAAGCACAGTGGCTGGGCATGTTCACCAGACAGCAGCTGGCTACTCTTCTGTGCCTGAAAATTTGGGAAAAATATTTGCAGCATAGCTCAGGAGGAAGAGCCAGAATGTACAGCTCCCTTCAGTATGGCGTTATTTCAGTTCCCTTTCAAATGATGGGAATGGTTCCCACCCAAGCAGGTTGTGCCAGCATGAAGTACTCTTGGCAAGTCCCATCTGCCAAGCTCACTCTGTCTGTAGGGAACTCTCAACTGGCAGCTGACTTTTTGCCATTCAATCCCACAGAGATCACTGCAAAGCCTCTCAGCAGGACCAGATTCTTCCTTCTGAAATACCTTTTAACCTACAGGCAGTAAAACATTTCAGGTCACGGTCAGCTGGTCTGAGATCCTGTGGTTAACTAGGTCTGATAGCCTCCACTCAAGGTGTTTTTAGGCATTGCAGTTTCCTCTTGAGAGTTCGGGTCTTTCCGGTAAGTGTAAAGCTTTTTAAAGCTGGAATTTAGTGCTGTGAAGTCTTGAGCTGAGGGAATCCATGGATTATGTTTTGGTTGGTTGTAAATCACTGTATCAGAGCATGGCAATTCTGCTGTGATCGGAAGGCAGAGTTAGTATTGTCTGCTCTTGGCCTTTCTCAGCTCTAGGATTGAGCACTGCTCTCTGCCAGGGTTTGCCAAATACAGTCACCAAGAGAAAATCAATGCTAATCAATGTCTACAGACAGGGTTGGAAGCAGAACGCCTCTCTGGAGGCTTGCTGACTGCAGGCTGTCATCCTTTAGCTTTTAATTAAGGTTTTAGGCTACCTACGAGTCTGTCTTTCACGGTGTAGCATAGGGAATTTCAGAGGAAGTGAGGGTCCTTCCCCAGCTCTGAGATACTGTGCCCCCACCCATCTGCAGAAAGGTGTATGCATGGGAAACCTCTGCTGCCCTGTGCTTGTGAGTACCTCTCTGCATTGCTGGCCAGCAGAAAAGTGGGAGATTTCATCCAAATTCCAATCCAGTACACACTGAGATCCTGAGGAATCTCACTGACTTCTTCCTGCCCTTCATCCTGAGCCTCTTCTGTGCTGTTCTATGACATGGACACTCGACAGGACAAATGTACCCAGAAAAGGCTGGCTGCTCTTTGCCTGTCTGTATGGCTGTCAGTGCTGAGGAGTCTCTTCTCCAAAATAACTTTATCACAGAGCCCTGTCTTGTGCTCTGCTGGGTTTGCAATCCAAGGCAGCAAAACAAACTGTAGAGGGATGGGATGTGTGTTTGTGTGCATATTTGGAAAGGGAATGGAGTGAGAATACAATGGGATGAGGCTCTGTTTCTTACAGTGAAGAGTTGGACCAACTCAGACTGCAAAGAAAATGGTGCCCATGGCTTACAGGGAGAACAAAAGTGAGTAAATTCAATCAGATATAGGTATTGTCTGGGCACAGGGCAGTCTCTACCTTCTGTAACCCAAGTTACTTTTTTGAGCTGCTTCTTCCACCCACCTTCTTCCCTCTGTTTGTCTCAGCACCTGCTGTATTAAAAATACATTTACACCCTTGAAAACTGGTGGATTTAGACTGTCACTGTGTCAATGACCTTTGGATTTAAGACTGGCTCCCAAGTGACCCCTGCCCCACAGGTCAGTAGTTAAGTCGCCCATTCTCTCCACCTCCTTTCATCCCCCAGCCTTCAAAGAACAAAAGTCAGATCTGCCTTGCTCGCACTGCTTTAGCCATGGTCACTGCATATCATTCCCTAGAAGCACAGAAATTTGTGGGAATACTGGAAGATAAGTTGCTAAATGGTTCATGAATCATATGCCTATGCACATTGGTGCTGCACCTTTACTTCTTGTTCAGAACAAGGTGCTGGGATGGATCTTAGTGTCCTAAAACAACTCAGCTTTGCTATTTAATGTGGCTGTCCCAGGAATCCTGTGAGTCCCCCTCTGTGATGCTCATTGTACCCTGTCTCCCCTGATTTAGACGAGGTACAGCAAACAAGGTTGCCGAGTACAAGCCTCACCCCAAAGTCCTCCTCAGCCTGGGCAGTAATCCAGAAACCATGAGGCACCACACAGATCCCACACATAGTGGGATCTCGCTATGCATTATCCAGTGCCAGGCATAGCATCTTCACATCCACCAGGGTTTGAGTCCACCAAATCTCAAGCCAAAACCCGGACTGCAGACCTGCCCTTTCTCTAACCACTAGCTGGCCATCACCAGGATCCGTGCACAAGACTGCAGCATCCTTGCAAGAGACATTTGCAACTTATTCCTTTCTTTACCCAGCCCAATTATTCAACTTCAATTACATTCCAGAGCCACAACAGGGATATTGAGAAAGTGGACATAATAGGTGTGATGGCAGCAAGCTGCACACTTGTTCCTAATTTTCAGGAGCAGTGTACAGCGACCATGCACCTCTCCTGGGATCAGTTTCCTTAGGCTCTGTGACAGCTGGACAGTGGCAGAACTTGTTTCCTGCCTCTGGAGAAAGTAATTCCTTTTTTGATCTGGAATGTGGAGCTGTACTCTTCCACTGAATCTGTTAGAAATTCCAGGTAAAGGAGTGTCTCACTGAGATTTCTGCATCACAAATTCACAGGAGCACACCTCACACTCTCTGTGCAAGTTAGGAGTACCATGGGTTGGAGCAGGCCATGACTTTTAACTTTCCAGCACTCCTTTTTGTACCAGGAGATACCAAGGATGCTTCCAGAAAATGCCACCTTAGCTGATTTTCCTTGCAATATTGGTAGCCATAGCTTCACAGAAAAAAAAATAAAATTACAAAAGTAAAGAAAAATGCTGTTCACACAACTCTATTCAGCACTGCTAGTTACAACTAGGGGACAGCAGGGTACTTAGGACTAGGGATATTTTTGTCACTTGTATTAAGGTTATGCCACTGCAGCAACATATCTGAAACATTTTCAGCCAACCCCAAATAACTTGGTACCTCTCCATGGCACAGGTCCCATAATCTCACAGCACTGTGTTGGCGTGGCTGTACCATGCCCACTTCCAGAGGAGGGATTGCCACATGATCCTCATCATACAAACTTTGGCATCACCTTCTGGAAGCAGAGGGCTCCCTCTAAGGTGACATTGCCTTGTTTAGTATGAATACATACTGGGCATCACACATAAATACATTTTGAACCTCACACTTGCTGATTTCATTACTTTTATACATAATTCTGCGAGACAATGCTTTCCTGGCACACATTTTATGGAGAAGTTCCTCTCTTGCATCATAGAATGCTGTCAGGGATGTCAGACATCCAGTCAAGCATGAAACTGAAACTGTCCCTGTATCCCAGTGATTTCCCATCTCTTCCTCACAACTTCTGCATCTGTCACCCTAGTGCTTCCTCGCCCTCTCCTAGCCTCAGATTCAGCTGGGGATTAGGTTGTTCCCACCAAATGTTAGCTAGAAAGAGCAGTTTCACATCCTAAACTCCCCTCAATTTCAAATTAATTTTTATATCTGAACCTGGACTCCTGTTTGAATCTTTATGTTGTGCCTATCTGAACATCTCCAGATAACAATGGACCCCAGATTAATTCTTTAGGGTGTCTTTAAAATGAAGTTGATTAAATCTTTTGAATGGTGAATATCTTTTCCAAACAAATAACAATGTTGCACAATGAAATTCTAGTTATTTGTGTTTTTCAAGGGCTGGTAAAAATCTTCTTAGCATATAGATGGAAATACATATACAAAACTGTAAGAAATTGTAATAAACAAAGAATTTCTGTCATTATTCATCATCTGATAATGTTGTTTCTACCACCAAGAATCTTGCATAAGAGATAGAAAAATAATCTTCTGCTGGAAATTACGTCCTAATATCTTTGGGATTCTCTACCAAGTGGTAGAGGTGCAAAGGTAAAATTAGATTTTAGAGAAGTTTAGAGAGACAAAGTTTCTTAAATAATTTATTTGGAATATATTAGGTGTTAAATAACATCATATAGCACAGTGTTATTAGTTGCACTGTATTTGTTCATGATGACACAGATAAGAAATCCCCAAAATACAAAGAAGAAACTTGACCAAAAAAAGAAATCTTTGGTAGAGAGATCTGGGGAAATACTTGCTGAATATGACAGTAGGGAGCCCCTAAACTGAAAGGAGATCAAAGAAAGCAGTAATATGAACCAAAGCAATAACAAGAAGGGAAGGTTCTTAGCATAGAAAATACAACAAGCATGTTATGTTACATAATTGCCAGGTTTTCTTTCCTTTTCCTGGTACGACAGCTGCTCACAAGATGTTTTTCCTTGCCGTGGTGATGTGTGTTTCCTAGGATAGCAAGTGACGGATGGACCCAACAGCACCACCACGCCTCAGCAGGAAGAGCTCTGATTTACTTGGACTAATTTGTCCTGCTGCAACTCCAGCCAGCCAGCAGGAAGCTGAGAGGAGGATGTGGCTCATTACCTTCGAGGTGCTGTGCAGAAGAGGCTGTGGCTCCATTTAGTCACATTAAGGTGAGCAGAGGTGGGGAGAAACGAGCCATGCAGTGGACTCCCAGTGCCTTTCCACTCAGCTGCTCCCCAGGACCATCCTGACAGCTCACAAACCCAGGGATAAGCAAACTATTAGCAGTGTTCAGAAGTGAAACCGAATCAACATGAACCCTTTCAGCTTTTTTTTTTTCTTTCTTTCTTTCTTTTGGTCAAAATCTGTCCACTGGTATGCCTGTACCTTGCAGCACCAGCGCTGGATAGGGTGAGCTGCATTCTTGTCAGACCTTGGCTTTTGTCAATGCTGAGGACAGCTCAACATTCCCATAGCAGGAGCCAGCCCTGGCTTCTTTGGTGCACCTGGTGCTTGGTGAGGCTTTGAAAGGCAGCTCAGCTTCAGGTGCCAAATCCCCTCACGCAGAAGGGCCATACATACTGCATGCACAAACCCTAGTTCTGCTTTCTGAAAGCACCTCTTTGTCTCATGAACAAACAGAAACAGCCCAGGGACATGCCTTGGCCTGTGGGAGCTACATTGCTTCACCAGTCATGTACAATTGTCTTTTCTAAGCCTTGACATATACCTTGGTCCACATGGAAATCAAGAGGGACTTGTGTCGTGGGAGCAGGATCTCACCAGAAAGCCGTTCTACTTAAACCTGATGTCATTTTCTCTGCTGTTTTGGACTGCTCATAACTCACACGAGCAGACCAGGCCTTGGCTGGAACAGGTTATAACTCAGTCAGGAAATTAAATTGGATTTTTTTGTGGACAACAATAACCCACAGTAGCCGCTTCCATGAAACCTCTTTTCATGCCACTTATCATCTGAACACCTACAGCATGATGGTTGGTGTTTTTCCTACAGGGAAATGACTCACAAATGGAAGATATTTATACCAGTTTCTTTGTCCTTGCTCCATTGGCCCATTTGGGATAGTAACCAGGTGGGAGAATCTCAGCCAGAGCAGGTGAAAGCAGGGAGTTTAAGGGCAGTCAGTGAGGTATGCATGGACATAGTCTTGTCCACAGAGGTTTTCACAGTGCATCACTGAGGCCTCTGTCCTGGGACCTCCCTCCCAAAGCAGGACCTTCCCCATTGCTACAGCTCCTACAGAAGAACAAAGGCATTGAGACACCAACCTCTTTGATGGGCTCTTAAGGCAGCTGGGGCATGGCTGACCATCTTCCTTCACGTCCACACTGCCACTGCTATGGAGGAGATTTATTTTGCCCATTGAACCCACCAAAACTCATCTATGACGATGTATTTTGTCATTTTAAATCAGCACTTTTTGCTTTAACCTAACATTTAATTTTGTTTAATGTGCTTTGCTCTGACACAAGGGATCCCTCCAATCTGATGAAGAAAGATGTAGCCAGGTTCAAGGGCTAGGGCTTACATTAAAAAAAAAAAATCAAGCTAGAAATAAGATTCACAAGTTCAAGAGTGAGTGCAATTAGCCCCTAGAACAACTGGTGGAGGACTGTGTCAAACATCACATCTCTCAAAATCTTTCATTACCAGAGGCCAGATGTCTGTCGTGGAAGAATTTTGTGGTGCTGTCGTAATTCTTCATCTCAGTAGAGTTTCCTTTAAATAGCATGGGAGAATAATCTCCTTCCCTGTCAGAAACACTGAATGAATTCCTATACCCTGATTTATGGAGGGAATCTGGGCAGAACACTCTTCTGGCTTGGACTCTGCCATGACAGCAGCGACTCTTTCCAAGCTCCCAGAGATGGCAAGTTCCTTGTCTGGACTTCCACGTTTTTGCACGACCAAGGATTTCCTATCCTATTAAATAAAGAATGCAAATTAAATAGCAATAAATATAAATAAATAATCACAATACACAGAAGCGCAACCCACGAATTCTGCCAGGAGAGAGGGACTATCGCACTAACACCAAGACTGTGCATCTCATTGTCTGCTAGGGAGATGATGCCTCTGACCAACGCTCTACTATATTGCTGCTCATGCTGGGACAGGAAACACCACAGTTTTCAATCAGTGTCAGCTCTTCAATGCTCTGCAAGTGTGGGGCTTGCTGGAAGAATCCCAGGATGCTGCCCCGAGCTGCCACTGCCGTCTGCTGGAGGCCTGGCTCTCCCAGGACCTTCACGAGGAAGTTGATGTATCTCATGGCCAACCGGAGCGTCTCATTCTTGCTCAGTTTTTTGTCAGGTGGGTGGGTGGGAATGAGCTTCCTCAGCTTGGCAAAGGCACTGTTGACATTTTGCTGCCTCCACCTCTCTCTGGTGTTGGTGAAGATCTTCCTTGTCATTCTTAAGGTGCTGCAAAGCAAAGGAGATGGTGAGTGAATTCTGGATACCCCTGACTTTCACATGGTCTGCTTTTTTAGGGGCACTGTAACCTCTGGGCCAGTGACAAGCACAGAGTAGTGGTGCTAGGCTTCTAATTTTTACCCTCTCTGGCTGATGCTGTTGTCCTGCATGTCCTTCACAGATTCACCCTAAAATCATGATCAGAAGTATTGGAGATGCAACCAAATGCCACAGTTCAGTAAGAACTTCACAAAGGAGGTAAAAGAGTTTAATTTCCTCATACAAGCATTTGGTGCTGCTACAAGACCAGCTTCTCCAGGCTCCTCAGATGTCCCCTGCAGCAGAATTCCCAATAGACAATGCATATGTCATCCCACCAGGCTGCATGAGAGCCACACAGGCACTTTTTATGGGGGAAGGCAGGCAGACCCAGTGCAGAACACGTCCACTCTTTCCCAGCCTCATTTCACACCTCACTGGAGTCTGCACTCAGCTGGCCAAAGCCTGGTGATTCCTGGCTGAAACTAAGGCAGGAGGACCTTCACCATGGACTTTCAGAGGGCAGCCAGCCAACACCACAGAAATTTGTGACTGTGGTTATTTCAGGCAGTTATTTCCCTTCTCCAGTGAAGCACCAGTCTGGTTCCCTGCCCAGCCCACACTGGCTGCTCACTGCTGTTATCAGAGACTTTTCAGTCTGGCTTCTACTTTAGCCTCTGAGAGATGCCAAGATTTAAGCCACAAGCACTATAAGTGCATGAGAGAAAGTGTGATTCCTACAAAACATGCTGGCATCCCAGATGAAACCTCTCCCCACTTGTTCTCTGTCCACCCTCACAGGGCCAAGCAAGGGGACCCCCATGCCCAGAGCAGACCTGGCAAAGAAGAGTACTGAGGCAAGGGGTGCAAAGTGATTTTAAATGCCATTTACCAGAAAGACTGCCAAAAGTTCTTTGTGTTGCCCTAACCCTTCTCCCACCACCATGGGAAAGGGTCTTCCCATCTCTCCCACAGCCCTGGAGGAGACAGATTCCTCCATTTCTGAAGCAGCTCTTTATGCCAATGGCACACAGACAGTTGGAGCAGGGAACAGCTATCCACAGCCAAGAGACTAAAGGACAAATGTTTCCACTTACCCTCTTATGCATGTGAAAACCCCAGCTTTTTATACTCATTGGCAAACTCTTCTTTACAGTAGTCCTGTAAAGGGGAGTGGGGAGCAGAGGGAATCTGCTCTTTCATCCCCAGGAAGAGGAAACTTTGGGAGGACAGCCCAGCTGTGATCCTGTTTCTATCTGAAGCAGCCTCACACCATGTAAGATACTTGGGGTTCACCAAAATACACAGTAAAAGTCCAAGGGAATAAAGAAACACAAATGTGACTCACAGTTTGATTGGGATGCTCTGTCAGGGAGCCAAGGCAGAGAAGTTCCTGCCCAGCTCCTTCAAGTTTCAGTCCAGCACGGATTACCAGCTGCCAGGGGAGCACAGCTGCAGTACTATAAATCCTGTCATAACTGTGTTCAGAGACCTCTGGTCAGGGATGCAGCCAGTACAGGCACACCCCTGTACACTGTAAAAGGCTGCTCACGCTGACAATGCCTCTCAGGCGCCTCTTGGCCCTGGCCTTTACACGGCTAACACATTTCTATTTTGGTAGAAGTCTGAAATTACTGTCATACCTTTAGGGAATGAGAAGTTTGTCTCATCAAAATGGCCTTGCTTCATGAAAGGCTCCTTTAAAAGAGTTTTTCTCGTCTTTTGTAGACTTATATTAAGACTCATTGCTTGATCCAAATGGGGATTATATCTCTCTTTTTAGTTTTCTTTTTTAAATTGTTCTCCTACTCTGTGTTTAATTTTTGGTTTGTGCTGTGGGAACAAATCTTGGTACTTTGCACGTACCTCAAACATGTTGCATGTACCTTTCTGGCAAGAACACTGCCACATCAGTGGTACAGATTTTAAACACTGCCTTCCAGTGCTCCTCTGTACTGCAATGTGTTCAGTGCCCAAGGCAAAGCTTTTGCCTTTACAGATTTATTCTTCCAAGCAGCTGCTCAGATCCATGTGAAATTCAGAATGCCACCTGCTTCCTTCTCTGTCTTTCTGTTTTAGTGTTTATGTTATTGTTTGATTTCTTTTCTTTGTTTTTCTTTGTGCTGAAGGCATACTTACCTGTACAAAGGTAGTTATTTTTTTATAAAGTAATGAAAGTTATTTGGGCTTCCTTGTTTCTTCTAATGGGTTGACTGGACTGTATTTTGGCAGGCCTTTGGGGCTCTGCAGTGTAATTTCTGCCATGTGGGTGAGTGTTTGCTGGGTACCTCTTTACATCGCAGCTGCAAATACCAAGAGAGAGTCTGCTTCTTCCTCCTGCTGCAGACAGCCCCCAGCACTGTACTCCAGGAAAGCAGGTTAACACCCAGCCCTGGTGATGTGAACATGCCCTCTTGTCCTGTTAGTGGTGTTATTGGTGGAAAAATAAACCCAGCCTACTCCTTCACGCCGAGTTTTCTTTGTCTCTCTGCTCATGCCTTTGGAAAGGACAATGCTACGTTTGTGGTCACAAGCCTTGTCAGCAAACAGATGCCTTTGTGAGAACAGCTCCCGTTTAACACTTCAGAAACGTGTGTTTGTATTTCTGACATTTATTCGAGATCAGCAAACAACAGATCCTTTCCTTTCCCAGTGCCTCCTCTCACAGCAATAGCTCTATGGGGAGCTTTGTTTCAGGTGTAAGCCACCTAAACACATCTCTCCACCTTAAATTCCTCTCCTTTATGTCTTTACTGGTGTGAGTTTCCTGTTGTTTCCATTAGAAATGTAGGAGGAAAATTATCCTGGTCCAATCCTGCAGTAAATATAATGGTTCAGCACAGCTTTTTGCTCTAGTCACCTACACATCCCTCGAGTTCTCTGTAACCACAACACCTTCTAGTTAAAATGCAGCCAGTTTGCTTGCAAGGGATCTGATTTCCATTTCTTTTGTCTCATTCCCTTCCTTCTTTTCCTTCCTTCTCTCCAACCCTTCTCACCAAACTTGTCTTTCAATATATTATTTGTGACTTCAGGTCTTTGCTAATTTTGCACAACTGAGCTATATATTCTTTAGCTTTCTCTGATGCACTGTATAAAATACCTGTCATCTACTGGTTGTATGCAGCTTGTATCCCACTGGTCTGTTTTAAATCTGTGCAGAAATCACCTGTTTGTACAAATAATGTATAGATTTATTGCATTAACCTGCAGGTTTGAACTCTGTACTTTCTGCTCACCTTCCCTAACCACAGATTAATAGCCCCACATTTAGCTGACAATTAAAAACCCAGGAAGACAGCAGCTTAAATTTGAGAGGATTGATTCTGCTTTCAGAAATGTAAATCTGGATGTTTACACCATTTTCACTGGAGGAATTACTTTAAAGGACAAAATTTTGCACTGAGGAAAGGATTTAACTCATCTCAAGAACGCATGCTCAGAAGTAGGAGATGAATGCGGTTTCATGAGCTAAGGTGCACATCTGCAACATGTAAAGAGAATTGTGCAAAGAAATAACCCCGGCGAATCTGCTCCAAGAGTCAGAAAGAGAGAGAAAAAAAAAAAAAAAGGGAAAACAAGTCATCACCACCTACCAAACAGACAACCGAAGCTCTTTGCATCCCCTGCCTACCCATCTGAAAAATATAAAAATGTGTGGTGGGCGGAATACTGGCTGTTTTTAATGCAGCCGCGAGCGTCGCCAGACAAAAGACTGGAACGGCGGAAGAGATGAAGATCTCTCCCGTAGCAGCAGTTCTCACAGCCTCTCCGTGCAAAAGCCTTTCAGGCAATTCAGGCAGCAGCAGCAGCAGCAGAGCAGCTTAGGCACAAAGCACATCTCTGCCAGACATTCCCCAGCAAATCGCCCCCGAGCCAGCGGTTAATGTCTGAGGGCTGGCAGGGGACTCGCCGGCAGCCCGGCTCTCAGTCATAATTAGCAGGATGCTATTAACTAAAGATCTTGGATGAGAAAGTTCCTCCCTCAAGTTATTCCTCTGACCTCCGTGAAGTTAAATCCATGTTGAAACTGGCCACTGGAGACCTACTCCTGCAAATCTTAATCAGACAACAGATGCCTGCTGCCACCAAGAATTGGAGTGCTTCTAGTAAACCTGCGGTGCCACACCATCACTCCACAGGGGAAACCCAGTGCCTGCTAAAATTGGTTATTTAGCACATTACACTGGATTTTGTGAAGTCCCCCCAGCCCTTAAGTAAATGGCAACAGAAGAGCAGATGGTGCCTGTTTCCTCTACCAGGCAGGTGCTTGTGAGCCCGATCTGCCATGGGGAGCAAAGATTCCCCAGCTATCACTCCTTGCTGCTATGCTTTGTTCACTTTGCATCCCTGTGATTTGGGCAGAAGGAGCAAGGGGAAACACACAGTTTCCCTCTTCAGTTTCAGACAAGCCTCAGAGCATGGCACTCAGCTTCATGCAGAGGGCAAGATTGAGCATGGATATCACAAGACAAAACACTACCTATCGCTAACATGTGACTTCATTTTTTTTCCCATTCCCTAGGAGGAATGAATTCATTCCTTGAAGCTTAACCATGCACTGTTTGCTCTGTGGCCACTTGGATTTCAGGGGCTTTCTTTGGGTTGAGAGGGGAAGGAAGAGCAAAGGGGACAATGCACCCCAGCTTGATGGATTGCAAGAGGAACAGCTCACCTCTAGGTACAGGCTCTCCCAGCTTTCCTCAGCTCACTCTCCTCATTGCTGCCTCCCTGTATCTCAGCCCTGTACCCTTCCCAAACTGTCTCCCACCTGAAATCTCACAGATGCGTTGGTTTACAAGGACACAGGGAGATCTCAGTGCTAAGAGGTGAATGCTGGGCTGGCAACCAGGGAGTTGAACTTCTGCCCCTGTTTCTGTGGTTCCCTTGCCTCAGGCAAATTCCTTCTATTTTTTTCCCCCCTGCACCTCCTTGACCCTCCTGCTTATAAACCTCTGCAGGGTTTGTGGAAAAAAATTATTGAGTGTATCTAAGCATTTGTGTGTTAGAGCAGACACAAGAACATGGTGGCCCAGCCTTGCTGTGCTGGTATAATGAATGAGAAAAGCCTTTCCCTGCATTCCCAGGGTGACCCCTAATACTATCAATGAACTTCACTTTACTTCAAATGAGATGTGGGAAGAGGAACTATTTCACGAGTAAACAAGGGCTTCTTTCTCTGCCTCATGCCTCTGCTGGGGGTGTTATCTGACAATCACACCACAGTACACGGCAGAGCAGAGCAGCAAAAGCACTATAAAAACCAGTCCACGCTGACACAGTGATTTACCTTTTTTAGAGTCTGTAAATCTAGGACAAAACGCACATAGTAGAATCTCTGCGTCTGGGAGCCCTCCTGTCTAAGGGCAGCCTTTTCAGAAACTCTTCCTGCCACACTTGTGCTCTCACGGAGCCTTTAGAGAAAGGAAATCACTGGAGTCTTCAAAAGCAGCTGTGTGAAGGTCTCAGGATTAAGACATCCTTCACGTGTGGGGTTACTACACTGCATGTGACCCCAGTTTCAAGAGGCAGGTCTTCCACCTGACCCACTGCTGCCCCTGGGTTGCTGAGCTTTGTAATCCAGTTGCCCTCCTGGAGGGTGCAGGTCTTCAGCAGAGAAGAGCTCTCTGCTTTCTGAGGAAAAAAAGACTCCACAGACTCCAGAGCATGCACACTGTGGCATCATGCCCTCCAGGCCTGCCTTGGGAAAGGAAGATCTGCAAAGCAATGAATGGGCTGCCACCTGGATGGGATTTGGGAGAGCACAAAATATGTGGTTAAGAACTTGACAATAGTGTTAAAGATGTAGCTCAAGAAAAGGTTTACTCTGCACATGGGAGTGGGCTTTTTTGGCGGTTGGGGTTTTTTTTGTTGTTGTTGGATTTTTTCATGTGACTCCCTTCTGCTCAATACTTTCTCTGGTTCTTTGCAAAAAGATGAATTATACCACAGCTCTACACCAAAAAAAATAAAGAACCCACTCATAGGCTGCAACAGCTTTTGCTAAATGGAGTTCCAGTGCATTGGCAGGGGCATGACAGCTTGCTAAGCTGAGAAAGGAACACTGCCAGGAGGTTTAGCCTGTATTTGCTAAAGTTGTGCTTGTGTTATTTTCTGTTCCAGAGAATCTGAGAGTCTCTCTTGGAAAAGTGCTTCTCTGGCCTGAATGACAGTCCCTGTGGGTTTCCTTCAACAACAGTCTCTGCCAAATTAACAGCCCAAATACTACATAGAGATACTCTCTACTCTCCCCATACTTTAAGGTAAACACAGAGAAGAAAAACAGTTTGGTTCTGTTCTAGGATTCTTCGGGTCTCTTTTTTATTTTTCCCATAGACCCAGTGTGCAAAACCCTGTTCCACACT
The DNA here is from genome assembly GCA_013400955.1 of Drymodes brunneopygia. Lineage (NCBI taxonomy): Eukaryota > Metazoa > Chordata > Aves > Passeriformes > Petroicidae > Drymodes > Drymodes brunneopygia. The sequence continues at coordinate 160,038 of VZTZ01001051.1, forward strand.
GATATTTTCTCCCACCTCATCACATCACTCATTCCTGCCTCCCTCTCTCGGCCACAATGAGGCAGGAGGGAGGCTGTGAATAGCAGAAGCCACTTGCCCTGCCTGTGTATGTAGGGAAGTCCTCATCCTCCGTCCTGGAAGGAGGATGTAAGTGAGGAGTGGCACCAGATGCTACATGTCTTACAGCTCGGCAGAGAGCAGTCTGCAGCAGCTCACGCTGTTAGAGAACTTGTTGGGAGCAGAAGGGGGAAAATCCAGGTCTGCAAAGGACATTTGCATCAGGGGGAATGTAGCTATTTGTTATGTTTGGATGTTGCCCCCAAATAATATTTGCTTTTGCATTCTCTCCAGGTCTTCTGTGAGGCTGGTGGCAAATCTGTCTGTGACTGCAGCCAAAGCAAGACTGAAGGTCTGACAGCATCCAGTGCCAAGCCCTGTGTTCCTGCCAAAGCTCAAACCAGGCTGCTGACCACCTCGGGTCACACCAGTGCCGGCAGTACCTAAGACCAGAGTTCACCATGAGCACAGAGAAACGTAGCCACCATGGCAAGATGTGCCTTCCAAAAGTGAGATACAAACCACTGCAAAACAAGGAGCACAACCCTGTTTTTCCCTGAATGTCTTGCCACCAACCTCTGTGGGGCTGGTCCTGAGAGAAGCAGCAGCACAAAGATCATCCCTGCCTCAACCACCTGCTTTTAGTCTACGAATTTCCTGCCTGGCTGTGTCAGCACCTAATTTCTTAGATCATCTGCTCATATTGCAACTACCATAAAGGTTTTTGTAAATAGGCAGTAAAAACAAGCTGCGTTTGTTTCAGGGGTTTTTTTTTCTGATT
>VZTZ01001051.1:160988-207386 GCA_013400955.1 Drymodes brunneopygia
GTTTTTGTCTTTTGTTTTTTTTTTTTTTTTTTTAAAGTCTGTGTGAAATAGTACAGAAATGCATGGTGGAAAAAAAGTCCTGAAAATGAAATATTGTCCTGTAGTGTCACAAGGAAGTCAGGAAGTACAGAGACAGCTACTTCAGAAAACATGCATGTTTTGCTGTTTATTAACTTTCTCAGACAAATATGCAGAAGGCTAGAAATAGAAACATGTTTTAGATTGGCTGTTTCAAAAGTTTTTTCACAGATCTGAGAGTTACTAATATTTAACAGTAGAAGTGAAATTTTTTTAAAAATTGCTAAGCTTTTCCTCCTAAGTGCACTGTTGAACTGAGGAAAATTCAAATGCCTATATATTTTACATCTACATCAGGTGTAACACACATGACCAGTAAAGTATGGGGATATTTTTAAATATGTGAGGATTGGAATTTAAAACTGATTCCTTACACCTTTACCTGTTGACAGTGTCAGTGAATTTCTACACAGTCTAGTGAATAAGCATACAGCATAAGATTAATTAGTACATGATTATTTGTGCTTTTGCAAGGAATTTGTTTTAAATATGAAACAGCATTGGAGAATTCAGTTAAGTTTTAGTTCTGAACTCAGAGAGTCTATGATGCTGTGTCTAATCCTTTGCACCAGTGCAATAACTCTGATTTACAGAAGTTTGCAGTGCTATAAATGAGTTTGCCTAGTGTGTAATTATACAGCTTTAAGAAAATCTAGGAATAGTTAAGGACAGCGATTATAAAACCACTTTCGTTTCCTCCACATCTCACCACCAACATTTCCCTCAAAAGCAGTAAAACCAATCAATATTTTCTTTTGGTAAGGTCTGACTCGCTGAGTCTCTGTGGCTACTAAGAATTTGGAAAGTTCAGGTACAAACTGTCTCTTCACTTGATGAAGTGCAGCCACCTGTAAGTGGATGTTTGTCAAAGGAGATGCCTAAATCTCAAATTTTTGATGGCAAGAACCAGGGGTGCCACAACAAGAAATGAAAATCCAGCGAATTGTAAAAAGAGTGCTGCAGAAATCCCTTCCTTTAAGGATATTCGCTGCTCTGAGGGGAAATTTCGGCATTCCTAAGAAATTAAGAAAGTTGCAAGACAAGCCCGAAAGAGGAGAGGGTAGCTGTAAAGAGAAGAGGCCATTGTCACTTACTTTTCTGGTACTTGTGCCTCTGGAAACCTGGTCAGGGGGGCGAACAGGCACCAAAATCAGGCGCTTCCTGTGATTCTTTCCCGACTTCTTTTTCAGTGCCTGGCCACAGAGCTTGCTCTTGCTGGAGTCAGCCTAGCGCTGGTCCCGGCTGCCTCATTTATAGAGTAGCAGGTCCTTTGTCTGGCGCGTGTCACCACTAGTCCTGGCAATCCAGGGAGCTTGTTTTGCATCTCCCCGGAGATTCTCTCTCTGTCTTGCTTTCTCTCTGCTCGTCACATGCCCCCTGTCCTATTCTGGGGCCCGTAAGGGAGTGGTAGCTGGAACCATCCTCACCAGCTTTAGTCACTTAGCTCAGTGGCTCTGTCTAGGTCAGGTGAACTTTGCAGGAAAGGATGGAACCGGTATTAGCAATAATCTAATTTTCCTCTCTTTTTCACCTTCCTTTTGGGGAGATTTTTTTTTCCAGTTTTACTTATGTATCCTGATCGGAGCTTGTCAGTGTTTCCAGAGACAGAGATGGCTCTTTCAAAAGCCCCCTTCAGCACGGCTCAGAACTGAGGAACAGGCTGGTGTATTTATTGCACTCCCAAGCAGGAGGAAGCTCCTGCTCTGCTCTGACAGGATGTGAGGTGCAGCTGGGGGCTGACTATGTGCAGGCAAGTGGATCCTGAACTCCTTTCTTTGGGGAGCTCCCTCTCACTTGGAATCAGGGCTGGCACCTTCTGCAGCCAGAGGACAGCGACAGCTGCTGCTGTCCCAGTGCTGTCCCAAGCCCTGACTGCCCCTCTGCCTCGCTAGGTGTGACAGCAGGAGGCCACAGGTGTGAATTCACACCTCTTCCAGCCTGCTCCTTCAGGGCCTGGGCAGTGCACTGGAGGTTTAACTCATTCTTTTACAGCAAAGATGAGTCAGCTCCATGCCCCTGTGGCTAAGATGTAGGATCAGTGAAACCCAGACTTCTTTCTCCACTGCTGGGGTATCCCCAAAGCTTCTCTCTGCTCAAGGACAATAGACAAGCAAGGTGACATCTGAGTGCGAAACCCAAAACCTGCAGAATAACCCCATCCTCATCACTTGTCTGTGTCCCTTGACAGAGACTGATCAATCCAGCCTCACCCTTGCCCTGGGTAACAACTCATTTATAGGACAAACACTGGCACAGGTTGCCCAGAGAGGTGGTGGATGCTCTGTCCCTGGAAACACTCATGGTCACTTTGTATGGGGCACTGAGCAACCTGATATAATTGAAGATATTGCTCAATGGAAGGAGGTTGGACTAAGTGGCCTTTAAATGTTCTTCTAGTCTTTGTTTCTATGAAAATAGCCACAAAATTGCCCCAGGAACAAGCCAACAAGCCTTACTGCAATCATACAGATCCTTTGGGACCCATAAAATCCTTTCTGCTCCTCCATCCACTTCTCCATGAAGTGCTGGGAGTTTGCTTTGGGTGAACATAAGAACAGATAGGGACAACAAGAGCAAGATACGTGCTTATGCCCTGGAGCAACAGGAAATATCCTGAGGATACAAAGGGGAACAAGGGGTGGGGAAGAAGGAAGTTCATCACCCCACTTTCATGGGGCAGGAAAATTTCTGCACTCAGGATGAGCAGCTTTAGGCATACTCCACCACTTCCCTCTGCCAAAACCCAGGAAAGCTCAGCTATTACCCAGACCCGCTCAGCCCCAAAAGAAAAATGACTCGGCAGTGTTCACCTATTGAGTTCTTCAAAGCACTGAGAATGTTTCAGCTAACAGGATTGCTCCATAAATATTAATAAGCCAGCAGTGGAATGATGCAGTTGCTCTCCGGAGAGAATGATCCTCGGGTCCCTGCCGGTGCAGAGCTGTTCCCTGCAGAACTCAACTGAAGGTTCAGCCCTTTCACACGGTAAATTAACAGTGGCACTACAGCCTGAAAGCTGTGTCAACCGCTTCATTTAGCACAAGTGTTATGTTAACTAAAGGCCCTATTCCGGAGGGGCCTTTGGCCTCACAGAGCCTAATTTCCATGTAATTTACATTGGAGAGTTGGAGGGTGCCCCCCCTCTCTGTTACTTCCTCCAACCTATAAGGTACCCAAAACCTGCACTGAGATGCTCCAGCCAGCGGGCAGCAGTAGGGAAGAGGTCTTGAGGACCAGAAAGAAAAGGGAACTGAAGCTCTTGATCCTTAAGTACTTGGATACTTCCCTGCCTAGAGCTTCCAAAACCTGTCCAGACAAAGCACTGTAAAATACACAACCAGGAAAGCTTCTTTCATTGCAGGGAGAGAGGCAGGATGGAGTGCTTTTCATTCCTACCTGTGCGTCCATGCAGGAGAGCGTGCACACACGACAGCATTTTGTCCTGCACTGCTGGGACACACCAGGACCCACTGCCAGGCACTGGGCAGGAGGTCCCAGGTACAGAGCCAGCACTGCGAATGCTGATGAGATGGCACAGGTTTGCTGACTTTTACATCAGCTTTGAGGGTCTTTTTCACCCTGTCAAAATGCTCTGAAGAGGTCATATGTCAGAGTCTGCTTCACTGTGTCTTTATTAAACTTCCTATTGAGCTGGGATTACTTGGCACCCATGAACCACACCACTCACATTCATCTCCCTCTCCATATTTGTCAGTGATCTGGCAGCAGGGAGAACGCATTACCAATCCATTTCTACAGTCCTGGCATTACTTTTCCACAGACCAACCCAGAGTTGCCAGGATAGTACAGTTCAGCCAGGAACAAGAGCTGTGGACATTGTGCCCTGGGTTTGCTCCTCCTCACAAAAATCTCTGCTGGGATACATCCTAACAGTTTCCCTGGAGTCTGGGGCAATTCTTTACCTGCAACAGGTCTGGTTTTAAGCAGCCACCCATTACCAGTTCATGAAAATTGAAGGGGACATCAAATGCATTTTGTAAGGTGTGATATTAGCAGGTCACTTTAGCCACCTCACCTCTGCACCACAGGCACCAGGAACTGCTTGACCTGGATGAAGCAGCAGACTGACTGCACTGTCTTATGCAACCGCACTTCCACGTGTGACTCTGTGAAGTGGGACACTTGAGGCTTGGCCACTTTGAAGGGGTCAAGAACCTGTGGGTGGCTGCAAAGCGTGAACACCTTAAAACTGGTCTCTTTTTGGAATTCGGTATGCCAGGATTAAAATTCCAGCCCCTGAAACATCCTCAGGGCATAACCCTAGTTGATCCTCTTCCTAAAAGGAAGAAAAGCTGTTTCTGGCATAGGGGACTGCGTGGTATGCCAGCAGGAGAAAAAGGCTTTATCCTGCTGCATAACTTCCAAGGCCAAGAGAAGCCACTCCAAGACAGAGTGGTGGTCAGATGGGCAAACAAATCTTCATGATTCCCAATGGGCCAGGCCTCAAACTCTGTCTTTCTTTAGCAAAACTCTTACTTGCAAGTGACCAGGATATAGCAGAGAATCCTGCCTAAATATGGGCAGAGATTTCAAAGGACGGGCCTGTATTCAAGTAATTTTTTCTGCTTTATGAGGTGACCCAGGTGAGCCTGATGAAAGCAGCACACACAGAGTGATGGGCAGGAAAAGGACAGAGAGAGGCTGCAAACACACAGCTGTGTTATCACTGTGAGTTCAGAGCCCTGCTCTACATATGGGAACAATAAGAAACAATTACGCACATCTGGGCTCCTGCCCTTTAAAATCATAATTCAGATTAATAGATTTTGAGTATATTGAGCTGGAGGAGGCTGGTTGAGGTTCAGAATAGCAGCTGCATGCAGAATGCTGAAATATTAAACTTTCATCATCTGAAGCTTTTTCATAGCATTTTGAATCTCTTATTAGTGTTAACAAAACATATCAGGGGGTGCTTTAAATTCTGGCCACACTTTTTGGCTTTATTCCAGGAGCCAAAAATCTTCTCCTTTTTAATGCTGAAACTTGCTGATAGCATTGAAGAAAATGTTTAGCCACAGAATAAAGAGACTGAAAACCTAATGTGCCTCTAAACCTTTTCACTAGGAGCAACGGGAGAGACAAACAACTCATTTTCCACTTGACACAGATGCACCTCGACATTAAGTTATTGGAAATCACCTAAAATAGAGGAAAACAAGTCAGGCATCTGAAAGGATAAGCAGCTGCCACTTTCAGGGGCACACAGTGTGGAGCTCAGCCAGGTTGCATGCAGCAATAAGGCAACCACATCAGCATCAGTCACAACAGAGATTCAAAGAAATGTGAAGCTGAATTTAAGAAAACCTTTCTGACCAGTCTAAAAGCCCCAAAGGGTCTTTCCCATAGGTGCACCTTCTACAACAAACTTAGAACTAACAACAAAAAGTTGTTAAGCGATCAAGAGGCTTAATTTCCAGTATGACTTCAGGCAGAACCCTCAACCCCCAGCCATGTGGATTCAATATGCTGGGAATCTCCAGGACTTTCCACAGTCTGGCAAGTCCTCTTCCTTCATGTGCAAGTCTTTGGAACCACGTGCTCTTTGAGGTGAAGTCTTGTAAGAAAGGAGGGAACTTGCTCTGAATCTCTCTAATATCTCCTAGTGCTGCATGGGAATGGCCAAGGCTGAAATCCTCGAAGGAGAGGTCCTGAGTTTGGTGCTTGAGGCTGCTCCTCTTGCAGGACCAGCAATGCATGTGTATGCAAAGGGACACTGCAATGAAGCCAGCCTTTCAGGATTTCATTGTGATTGCACTTTCCATTTCATATATAAAACCCAGATATACTCACTATTTTAACTCTTAAAGGTTGCTTTTTTCCTTCACTTTTAAAGTTATTCCATCCTAATTTTTTGCTGAATTATGAATGTAAGCCCATATTGCTGCCTTGATGGTGGAGAGATGATGTAGTTCCAAAATTAATTTTCAATGGCCTTGTTTCCATTGTTTCTAAGTACATTTCTGTACTTCAGATGCTCAGCTGGTGAAAAGTGATGAACTTTAATCAGTTTCTACAGGACAGTGCTGAGTTGCAGCATGCAGGAGTCACCTCCTGACTCTTTTAATTGACCATGCTAAACACTGCTTTACTTTTCACTGCCTCTACAGAAGCCAATGGCAGACAAAGGAAGACAAATTTTAGATAAAATTCCTCCAGGTGAGAACTGTGCAAGATGCACCACCTACATTTTCAAAATATTTTTTCAAGGTCAGGGAGAAGCTCCTAATAGTTTGTCCTTGAGACAGCTTTGCCTACCCTGAGTGAACAAGACATAAATATCAGGATGTATGTTCAACAACAGAGAAGGACTGGGGAACAAATTCTCTTGTCCATCTGTGAATACCTAAAGCCCAGTGCAAAGCCATGATTGTATCTGCCACAACAGAGGCAGCCTCATCCCTGTCACAAACAAATTACATTCGTCCAGGAGTACCTTACCACAAATGTAGCTCAGCTTGGTTTTCTGGGTCTTTTTCAGTGGACATACAAAGAACTAACAAGCTCTCAGGTCCTCTGTTTTAGTTGCAACTGATCTCTCTTGCCTTCTGCAGCTTTCTACTCCAGTTGGCAAAAAAAATACTATCGGTTCTCCCAGGTGAAAAATGTGACAGCCTCAGAGACTAAGTGAGAGCCACAATCAAACAGCAATGATCAAACTTGAGGAAGGTACTGTTGTGACTGCGTGGGCTCCTGGCCTGTGTTTCAGGAAGACACAAGTCTGTTCCAAACCCAGAGCCAGAGGAGATGACTACTTTGCCTGCCCTAAAGCACAGGAGCAGGTTTTGGGCAATACAAAATCAGGCTTTGCAGGCACAGATTGTTTTTGGTAACCTGTCCCTTCCTTCAGTTTGGTTCCTGTACTCAGGGGCTGAGTCCAGGCATCTCTCAACCAGATCTTGTTTGAGGTGCTGGCTTTCTACTGTGAATGACCCAACTCATAACACATCACAAATGCAAAGTAACAGGCAAGAATCACAGAATAAACTGAGTTGGAAGGGACTCTGAAGGATCATCAGCCCAACTCCTGGCCCTCCACACCACCATCCCCAGGAGTCCCACCATGTGCCTGAGAGCATTGTCCAAACACTTCTGGTCTCTGTGCTCCAAGGAAGTTGGGGATGCTCTTCCAGGCACCATCCTAGGGCAAAGTGCTGGTCTTCAGAAAGGCACCAGCACTGCCCTCCCCAGACCAGCACCAAGGCAGTGTTCGTGCATGGGGCAGCATCCATTCCTGACCTTTGGTTTGCTGGTGTCTCCCACTGCTTGGCCAGGGCAGAACGCCTGCCTGCCTGCATGGAAACAAAGCCCTGCTCCCCTGCTCCTCATCCCACCACCCTCTGCCCACCCCTTTCAGCAGTGCTGCCTTTTTGCAGTATAAATGTTTCTTTTTAGAGTGCCTTTTATTTCCATCTTGGAGAGGCAGGGGGACGAGAGATGGGATGGGGATGCTGAAGTAGTAATTTACATAATCTGATTAACAGGGGATTATCCAATGGCTGCTGAACAGCCTTAGTGTGCTTGAGCTAAAAACCTTACTATTCATTGCTCTCACTGCCCTGCAGGGCGGCTGCACCTGCAGCTCCAGCTAAAACTCTCCTGGGGACTTCAAGGAAGGAGAAAAGCGGGGGCATATTTTTATTATTATCTGGGGGAGGGTTGAGGAGCTGCAGCTCCTTGTGTGCAGCCCCTAATTGATCTGTCTGCATTAGTCACTAGGAAGATGAAATGAAAGCTGAGCCAGTTGACATTATCAGGAACAGCCATCACCTTTGAAAAGGGCCAGCTTGTGTGGCTCCTCCCAGTTTCCTTGTGGCCAGTTCAGTGGGGCCCATCCTGACCCACCACGACAGGAGCTGGGTAGAAGGGTCCTGCACTTGCAAGGACCTAAAGCACAATTTCCCCTGTGCCTCGCTCAGCTGGGAGCAAACCAGGCCCAAACCTTGCTGTAAGACCTCCAGGATAATAAAGCCCAGCCATTAACTGCCAAGTCCACCATAAACCACGTCCCTAAGTCCCTAATCTACATGCCTTTTATATCCCTCCAGGGATGGCCATTCCGCCATTTCCCTTGGCAGCCTGTTCTAGTGCCTGACAAAGCTCTCAGGAGAAATTTTTCCTGTTATCCAATCTAAATCTCCCCTGCTACAACTTTAGGCCTTTTCCTCTTGTCCTGCCTCTTGGGAGAGGAGACCAGCTCCCACCTTGCTACAGCTTCCTTCCAGGTAATTGAAAGGAAAATAAGGTACTCCCACACCAAGACTTTTTCTCCAGGCTAAATAATTCCAGTTCCCATAGTGAAGAGCAACCAACTCTCCTGAAACAATTCAGCAGGCAGGCTGAAAAAAAACAACCTGTAAGGACAGGTAAATGCCATAGCTCCTTGAACACAATACAAAACTCAGCACCACATAAGGGGTGAGTCCAGTTCTCCCAGAAGGAATGGGAGAGGGGTGAAATTCAGGTCCTGGCAAGACAAGCTGAGCTCAACATCTGCTGGTTTCAACAGAAGCAGGTCTGCACCGCTAGCATCCACCCAGGACGAAGGGTTGAAACTCCAAACTGAGAAATGTGAACTCTAGAATGGAAAGAACTGGGTACAGAGAGGTCTTCAGCTCAGGAGAAAAAACAGATAGTGTGAGCTGGACCCTTCCACACACATTCACATCAAAACTAGGGAAAGAAGATGAATTTGGATTTTTTTCCCCCATTACACAGAGGGACATCTGTAAGGCGGGCAGCTATAAAAGGTTTTAGAACATCCCAAGGATATTAAAACTGGACTTCCTAAAAGAAAAGAGACACAACCAAATTTAATCCTCCCTGCAGTAGAAATCCCGCAAAATAATCACCCAAGACTAATTGTGAGTCTTTGTTTCCAGGAGCACACTCCATCCTCACTGCGAGGTCTGGAGATTCTTTACATATTCACTCATGACTCAGACTGCTGCATTTGTCTCTGAAGACCTGGCTGACAGCTGCCATTCACAGGCACCACCTAAACAGATTTACAGCTCAGTGTGTCTTCCTTACTCCTGCCTGCAGTGTGAATGAACAATGGAACACAGTGGCCTAGTAAAACAGGGAGGTTGCAGAGTGTCCTGAAAGCCATCCTGCCTGTTTGCTCATCCAAATTTTTCTCCTCTTCATAAGCAAGAAGGGGAAATGCTGCTTATTTCAGGGTAAGAAAACACAAAAAAAAGGCTGAGAAGCAGCCACCAGAGGACATGTTGTGTGTGCACAGCCATCACCACTGAGTGGGTAGATTTTTTCAAGGAGCTGTGACACAGAGAAATGTCCTTTCATTGTTCAACCCTCAATGCTGCCTGGAAACAATGACCCCTGCCAGCTGCTGGCTGACCTGCCAGGCTGTGAGATGGCCAGCAAGGTGTTCATGGCAGTTGTATCTCCATGCTCCTCTCCATGGCAGAGGTGTTGCCAAGACATTTCCATGCTTTCGTGTAATTCATATTCCTGGGTTTAGAAGTTAACTAGTATCTACAGAAAGGGATAACACTGCGTCCTGGGATACACCATCTCTCCTGCTTTGAGAAAGATAATCTCTGTTGCTAAACTAATCCTTCATGCTGTCATCTTCCCAGAAGTCAAGAGGAATGAGGCACCAATGGCAACCCCACTAGAATTTCTGTGTACCACAGAAATGTGCTGTTTCCTACAGAGCCTTATTTCTCTGTACAGCTGCAGCTGTGTGAGGCCTCCTTATACCTCATGATTGTTGAGTCTAGGCTCTTGTCTCCCAATCAGAAAAACATTCAAAATGGCAAGAGGCAAAATAGATGTGAAATGAACTTGCATGTGCTGGTAAAAGTCAGGCCCCTTCTTCACTTGGTCTTGTTACTTCAGAACAGGAATTGCAGGGCTAGGACCTGGTGCAGATCATTTGTCATCTCGTGGTGTCCCAAGAAAGGAGAACATTTCCACAGATCATACACACAGCAGAGACAACAGCAGCATCTGCTTACTCCATCGTGTGTTCCCAGCAATGAACTTTTATATATATTCCTCAGAGGTTCAGCAGCCACATTACCTTTTTTCCATGCTTCTGTCCCCAGAAAAAGCAGTGGAGCTATTTAGATGCCATCTGTTCCCCAGGCACACTAACTTGACCCACATGAGGCACAGAAAATAAACAGCACAAACAGAATGAAGGGAAAACGCCCTTCTCCTGAGCACAGGGCACATTTCCCATGGTAAATCTTCAACATGCAAATAGCAGCAGCTCCTTCCCAGCAGACAGCAAGCAAAATTATGTAGCAAAAATCATGCCAAGGAAACACTTTCAAATGTCAGGGTCTAGGTCTGCTCACAGTGGTGAGAGGGAAGGATGCATCTTGTGAGGAGGTTGTGCTGCTCCAGCATTAGGTGTCAGCTTAAACATTGACTGCTTTCAGAAATGTGCAACAAATCAGGGGCTCTTCCCTTTCTCCCTTGCCCAGCCCTGGCCCCGAGCCCCTCCCGGCTGACTGCACCTCCCTGTGCAGCTGAACAACTCTTTGGGAACACAGGACAGCTCGGCTCTGGGGCTCTGCGTTATTTATGAGTTTGGAAATCAGAGCCGTTCGGTTCACTGCCAGTAAATGGCAGCGATTGGAAGGAGGCGGGGGGAGGCTTGTGTGCAGCTCTTCATTCTCTATTCCCTGTGAAAAGGGAATCACTCCAGTTAACTGGTCCATGGAGATAAGGATTTCAGACAATCTGCATTAGCCTGATAAGCCAGGTTTGCATTTCATAAAGATTGTTTGTTAAAAACCTCGGTAAAATAAAATACAGTCAGAAGGGCTTATCAGCACAATTCATTTCCACTCGCACCACTCTGCCTGTCAGCACTGACATTTTTTTTCCCCCCTATAAATTAAGGTCCCTGCTTGTGTCCCGGGTCTCTGGGATGGAACACAGACCGGGGAACAGTGGGGGAGGGCTGGGGAGGACAAGGAAGAATAGCCTGAAACCTCCCAGCTGCCACTGGTCACTCTAAGAGCCGTGGTCCTGATCCACAGTGTGTGGGAGGGCAGAAGTGCCCACCTGGTGGGTGGTTTGGATTTGCCCTTTCCAGAGCAAACCAGATCAACTGGGCTGGCATCAGGAGCCTTCCCTCTTTGCACCAACGAAGGATCAGAACAGGAAAAATGAGTTTATACACATTTCCCTCTATTTCATACTTTCCCATTTCCTCACATGAAAAACCCACAGCCCCTAACATGCAAAGTTATGGACTCCCAAGCCCCTGGCAGGCTTCCCTCTTCAAACAGGCCATAGTCAGGCATTTTGCTATCAAACAGCCTTGATGAATCACGGAAAGCTGTTAGAACACCCTCTGGTGTTCACCCTTTCCCCCTCTTTTTCTCTCAGCTCCTGCAGTATTTGCAGGGAGCACACCAAGGCCATTCTGCTTGGACAGTGCTGCCTTTCCAGGAGATAGATGCCCATTTCTGCACAGATCCAGGGCATTATTCAGGTAACACACTAATTCAGATTCAGAAAATCCCTTTCCAGTCCCCTTTGGATGAAGAGTCCCAGAGAAAGGCAGCCACACAAAAACAATTAACCAACACAAGGCCTTCCATGGTTTGACAGCCAGCGCAATTACAAAGTCACTTAATCTGTATCATCTGCTGTTTCCAGCTGCCATTGCTGCACATACTTTTATTAGGGCTTTTTGGCAGGAAGACCTTAGCAAGGCAGAAAGCACTCTGGTAGGGCTTTCAATTTCCACCTCAGTCCTCGCTAATGCTGTGGAGTAACACAACAATTAGTGCCACAGTTAAGGATGACTCTCACACCTTTTAAGGGCTCCAACCCTCTGCATGAGCATTGGTGACCATCACAGAAGTTGCATTAGCCCCCTTTCGAACAGGTTTCTCCTTTTCAGGCCCATTTGTAGGTGAAATCTGGGCTCGTGTGGCCCCAGTGGCAAAGCCTTCACTTCAGTGGAAGTTCTCATGAAACCCCCTTTTCTCAAAAAGTGAGATGGGGGATATGGAAGTCTAGTCACCACTCTGGCCAAAATCCAAAGTACCCATCTCCAGGCTTCAACCAGCCTCATGCCAGCCTGCCAGATAAGGCATTCATGAAGACTGGATAACAACCAGAGCAGTTCAGAAGTGATATTGCGAGGGACTGGAAGATTTGGTGGTCAAAGAAAGAACAGGTAACAGTATTTTCTGTGTCTTTCCTCGTCTTGTTTACAGGAGATATTGTGGACCTTTGCTCAGAGGTTAGAACACCTCCACTGTGATGCAGGGAAAGGCAGGTCCGTGGAGGGCTGAGAGGCAGCAGATTAATTGGCTGACTTCATTAGCTGCTTGCAGCAAAGTGGCTGTAAAAGACCAGCAAGGAAGAGGCTAACGATGGTCTCAGCACATTGACCTCAGCAACAGCTTTATCTCAACAAGAAAGAACAGGCACTTTTTCTGATCAAACAACAAATGCATTACAGAGGCATCATTAACCCAGAGAAGTGGCTGCAGCAAACAGCCAGGGGCTAAAGGCATCAGCAGCACAGGAAAGTCATCACAGGTGGCTACAGGCAGCACATGCCAGTGGCTTTGATGGAGATGGGCCTCAAGCTTCTTCTTCACTGCTGCTGATCCTGTGTTTCCAGGTATGTTGCAAATATGGGGATTGAGTTTACCATTAACAAATTTGTAGACGTCACCAGGCTGGGTAGGAGTGTGGATCTGCTGCGGGCCAGGCTGGATCCATGGGATGAGGCCCATGGGGTGAGGTACAGCCAGGGGAAGTGCTGGGTCCTGCCCTCAGGTCACACCAACCCCCTGCAGATCCAGCCTGGGGCAGAGGGGCTGGAAAGCTGGGAAAGGCCCTGGGGGTGCTGTGACAGCAGCTGGACACGAGCCCAGGGGTGCCCAGGTGGCCAAGAAGGCCAATGGCCCCTGGGCTGTCCCGGCCATGGGGTGGCAGCAGGAGCAGGGCAGTGACCGTCCCTGTGCTGGCACTGCTGAGGCCACACCTCGGGTGCTGTGTCCCCTTCTGGCCCCTCACGACAAGGAATTGAGGGGCTGGAGCGTGTCCAGGGAAGGGAACGGAGCTGGGGAAGGGTCTGGAGCCCCAGGAGCAGCTGAGGGAGCTGGGAAAGGGGCTCAGCCTGGAGAAAAGGAGGCTGAGGGGTGACCTTGTGGCTCTGCACAGCTCCCTGACAGGAGGAGGCAGCCGGGGGGTTCAGGCTCTGTTCCCAGGGAACAGGAACAGGAGGAGAGGAAACGGCCTCAGGCTGGGCCAGGGGAGGTTTAGTCGGATATTAAGAAGACTTTATTCACAGAAAAAGTAATCAGACATTGGAAGGGGCTGCCCAGGGAGCTGGTGGAGTCATAGTCCCTGGAGATGTTTAAGGAAAGGCTGGATGTGGCACTCAGTGCTCTGGTCTGGCTGACAGAGTGGTGATCAGTCACAGGTTGGACTCGATGATCTCAGAGGTCTCTCCCAACCTACTTGATTCTCTTACATATATTTATGAGGCTCACAGAGCAAAACAACACTACCCAAGAACACCTCCAAGTCAAGTCAGAAGCCCTACTGACATCCTTTTTCCTGTCTGTGCTGGGACTGAGCCGCTGAAATGCACTTTTCTTTCCGAGCAGGACACCTCATTTTGGAGGAGTGGAGGCTGCATTGCACTGCTGCAGAGGATGTCAGACCCTGAGGCTGAGAAGGCATGCTCCAAGAAAAAAATACCTCATTTTCTTCCAAATAATTGCATCACTTCACTGGAGGGCTGCAGGGGTGAGAGGGGAGAGGTGCTCACCTCTCACCTCCACAGAGAGATGGGGAGAAGAATCAGGGGAAAAAAAAGATAAAACTCATGGGTTGAGATAAGAATAGTTTAAGAACTGAAAACAATACCACCACCACCACCACCAATAATAATAACAGAGACCAAACCACAGCACAGTTGCTCACCACCCATAGACTGATGCCCATCCCACACCCCGGCAGTGATCAGCCCCTCCCAGACAACTCCCCCAAGTTTATACCCAGAGCATGATATTCTCTGAAACCCTCGGATTGTTCAGCTCACCTGCCCCAATGGCTTCTTATGCACCTGTCCATTGGTGCAGCATGAGACACTGAAAAATCCTTGATTTAGGGTAAGCATTACATAGCAACAGCTAAAACACAGATGTGCTATCAACATATATTCTCATACTGAATCCAAAATCACAGCAACACACCAGCTACTGAGAAGAGCATTAACTCTGTCCCAGCTGAAACCATGACAATAAAGAAAATTTTTCCCAGGGAATAAGGCACCAGATGCCTGGTCAGTCATGGAGGGACCCCTTTCTGCATGATACAAATGTATCTTGGCTTTCTAAAAGAAAATAATTAATTAAAACAAACCACAAAAGAACCTCCCAAAACCCAACAGCCTGGCCTGGCTCCTGTCTTTACCGGCTGTTACCTACTTAATCTTCTCTCCCTTTCCATGTTTGTTCAGAAATCCCTCTTCCAGTGCAGCTGGAAAGGGTTGTTACCAACAGGCAACCAAGCCTGAATACTGACAATGTGAGATGATTACAGGAGCCCAAAGAGCAAACACACAGATTTTTCAACAGAAAATTCTCCTGCTGCCTCAACTGGCTCCTGAGACACTGCTCTGGACAGTGGCAGTGACAAAGAAGGGCTAGTGTCAACTCAAGAAGAAAGGCCACACAGTTCAACAGTAGCTCCTTGTGGAAGCTGCTTTTCTCAAGAGTTTTGACTTTTCTGACAGGAAGTGGATGGGTGAAAGGCGCTGTAATTATTTGCTTTCTGTCAAAGAGAGCCACTTGGCTTATCCTGGTTTTGAAGTGCAAAACACACCATTACAGCAGACAGGGCAAAGGAGAGACTGGTTTTCTCTTGAGCTGACAAAACTTTAGACTTCAGACTTCTAGAGAACGCTAAAGCTGCAAAGGATGCAAGCTGTTTAACACCAGCAACCAGCATCTCCCAGACTCTGTTTCAACAGCAAGGACATAACAAGATCAGTTGCTACTTTTTCATCTGGACAGCAGGGAAAGACTCAGCCATACTTCCAGGGTCCTCTCCTGCCTGCATCACCACAGTTTTGCCCATTTTCTGTGTCAGAGGTTAAGAGAGCAGCATGGTGGAGGCCCTTCTGACAGAATATTGCTCCCGGACAGGTGAAATGCATCAGATCTCCCTCAGACCCTCCCTGCCCTGTGCAGTCAAGTATTGTCCATCCCATGATTGTTCTGCAGCCTCAGTTTGGCTCAGACATACCGTTTTTTGAAGAGCTGCATTTACCCTTTCATTGCAAACAATCACTTTTTTTTCAAGTGTTCAAGACACTGCACTTTTCTCTCATTTCCAGTGGCAATTCACCATCACTCCTAGCATGAGTTCTGGTGTTTGATTCCAGAAGTAGATCCTTTCCTAAGCTTGTATACAAACAATGATTCCAATTTCCACTTACTACAGAATCATGGGAAATAGGAACTCCCGCCAGTGGGAAGATAGGATTAACTACAGTCAGCCTTGGCTGGCATTTGCCTGATGTGTTCTCAGAGACCTCAAAAGTAACAGGTTTTACACATTTCCACATGTAAAAGGCTTCAGCCTCAGGATGTGCCTTTGAAAGGCAGCAGTTCTGTGATGTTCACACTACTCCTGGTCACCCAATCTGCATCCAAGCAGGAAATCTGTGGCCAGAGCACAGGAAAGAGCACAACAGGAGATGTGCAATCTCTTTGTGCAACTGAAGGATCCTTTCTCCTACATGTGGGCATCTACTTTATTCCAAGTATCTTTGTTGTATCCAAGTATTTTTATTAAAAAGTAAAAGCTCAAAGACAGGTGCTAAATAAGAAACATTTTAGGATTTTTCTCTGTGCATTATGTCACAGTAACTGCAATGAAGTGTGTTAAATGCTGCCCGGGATGGCAAAACAAAGGATGAAACAGTATTTTGAGTTGCAAATTAGACTCTCCTTTTAATCAGTGTTAAACACACACTTGTATCTTCTGAAGAGAAAACATTTTAACCTGAAGAATACCTTACAGGTATAATCAACTGTTCAAGACATCCTCCCTTTCAGGGACACGCATTTTTTTTCCCATTAGTCTTTTCATCTACAAAATCAAAAATTTGACAGATTATCATTTTCTGAGATCATCTTTTCTTTCACTCTTAAACATTTATTACATCTGAGAAACTCACAGGCTTACTACATGTTATTACACCAAGAAGTTCAGAACAACAGAGTTATGAACATAAAAATCACAAGGATATTCACTTTTTTTTTCTACTCTAAGAAAAAAGTACAAAAAATTCTACCTGAGAAATTATCCTTTATGATGTCATGGTTACTTTAGCAAGTGAATGGTGTTAGCAGGATCTTACGTCTCTCTTCTTAATCAGGCAGACCTAACAAAGTTACCATCCAACTGAAGAGCCAGCCTGACAAGTTGTTGCCAGAAGCTGAATAATTTACTCCAGTGTTTCAGTGGCAGGAGAAACTGAAACTGAGAGGACTGGCAGGATTGCTGCTGCAAATTTGATGGAACAGTTGGTATTTGTGCACATTTCTCCTTTCCCTTAGAGAGAAGCCTCTGTTCTGTGAAAAAGAAAATCATGAATAACGCCCATTTCTATCTACTTGCAGGAAAGCAGGGATAGCTGATTTCCTAAAAACCAGTCAAACCTTTTACAGGGAGAACACAAGTACTGGGACACTAAAACAAGAATTTTATTCTTTTTCACAGGGAAGCCATCCCAGCAGCATGCACCTTCACACTTTTAAAGAAGAAAAGGGCAAAATGAAAAATGTCCAATGTGAATAGTCTCTCCTTCCATTCACTTAGTGTTACACCATTACCAGATACCTCCTAGATGTAAAGCAGGTGGTCACACAGGTTCTGTGCCACAGAAATGTTCCACTCCCAAGCGCAACTCGTTGCTCAAGGCAGGGATGTACCAGTCTCAAATCAAGCATATTTGAGGTACTCATAACTGTGGTGTTTTGAAGTTAAACAGTCACATGGCCTCCTTTGAGAAGAGGAACTTCTCTGAGATTTTCACATCCTAACCTTCTCTCAAGCTTGAGAAATGAACAATCTGAAGGTTTTGATGATCCCAGGAATGTCAAAGCCACCTGGCCACTGTTTACATTTAAACAGTCAACTGCCCATGAGTCCACTGCAGTCCTCTCTACTCCCTTTGTGCAGCTTTTCTTTCAGCTTCCCTTCCCTCCCGTTGCCTTTCATCTTCTCCTTTAACTACTTGGAAAAAGCACAATGAAGGTGAAGAAAATACCTGTTAAGCACAGGGAGGGAAATGTCTCCTTGGGAAACACGTGGGGCGTTACGAAGGGAATGGACGTCAATGCCTTTGGGCACTGGGAAATCACAAACTGAGAGTTCCGAGGACAGGCTCTGCCAGCAACGAGGGATCAGTAGATTTGGATGACATTGTCCCACTCATCGATAGGCCAGACTCCGTTGTCCTGCACGTTGAAGGGTGAGCTCTTCCAGTCCCACGTCTTCACAGGCACCTTCCACTCCGGGCCATAGTTGGCTTCCACATACTGCAGGGTTTCACAGGGCACATGGACCTTCAGCTCCACAAATTCAGTCCAGCACAGAGTAAACTTGGGAAAGAGATACCTGTGCCAGAACAAAAGGGCATGGTCACTGGCAGAAGGCTAGAATGCACCTCTAAGTAAGTTCAGGGAGAAAGCAAGCAACTGCAGCAAGTGGCCGTGTTACATTCATACTGTTTTTTCTCTTACACCCTAGAAAAGGGTGTTGTCCACAGTAACTGGTGAACATTTGCCTCATGTGCTTAGGAAGCAGCACTCCCCTTTCTTTTGTTGCTGGTACTCGTACCATTCTGCCATCTATAGGTTAGTCCCTGTCTCTGCTTTGCCAGTTACAAATGGGATTAAATAGCTACCACTTTTAGCAAGGTGTCACAGCAGTGGCAGTTCACAGGTAAATCTCACAGTTTGACCAGAATTACATCCTATAGAAGTGTCAGAGTTGAGGTGTTAAACAAGACCAAAATCCACCCTCTATACCTGCAGAGGATCACTCCTACTTCTGAAGTTCTGAAGACTTCCACACAAAAAATGATTCTAAAATTCCTTTTCACTGGTTAAAATGAAATCACAAGCACTTCGTCCTTCTGCAAATGGTTTCTGCATTTGTATGATGAATTAGAACTGCCCCCTCCATGTTCTTGCAAGCAATGAAGTTAATTTTATTTCTAAGCTGTCAGCAAACAATATGAGAAAATAAAACAATTTTGCTTTATGCATTAAGTGGAAGGAAAGAAAAAAGTGATCAAGCACTTTTTGGATATACATCCAGAGACTGCTGATTGAACTAAACTCTTACACAAAGTCCTCTTTGTTAAAAACCTACAGAACTAACTCACTTTAAGGATTAAAGCAAACAGTGTGGATTTGATTCCCAGACTCTGTTTTTGCAGATATTCATTCTCTGCTGGAGAATACAACAGTCCAGTATTAATTCTGTAAACAAACGAGCAGCCTCAGTTGTTGCAACTCTAAGACAATATCAGGAGGATGCATATGCTTGTGTCAGGAAAGCTGAAGAAGTGTTTGTGCACATGGAAATACAAACCACACAGCCAGACTGTGAGGGTTACAAAACAGCTCTCCAAGGAAACAGAGGCTAAAAATGACTATGAGAAATATTTTAGGGACTCAATGAGAAATGCTTTAGTTCTCCACCCTTTAATTTAGATGTATAGAAAGTATGTCTGTGCAAATATTTAGCTTTCTGAAGAAAACACATTTTATCTTTCCATTTTCATCTTAGAACAGAACTTCTATCCTTGTCTGTGATGACCTAGTAGCAATCAACATCTCTTCTGACACTATAATTCCTTTAAAATTGTTAGAGTGGATTTAGGATTCAGCATGAGCAAGCAATCACTTCTCTTCTGACTGATCTCCTCGCTTTTGCCTTCCTCCAAAATTCTGACAGGGCTGGAGACTAAGTAAAATTGAGGGTCATTCTGGTGTTGCACATATTCAGATTAATCATGCCAAGTGCTCTCACATCTCACAGTAACAAAAGTTGGATCTCTTTTCTGTTTTTGAGGATGTATTTGGAATAACACATCTGGAATTCCTTGGCTAAGGATTCTGAGCAGCTAAGTTCTGTCACAGCTCAGGGCCTTTATGGTGGCAAACGAGCAATTTTCCTGCTCTTTTCTCTATGCATTAAACTAAGAAACACCAGCTCAGAATTAGAGACTTGGCTTTCTTATGATGCTGTGCTTAAGCAAAGTTATTATCTGACTTGTATTGAACTAGAAAACTGCATTTGGAACTTTTAAAAAGCTATCACCAAGAATAAGTACGAGGCTACAAGAAAAGGAAAGAGTTTTGTGGAAGATGGAGTTCCAAAAGAGCTGTAATATCCAAGGATACAGAGGCTGGAGTGCAGCACAGGGTCACATTTACCCCCTATTCTCATGCCTTGAACCAGTCATTACCAAAGGGAAGGGGGAAAAATGTCTTTCAAGTATCCAAGGTTTGATGCTGCAGTGGAATTTTGAAGGAGCATGTGAACTCCATTGGCATGGAAACAGCTACCGCAATTTAGATGCAACAGGAGCACAAAGAAAAGGAAAGGAATTTATTGGTCAGGTTGTTTTTCAGAATGCACCACACAAGAAAACTGGAAATGCTGCTATATTCTTTAAAAAAACCAACTTTGCTAAGCAGCACATTTTCTGTGGGGATATTCCAAGAGCTCTTCCTTTATTTCTAAATGTGCCTTTTGAATATGGTTATCAAAATATCTTTCCCAGTCTTTATTTATCACTTCAAGACAAAGATAACTAAGACAAGGATTTGGACATTATCTCCAACTGGATGACACTGCTTGCTAAATTCCCATTAGCTAAAGATAAGCAAATATATTCCAGGCAAAATATGAAAGACAACGAAATCCTACAGAAGTCAACAAGGTTTTCAACTAGTCTGCAGCAATCTCCTTCTGAGTGAAGGTGTGTGATAGAAAGAAAAAATTCTAATTATCAAAATCTGTATTTAGTTTGCTGAATTGATTGGGAAGCTTGTTTGCTGATTTAATACTGAAAGGTGTGAAACAAGAAACATGGGATCCTATTCAAAATTCCATTTTCAGAACATGAACAGTAAGGCCTGCAGGAATTGTCTGCATTGCTGTCACAAGACTACAGTCAGCCCAGTATTCCAAATTGCTACCTCAAAAGTCCAAATTCTGGGTTTTACTGTGCAAGGAGAGTTGAGGCTTTTTGCCATAATATTTCCTCATCAAGACAGATGCCTAAGGATTAATATTCTACTGCAAAATTAGTTTGTGCAATAGACACTGTTTTAGAGACTTTTTCTCATCCTGGGTGTTTATGTAACTGGGAGCCTGTCACAGTCAGATAAGATCTGCTTGATACATGATATGTCAGCCCTGCTTTTGATTTCACAAGAGATCTGACATTTACTCTCTAGAAAGGCACAGGACTGTTCTCTCTGCTTCACTGGTCTCTGAGTTCAGAATCTCCACTGATTCCCCTCTGACATCCATATTTCCACAAAGAGCACAGACTTTGCCAGGCAGCAGCACACAAAATGCCATCAGTAAACACTAGCTTGTTCAATTTCTTTCTTACTAGTGGAACAAATCCAGTTCTTACTTAAATTTCTTGCCCGATTTGGCCTGAGTTCCTCCATTCCATATGTGGTCATCCTCTTCATAGAAGAAAAAAATATCAAGTTTCACATCATCCTCTCCCTGAAAAGACAGTTCCAAGCTGTCTTCCACCTGGAAGACAAAAATACACACTGTATATACACATAAAAATACAAAGCAACTTATGTCAGCCAAAACCAAATTTATGTTCATCAGATATACAGGGTGACTCCTATTCTAACTGAAGAAGTAATTCTGCTTTACTTTCAAACTTATTGAACACTTCTGCAACTGAACACAAAGTTACAAATCTACAGACAGACACACATGAAGTAAACTGTTCATTTTCTAGTACCTTGCCAAACTTGTGCTTCAGTGGCAAGCCTGCTTTCTGAAAGGCTGGAATGATATCTGCTTTGTAGTCCCTTATAAAGATTCCCAAATCCACATCTTTGCTGTGAGGAATGACATTGCACTGTCTATACCAGCCTGAGGGGGAAAAAATAAAACAGAAAAATCCAAAACTGGTTAATGCAGGAAAATGAATTCAACAGAACAAAAGCAACACAAAAATGAACTGTCCTAAGATCACCAGGCAGAAGTCTTTGAATGAGGCCATAAACAGGACTTCTGCCTTTCTTTAGTATGGGAGGAACCACATCAAAGAAAACAAGTATTACTGTACTTATAATCATCTCTCTCCCCTCAGAAAACCAAGAATGTGAGAGAAAACAAAGATAAAATATCTTCAGTGTTCTAATTTATATGCATTTATATTAAAAAAAAATTAAAATTTCTTTATCTTGGCCCAAATCTAATCAGCAATGAACAGCTACAGGGCCACAGCTGTGCTTCTGATTTGCAACTATTGTTTTATACTGCATCCAAGATGTTAATCATCTTTCAATCACCACTGCAAGGCAGAAAGACAAGAAGTGGGACACCCTTCTGTCTGTTTCATTAAGGCATCTTTTAATAACTGTTCATTCAGAAAATTATATTCCCTAGGATTAAATAATATGCACACACGAGTTTTCACAAAGTGTTTCAATAACAAAAGAATCCTCACCAGTGATAAGACAATACTTCTACCTCCAGCAGAACTGAAAACTTGCATTACCTACTCTAATGGACTGTCATTTTATTAAAAGTTTGATTTTGAAAGAAAATAAGTAAATATAAACTGTGTTTTAGAAGTCAGCGATAAGCATCAAATTGCAAGGGAAGAAAAACAGGGTTAGAGTGTACTCGGACAGCAGAAATATGTGCTCATCACTGCATTTTCCAACTGGCACTTCGGTGAATTCCAAGTCACACAAATTAGGAACTGTTGATTACTTCCTAGCAGGGATGAACGCAACACAGGTAATTGCTAACAACACTAAATGCTTCACTGGCAATTTGCCCAGCATCTCCACAGCTCAGGTTTCTAAAGAAAAAGCATTTTTTCAGGAGCAAAAAGGCCTATTGCAATACAGTTATTACCTTCCAACCCAGTAGGTTTGGCCTCTGTTGACATCACAAGCAATGGGGGATGAAGTGTTTAAAGTTTCAGGTGAGTTTAAAAATGCAACACAACAAAAATGTTTTACCAAGACATGTTCCACTGCTCAGCCAGAACTTCACTCCCAAGTTATTCAGTGTCAGGGCAGCCAGATGAAGCAGGGATTTTGCCTTCTTCCTGAATTCCACTGCGTCCAGAGAGGCATCATCAGGATACAGCTGGAAGGCAAGAGTTACTGTCAGACAGCAAACTTGTCCCTTCTTTTTTTCAGTGTCCTAGGGAAAAATGACCTTAAAAAATTTACTTAACTAATACCTGGGCTAACAGCTGTTTTTACATACACAGTCCATTTTCAGAACATGCACTGGAATGACAAGTTAAAATTAAAACGCTGAATCATCAACCTTCCTTTTTTTCCTAACCATCAGAATGAAACTTCACAGCAGACTAGAATAAGAAAATATGTATTAGACACTGATTCTCAGTACTTGGCAGCAACATGAGTGAGCCTGTTGTTGCCAACATTGTTCTGCACATGCTGAAGTCAATTCCCGGAGTCCAAGGGGAACACGGGGACAGAATCAGTCCCTGCCAGCACAGCAAGGCTTTTCCAACCTCCAGAACTCCATGACTAATTTACTTGGCGCCACCAAGTGTCAGAATTGGGTGTTGAGTTCTAAGGCGAAACTGTCAAGGAGGAGAAACTGTGTGAACACAGAAATCTTCCAGACAGAACTGTGGCAAGGTCTGCCGTCCCTGCAAAGCCAAAACCAACATAGAAGGCTGGGCAAACATTACCAATTCTAGCAAAGGAACAACCACTCAGCTTTGTGATGGATTTCTTCAAGAGCTCTTGGGCAACAAGCAGCCAAAATGGACTTTTCAAAACAGGTACCAGCTGCTGCAAAACAGGTCTCAGTGCTAAAGCTCCAGCAAAGTTCAATAAACATTTAGAGGCACATTTTCTCTGCCTGTGGTGATTTCTGTCTGCAGGCTGAAGTGGATTAGATTTTTTGTCTTGCACATGTGAAGGGACAACACATGGATGCCCTTGTGACCCTCCTGCTACACAAATAAGGATCAACAGCCTACTAGACAGAACAGGAGTGGTCCTCCCTTTCCTCAACACCTGAATGACTGAGGAGTGGAGCCTCCAGTGTCCTTTTTCCCCTTCCATGAACTCAGAGATGGCTCAGCTTCAGTGGCCTGACTCTGACTCCAGTCTTAGCCGTGAACTCTTGATCACTTTATAACTCATGTCCTTTTCCAGTTAGGACAAAATGCCGCCCACACTGCAGCAGAGACTTTTCTATCTGCTAAATCAGGCAGCAAAATTCTAAAAATAATGCTCTGAATAGTGGTGACAACATTAGCTTACATAGTCAGAAAAGCAATTATTAAGTACTTTGGAATGTGACCATTTCAAATAAGCCAAATGAGGAACACGGAACTGCAGGACATGGTTCAAAAAATGCAAAATGAAACACTACTCAAAACTTTGAGAACTGCCATAAGGAAAGTTTTCAATCACAAAGATACACAAGATCTTAGTTTTATTTATTACATGAGATCCATTTAACAGCAAGGGTATGTAAGAACTATGGACATGTAGGTTCCCTCTTGGAAAAAAATGTGCTCACAAATAAAAAAACATAGAGGCCACGATCTTCAGGTAAGGTTTTGATTTCATTACTGCTTAGTAAGCTCTGTGAAATGAGAATCAAGTGTTGTATTTAGCTTTGTGCATGTGAACAGACCCATTTAGGTCAAAAAAACCAGTGAACTGTTCTTAGGTTTGGATCAATCAGTGAAAACACACATTTTACCTCAGAGACACCCCCCAGGTACCACTAACCTGAAAGAAAGCCCGAGCTTCTCTGTACCTACATTCAAGAAATCTAGAGTGGGAAATCTCCTCTAGAAAACTGGACGGATTTTTTGGAATTTGAACTTTTAAGTCATCAATGGAAACAAGCAGAAGTTCTGGCCTGCGTGGAAAGAAAGGTAAGATATTACCCCATTTAATTCCTTACAAACCACATGGCACTTTTTCCTTTAACTCAGGTTATAATCTTAATACACACTATTGGCGGTGATTCCTCTGTCCAAATACAGCCAAAACCAACTATAAATGAAAAAAGCAACAAGAGCTTCAACAAATTCTCCATACGCTTCAAAATTTTGTTTAAAAAGAATTCCTGCATCTCCAAACCCCAAGTTAGTTTGTCAACTCACTGATGCCTTTACTGATTTGTGACTTGAATTTGCACAGAGATGTTGTTCAGTGTATTTTAAAATTCAGGCTATTTGGTTGTCTAAGTATGGGATGCACTTAAAAATCAAATTTTGCTCTGTACTGTGAAGATAGTTGCTTTTAAAAACTCTCCAGTCTTCTGAATGATTGAAGTGAGATTGTTTAACAGCTCATATAGTTTACCTCAAACATGTAGGCACATGACCCATACAGATTCCATGTTTTAAAAGAATGAAAGAACGGGGTCAAATTAAAGGAAAAAGTTAAGAAGATTTATTTTGACATGTGAAATGTCTCGATATTTTTCTCCTTTTCTCAGAAATGGTTTTCTCAGAAATGTTCTCAAAGCCTGCACTTTGGGGTCTGAATCATACCTGAGCCAAATTTCAGAACCTGCCTTCAGGAAAGAGAGTAGTTTTACACACAAAGGAAGTGATTTTGGGAGTGCCATGCTGGCTTGCCCCATTGTGAACTCACTTTTCATACGCCCCAGGGTAGCGACCAAAGTGGAGTTTCCGGAAAGGCACAAACTTTCTGTCCATGTTCTGCTTGAGCCTCAGGGGTCCATGCCAGAGGAAATTGCCACTCCTCTCGTAGAAGACCACCAGATGAATGGCATGGGATGCCAGCTTGAAAATATAGTGCACGGGAATTTCCATCCCAGACAGGTCATCCATCCCATCCAAGCGGGGGTCCTTGTTTATAATCTTTAGCCACTGGAACCCCATCTTCTCAGCAGTTCTAAAAAGGTCCACCTGAAAATGAGGAAGACAGGAAGCAGAGCAGGCTAAAGATTAGAGAAACCAAAACTGAATGCTAAATGCTTATTATTAACTCACACCATTCCCCATTTGCATTTCTTAATCAGACTCGAGCAAAAATTAATCAAAAATCTCTAAGAGCTTGAAGACCAGCAGCCACAAGCAATTCCAACCACCTTCTTTTCTTGTCTTAAATTTTGTCCTTCAAACTACAAAACAAAACAACAAATAAATGTTGTAAGCCATGCTTGGATTAGGTTTCTTCCTTGCCATAGCACCCTACCCTGCATTCTCAAACTATTCTCTAGAACTGTTCTTCTGCTAAATGTGGTGTTCCTAAGTCCTTTAATAACAACACCACTAATACAAAAATGATTACTCCTAAACCTTCTTTTGTGGGGCAAAAAAAAAATCTCACAGAACACTGAGCACGGCACTCAAATAACAGGCTTTCATATGTCCACAAATAAATGGAATTAAATTCTGGCTGATTTAAAAAAAACCAAGCCAATCAGCATCTGAAAAGCCCTTCAATTGCCCTCCTTGAAATGTTTTGTGTAAGCATATCAGCTTCTCCTCTGAATGATACAGAAATTACCACTGAGACACAAAGCAATGGGGAGATGGATTTATCTCAGTGTGCTGCCACACAACGTTACTCTCAGTTTTTTGAATTCCTGCACAGCTATGGGTAAAACAACTCCCTGATCTGGTCCAGGCTAACACCCCTCTTTACTCAAGTTCTTCAGTGAAATAGTCACAGACCATTTCAATATCTCCTGCTTTTTCTAATTATTAAAAAAAAAAAAAGAAGAAGAAGAAAGCTGTTTGCCACTGGTATCTTTAGTCTGTAGAAATTAATCTAATAAATATTTCCAGATTACACTTAATTGATGAAATAATCTTGTATTCAATGTTGTCCTTCATCACTTGCTACACCTCTATTTTTAACACACCCATTAAAAATGTGCTAACACCATGGAGAAGCAAAGATACCAACACATTAAGTGAAATGATATTAAGTACAAGGATGTGCAAAAAGAAATGTAAACCAGCAGACTGTAATAATTTTTCCAGACTTGTCACATCAATACCTGCATTTCCTTCTTGACAAGTCCCCAAACTCCAGATTTACAACAGCTGCACCTACATTACAGGTTCAAGGCTCTCCTTCTCCCTTTATAACAGACCTTCTTTCTATCATTTTAGCATAAACTCTGACTACCAGTGGTTTTTTTTAATATTGCAGACAGCTTCTCAAAAGTTTTAGTTATAAATGACTCTTAATGTATACACACTACTAAATGGGCAACTTTTACTTTAAAACAAAGTTTCTTCTGCCTACAATATTACCACCACATGAATTCAGACACAAACATGAAAGCAGTAAGTGACATCAAAGAACAGCTGAATGCATTAAAATACACAGATCTGAACTGAAAACACGCACTTACTTCATGTTTCCATGTTTTGTCCAGTAGTGCAAAGGTAGTGAAGTCTCTCGGAGCACAGAAGTACTTGCACTCTGGGCTGGGGCCATCAGGAGAGCTTCTTATCTGTTCAATGTCTTTGTCAACCAGACCCAGAATCAAAGGATCGATCAAATACAATGGAATATTGTGACTGGATATTAATCCCAGGAACTTCCTAACCACGTGCTGTTTGACAGAGGACAGAAACACCATCTTTGTATTAAAATTCTTCAACAGAAAGAAACCCCAGTCCACTGAAGGAAGGAAATCCTATCTCCCTATGCATCCCCTGAGTGTACACTTCACTTCCACAAACAGTTGTGAGATTGAGTGAGAAGACAGGATGCAAGTCCCACACAGAATTTGGATTCTGGTCTACCCAGGGCACTCAGCCTTGCATATGGGGCTGAAAGCTGCAGCAAGAAGGTCCTGTGCCTGATGCAAGGAGTTATTAACTTGATTCAGTAGAGAACATTAATCAAGCACATTTAAACATCCATGGCACACAAAAGCCATTTACAGCAGTCACAGTTACCCTGCTACTTAAATGTATTCAACTATAACATTTAAATTTAATGATTTTAATGCTCTGCCTTCAGAGAGATATGAAAACATAAGGAGAGGATGTGCGTCAACAACACAGTTTTGGCAGCAGCATTGCCTGTGTGGTACAGGCAGAAGCAAGGCCACCCTCATAGTGATTTCAGCTACATGGAGCTAAAGGTGAAGTGATGTACTTGTGTTACTTCTGTGACTAAAACTGGTACACCAGACTGATGAACACAAAAAAAACCTGTGCAAAAGTACCTATTTATCTTCCCCAACCCATCACTTCTCCAGGAAAATAGGTGCTTTCAGTTGAAACTTAAGTAAGTTTAAAAAACAAATAATGGTAGAAATCCATGCCCTTGATGTTAAGTCATCAAGAGAAATGTGTTCAAATTTAGTATTTTAGACACATCACTGCAGGGACTCTGAGGAAAGCTTGAAGTGCAGTAGGTCTCTGGCAGGAACATGGAGCATCCTTCATCACCAATAATCTCAGAAGAGCAAGTTAAACTCATACTTTAGGATGTTGGCTTTTATATTTTTCAAATCACGTACTGCATTAGTGTATAACTCTAAACTCTATATAAAGTGTTAGTTAATTGCCTTCACATGTTGTCAGACAAAACAATCCCTCTAGGCCTGAAATTCAAGGACACCTCAGAGCCTCAGGCCCCAAAAGGTATAAACAAAAGTGAACTGGGGGGGAACAGACTGGGGGAATATGACTTCATTACCTGAAGCTGTAATTGGAGGATTAACCCCTGATATGCAAATAGACCAAACTCATATCTGTCTGAAAAAGTCATGACCATCATCCTTCTTGGTTGTAGCCCCTTGGGGCTTCTGACTGCCCATGGTGTACCTATTGAAGGCCTTTAATAAATACATACTTTTATTCTCCTAATCTTGTCTAGCATCTATTTCAGGTAGTCATTCCAAAGCATCAAAACCTTTAGGAGAGCTGTGCCCACAGACTGGCAGACTGGGACCCCCCCTGTGACTGTGATACCTCACTCCTAGTGGGCAGCTCCAAGGGGTGTCACTTCCAGGAATAGCAAGGCATTCCTGGCACAAGCAAGCAGTCCACAGAGTAGTTGGTTTGGATTATTTTCAGGGACAGCTCTTAACCAGAGCACCTTCCCTCTTGCTCAGCAGAAACCAGGCCTTTAAATGGCCATTCTGCTAATTAGCAACATTATCATGTTGCATCCAAACCAAAAGGCAGCCAGCTCCCAGCACATCCTTCTCCTTAACCATCTGTGCTGTTTTTCCACTGGGAGATCAGTTAACAAAAAGTCTTCGGCAAAACTGTTTCCAAACAAATCCTAACTACAAATATGATAGGGGACCTTCTGATTCCCCAGGGTGGGCACATTCAATCTTGGAGGTCTGAAGCAAGACCCAACAAATATCCCATTTCAAGCACCTAGGGGCACTCCCCAGCACTGGTCATGAGAGCTGGAACGCAGCAGCTGGTGAACGCTGAAATGTGACATTTTTCTGCTGGGGAAGAGCTTTACAACCCAGTACAAGCAGGCAACACACAACAGTGAGCAGTAGGTTAAACATCCGGAGTGGGCAAAGGAGGATTTTCTGGCCCAGGACCTTCTCAGACTAACAAAGAAGCTGCATGGCAAACCAGCCACTCTGTTCAATACTCAGCCTGAAAGGACTCAAAACACTGGTTCAACATTTCTGCCTCAGAAAGAACAAGTGCTGCTTCCTGAAATATTAACAACACATCCAAGTGCTGCATTGGCATTGTTTCTCAATTTTACTTTACACTGATGTTTTGATACTCTCTTTACTGAGCAAAGTTACAAAGTGTATCTCTTCATCCTTCAAAGCAGCCAGTGAAGAGAACTGGACCCTGAATTTGCAGTTCCAAGTGAATTCTCTCTGAGACTCGTGGAAGAGCTGCGTGAATCAGTGACACTGTACATACCCATCTAGTGCTGTCTTGGCCTGACTGGCTTCCTCTGATTTTGGAAAAAGCTGCTCCATTCTATATTAAAAAAACAAAAAAAAACCAAACAAACAAAAAACCAAACCAAAACAAACCAAAAATAAGGGGAGGAGGAAGAGGGGAGAAAGAAGAGGAAAAAAACCAAAGTTTCAGTTGAATCCTTGCTTTCTTAATACGACATTCAAGGGCATTTATACACTTTATGGTCATGGCTGGGGTTATGCCTCTGGTCGCTCAGCTACAGCAGCAAATGCGAAATCATAAACTGCTGTGGCTTAAGTATATTTAGAAGGACAACCCAAACCCCAGGGACCTCCAGACACGCAAGGATTGAGTGGCGAGGCCTCGAGTTTCCAAGCCAATGTGCCAGCAAACATAAAACAGGAGGATGGCAAACCCTGCCAGGCAAATACCACAGGGGCAAGGACAGTGGGACTGCACCCCAGTCTTTCCTGGTGTAACCCTAGGCAATTTTAAAGACAGCATATTCATATGAAAGAGTCAAAGCAGCTCGTGGCTCAGCCTTCGACTTTTTAGAAGCACGAAGAATTTCTCAGTTGCTGTTCAACAATCAGAAACGGTGGGAAAGAAGTTGAAGGCTGCAGCACCACCTGTCACTGACCCTGCCTGCACTTAATAAGGAAAGGAAAGCCAAAACACAGGTCAGGGAACTTTGAAACCTACACGGTTCTCCTGTAAAAATAAAGCGAGTTCCTTTTTTGGAGTCGCAGCTGTAAACTATGAAGCCGTCAGATGATTTAATTTACAGTAATTTTTTTAATTTACATTCATTTTTTGTACTGTTACAGAAAATCAGTCACCTGGACATTCCAGGTCAGGTATAAAGAGAATACAAACAGCATTCCAGGTATAAAAGACAGATTTAAACTGTGACATCCAGCACGTTAGGAGCACTGAGCCACAAAGCGCTAAGACGACTGCAGAAAAAAAGTTGGGATTTCTCTTCGTCACACCAGTGTTGGAAAACCTGCACTCAGCAGAGCCCTCAGACAGCATTCGGTTCCACGTCGGTGTCAATCGAGAACCGAGAGCTGAGGGTTAAAAGCTGTGGCATCATTCCCTCCCGGAGAAATGGGACGGCCCTGGCTGACACAGTGACTTGGATCCCAGGCTGGGAACTCAAACCCGACTGTACCGCTGCCACCGGACACCGGCCGGGGCCCCACGCCCGCCCCGCGGGCATCCCAAGGGAAGTCCGGGGGCGGGATTACCGCTCTCACAGCGCTGCGCAGGGAAACGCAGCCGGGCGCGGGGCGCCGCCGCCCCCTCCCTCCCTCACCTTCTGCGACAGGTAGAACTTGTAATAGCACAGCTGGAAGAGCAGGAAAACCAGGCTGGTCAGCGAGAGGAGCGCCAGGACCACGTTCCTGTTGATTTTCTGCATCAGCCCCGGGGAGCTCCGGGAGCCGCTGCCCGGCCGCCCTCACCGCGGTGCGGCTTCACGCCGGAAAGCGCCGCCGCAAAGCGCCGCCGCAAAGCGCCGCCCGCCGTCGCAAAACGCCCCCCCCCGCTGTCGTAAACCCCCCTCACGGGGGTCTCTCACCCACCCTGCGACCCCCAAAACTCCCCAAAAGCAAAGCGGCGGTAAAACGACACACCGAGAGACACACGGGGGTTGCAGATTTCTGTATTAGTACAAAACATCGCGTCACACGCGGACGGCCCTCCCCAACGCCCACACACCCCTCCATGGCGGGGGGGGCCGGGCAGGGACGCCGTGGTGCGGCCCAGGGATGCTCGGGAGCACCAGGAACAGCGGGATCACCGGGCTCTGCTCCGAAGGAAACCCACGGGATCACCGGGTTCTCTCCGAAGGAAACCCACGGCTGCCCTTGCCACAGGACAACCCAAAAACAGCGACGCTGGGGCACGACATCAACACAAGTCACGGTCAGCGTCCATCCAACACCCGGCAGTCCTCGAAATAAAAACACGGACAACGCCCAACACACTCCCAGGTGGTTACCCCGGTCTTCATCTGAAGCGTGGGAGGCGTGAGGAAACAGGGTTTGTACACTGGCCTCTGCTTCTCCTGCATTTCTAAGAAATTAACCTGCCACCTCTGCCGTGCCTGTTTGGTATTTGCAGAAGTATTTATATCCCCTGGATGGTTTTTTTGTTTGTTTTTTTTTTAAATTATCCTGTCTGACACTGACATCCCTAGCTGCAGTTCACAGAGTTCTCAAAGTTTTCCACAGCTACACTCAGCTCATGTATTAATACCTCAAGGAGAACCTTTAGCTCCTCAGTAGTCAGGCTTTCGGAGTTAAAATAACCTCCAAAAACCAGGAGTCAGTTCTCTTAAAAAAAGAAGGAAAAAAAAAAAGAATAAAGCAGCATCTCCTTTTGGTCACAGAGCAGAAAACTCCTGTTTAGCCACCATGCAGTGTCAGCTCCAGAGCAATTAACAGTAAATTAGCACGTACCTGGTGGATTGAGCTACAGACCTTCAAAAAGGTCTAATCTGCTGCCAGAGAACCACCCCTCTCCAAATCCCTGAAAAGTGGATTCACAAAGCAAAAGGTATCTCCACAGGCTCCAGGCATCCCTGTCCAGCTGCAGACACAAACCCTGCACCAACTGCACCACAAAAACATCACTGGGAGCAGTGTGGTGTCACCCATCTTCCTCTGATGATGGGTGCTGGAGAAACACTAGTTCAGAAAAAAAACAGTCTAAAAAAAAAATCTAAAGTGCTTAAGGCAATTCTTCATATCCCCATTTACTAAAAACAATTGGACTAGATGTTAGCAGCAAAAAATCTGACATCTGTGCAAACTATTATATAACAAATCCATCCTTTTAAGGGTAAAAAGTCACATGTTAAAGTTCACCTAGGACATCAGTTAAACCACAACTTGCAAGTCACAAGTCACAGTATGAAATACTTCAAGCTTTCTTCTAACTAACTGTTAAAGAAAAAAATTACATTTTTACATCGGTGCATATCAAATTCACCTTGCAGGTTACACTACAACTGGCTAAAAAGGAGGAAAAAAAACAAACAAAAAAACAACTTGATAATTTAAATGCTCTTGTAGAGGGCTGGAAAATACTCATGGTTCTCACTACACATTAGCTGGTTGTAAACATCCCCTTTGTTTCCACAGAGGGAAATTTGAAGAGGAACTGCAGCTGAACACCCAAGATCAAGACAAGTGGTGGTGACGAGGAGGTGCCAGCCTGTCCTGGTGTCTGTGTGCCACAGCCCTGGACTTAAAACTGGCTGCAAAACTGAGTTTGTAGCAGTTTATCCCCAAGAACTCCTAGTCAGGTGTCCATTGCAGTAAAATGGAAAGAGAAAAGATCATACACACAGTATTTGCATAACAGTAACACCTGCAGATAATGTGTGGAACAGATTCAGACACTGTTAACTAAGAACCATGTCACTTCTGAGTATCTTTGTCCCAAAGCCCAAGCAACAGAACAGGCAGAAGAAGGTATAGTTAAACTGGGAACTGTTTTGTACTTTCCTCTGCAAAAAGAGATTTACAAGTTCACAATGCAAATAATTAAGAGACGCTCAAGTTCCCGACACAAAATAAACACTCAGGGCTCAGTCAACCTGTCAACTTCATGATTCCTCAAGAAAAATAACACTTTCCAGCACAGGTAATTACATTTCCTTGTTAATTTTAACTTTCCCCTGAACATCATAGCCAGTTTACTAGAAGGTGTCTCTAGGAATTTCTCCTCCTCTTGAGAAATTGTCACAGACAGAAAGGAGCCATTGGTAATATTGAGGTTTAACACTATTAGATGCTCATGGTTTTATGGGCTAAAGGATACATGGAAGGAAAAATTATACTGACCCAGCAGCAAATGAGCCAAATCATTATGGACCATGACTTTATAACAGCTTCCAGGTGACACCAGAAAACAATCTTCAGTTAGGAAACACCTGATTCAAGAGAGTACCTGAAAATTATTTATAGGCTCCTCAGCTTGATTAGAGGGAAGAAAGCAGATTAAAAAAGCCTCTAAGAACCTAGTAATTCCCACTGACAAGCTGGATTTTCCACGAAGAATATAACATGATTTTTTTTCTTTTTTTAGCTCTCCCACTACTATGAATCATTTGACTACTGTTTTACTAGGCTTGCAAATAGGAGTCAAGGTAATGGAACATCTGTACATAATCTTTCTAATGTAATTAGAATGCAATTAATGTGACAAACCAGAGCCAGTATCAATACATAGGATTTTAAGAATGAGCTACCCATGGAAAACAGGAATATTTTATATCACTGAGGGAAATAATCACAGCCAGCCTGCTCTTACTGTTTCTTCATAACAGACCCACATGTTCTTATAATACCCTTCTGAGATCATGTTGCTGTGGTATTTTGCCAGGTTAGGCAGCAAATCAGTCTGTTTTCAAAATGCATCTCAGAAATCACAACTTCCGATGGGAAGCCTAGTAATAATTAAATACATAGTTAAGTAACTCGCATTGGGAGAGCTAAAAAATGGTATTTGCTATATTCTTCATAGAAAAATAGTATTTGTAACAAAACTAATATTCAAGTCCATAACAAAATGCTTGAATACAGTATTAGAAAAGTACATAGCTCCAGCTCTTGGTTTCTCTTTTTTTTTTTAAATAGGCAACAGTTCAGCTTTCTGACATTTCTCTGGATTCCCAGTACTGGTTCCTAACACTTTAGCCCCAAAACTTTGCACTATCAGCACCCAGGCCCTAAACAGCAGAAGGTAGCAAACCCAGTAACATCCAAAGCTCACAAATTTCTGTGAGTAGTAGCTACAGAGAAAAACAAACATTCAGCAGCAGAAGTGTTGAACAGACATTACTAGGCAACATTATTTAGGCTGCTTGTCGAACCACCCAATCCATTTTCACTCTTCTGAAGAGTTTTCACGGCACTTGGCACCTGCAATCCAGTACTCACCGTGAGCCCACCACACCAGATCTGGGGGGAAAAAGAAAAAAAATCTGCATTATGAACCAAACACATCTCTCTCCTCCCACCCCACAATTAACCAGCGCAAACACAGCTGTGCATCTTCTGTCACAGTACTCTGTAGAACATTCTAACCACAGACATGCTAATTTCTAAGTCCAGGAAGTCTAAGATGCTTGATATACTATGCTTCACAACTAAGTTTATAACTAAGACCTGGTACTCAAATCACTTGCACCTAACTAGAAAAATTCTTTATAGGCCAATGTGCCAGCAGGAAGTAGAGTGACAATGAAAAGCAACTCTCTTACTATGCTCCAGTGCCTGGAAAGCAAGTGCCTTTTCCTGCCAGGTCATGCTAAAATTATGTCACTATAAACATATTAAAAAATACATACTTGAGAAGCTCCAGGGGCACAGGTGCCAATGACTTCTATTCTACACATGAAAGAATGCTGTATTTTCATGTTTTATGTTTGACAGCTGTAATTAAGTAGTTTGTAATTTTCACTTGTCCTGTTCAGTCAGTAAGGTTGTTGTCACTCTGTGGGGCTGGCTGTGTGAGGTCAGAGGGATAGCCTGAATTTTGGCAAGCAGCTGTCTCCCTGAACGATTTGGGAACTGAATTTATAATAGTCAACCTTTGCTCTGCTAGGGGATGGCCAACACATGTATTGCAACACTTCTGAAGCTATTCTTTTCCTCCTATGCTGAAAAGGATCAGCAAGGCAAATAAACAACCACAAAAAAAAAATGTAGACCTGTAAGAATCCTAAGCCCAGACACCCTGCTCCCAAAGCATAATGCACTTGATGGCACCTTACAACACAGCTGAGGCCTCCCAATTTAGCTGAACAAATGACTGAAATCATTAAAGGAAAACTAATCCTTCTCCTGTGCATTTTGGGCAAGGCCTGAGCCTTTAACACTGCAGAAAGTTGTTGCCAATTAGCTTAGAGCGACAAAAAAGGTTATGCAGGGCACTGAACTGACTGGCAAGAAAACCCCACTGAAATTTTAAAGATGTGAAAGCTGGAGACTTTTTTTCACTGGGAAGCATCTGGGGTTGTTCTGTCCCACAACACCTGCTTTGATGGCTCAGAGCATCCTGGACTTCATCAGTTCAGATCAGTTATTGCAGCAGGCTCATGAGCCACTGCAATGTGCTGTTCATTTCTATACCAAATATAATGACTTCTGTTTACATAGCTGAGACATCCAGGTGCAGAGTCCTGCTGGAGTGCCACTACAAACACCACACAAAATCCAACAGAAAACTGTTAAACATTTTTAAAAATTACTAGTCAGCCAAACCAAGTGCTTCCAGTTTCTTTCTTTAAAAACAATTTAAACTGAATTCAGTGCTAGAAACTGCAAGATTTTATAGATACTGACCATGAAGCCGGGTAGCAATGGTTGCGTAAACTTTGTTCTGAAGGTATGTAACAGTGCCTTTGAGTTTGCATTATAAAATGAGAGCTGACCTAAGAGAGAGAGAGAGAGAACAAGTTAAAATTCAGCTTAAACACCATTTAAGCTATGATGCTGTTGCTGTCTAACTTGTACCAAAAAAAACTGATTCGTTTCCAGGACACTAAGTACAGTCCACAAGGGTAAAAATTCACTATTTCTAGTGAATTTCAGCAGCTCTGTCACACAGATGAACTCAGGTCATTTGACACAACCCTTAGGGTCTGTGTTGTCGTGCAAGACTGGATCAATCTGGAAGTAATGCACTTCTCAGCCTTGGACTGCTCCAGCTCAACAGAAATAGTAACCAACTCCTTTTGCTAAATCTCCTAAGGGTGTAATTTACCTCCATCAAAGTCGCAGTACACTCCTATTCTGTCTGGGACAGGTATATCTAGAGTCTTTGCTTTATTGTTATGCTTTGCTGAGAACGTGGTTTGCAGCCAGTTATTGATATGGATGCACCAGCTGGAATTGGTCTTTCCCAGCTGGTCAAACTTCCCCAGGTTCCTGTAGGTTACTCCCACGCTGTAGGATTTGCAGTCCTTCTGGGCTCTCACTTCCCAGTAATGCTGTCCACTTTCAACAGCAGTGTCTCCTACCAAAAGAAATAAATTTAATTACAACTGAGGTCAATGAATTTCAATTGAGTGTACCCGACAGTGCTACCTTCCTAACAGACAGTAGTGATGTCTTCTCTATTTTATTTTAAGGCAAAGAAATTAAAAAAAACCCTGAACTATAAGGAATAAGAAAATTATACAATAGGATATAAATATAAAACAGAATAATGAGACTGTGTTTACCTACACTCATTATAACAAGATATATTTAACACCACTTTATGTCTAAAAGCAGTGAATATCAGTCACTAAGAGCCTTGTAACAAAGATCAGAGTTGAAGACACAAAATTCTGGTATTATATGGGCAAACTGCTCTGGGCAGGACAATGCTGAGTATACAGCCTTGAATAACTACACTTTTCTCTAATTCTTGCCTGATCTGCCCTTTTTTTTGTGAAGCAAACAAGTTCAGCTCACCCAGCACTGTGTAGGATTCACCAGCGAAGCGATCCCGGCCAGCCCTCGCCGAGGCCCTTGGGCTGTTTGTGGATCTCTTCGGAGATGCTGTGTTGCTTCTAAAGAAGAGATGAACCCCTCAAAACTTGGAAACAGCCACAGAAATGCACACTCAGGTGTCCCCGAGTCCATCAGGTGCAAGACACACACACACACACACACTCTTGAAAATGACACATTAGTTGATGCCTCTAACAGCATGCATGCACAAGGGCTGAGAGGGAAGAGGTGACAGAAAGAAACATACAGAAGGTTGTAAAAAACAAGTTCAGAGGCAGCTGAGAACGGAAACAGAGGAGGGGAAAAAAAGCAGATGTGTGGCACGTGATCTGAATGAAACACTTCAGGATGGAGAAAATTCTAATGAGCAATCAGCTGTATAAAAGAGTAATTGTAACCTAATGAGGTTTTCAAACTTTTTTTAACCTCAGTTAGACCGTCAGAAATAATTACCAATAATTTAACCATTAAACCAAGGGAAGGCTATTTGCAATATTCCTCAGTAGACAGAGAATCACATCTGATTACTATTTTAAAGGCAACCAGAAGCAAAGAATTTTAACATCTCAGAAATAGCTGTACAGTTTACAGTTTAATTTCATTGACAAAAAACCCAAGAAAGTACACAGTCTCTGAAATACATTTGAGAAATAATTTTCAATTTCTCATCCTCTGGAGTCTATCATACATTAGCCTTGGAAGAAATAACACCTACAGAAGAGTTTTCTCTCCAACTTCTCCTTCAGCTACAATTTGGTAAAGCTACTTGCTACTTTTACATCCATGAATACAGTGAAGTTCAGCTTGTTTTCTTTCCAACTGATTCATTATTCTCAAAAACCATTTCAGGAAGGGTTAGGAGATGTCCCTTTTGCCTAATACCACCATGAACATAAAGTCACATTGGATTCAAAAGCTAAGTGATACTAAGCTGCCAGATATAAGTATGCTAAAATATAGTTCATGACCAAGTCTGTTTTAATCCACTCACAGAAGTCTACAAAAATCACTGACAAAAAAGCTGTTTATTGAGCATCACTATTTAGCAAGTAATAGAAGAGAACTATGCTTCCAAATTGTTCAGAAGAGCTACACGAAGAGGGTAGATATATACTGTGCAGGTGCACCACATCAAGTGCTTTTGGATTTTGTAAACATGGGGGATGTTGCAGTTTACTTACCAAAGGAAAAAGTTAGCAAGTGATAGCATGGGAAAAAAAAAAGAGCAAAGCCAAGAATTAAAGCATAATTTCAGAGGAAGGCACTCTGCAGATTCCATCCTGCTTCATGTGCATCAGACATCATCCACTCACAATCCCAACAAATGCTGCTGAAAATTTTCTATTAGACCCAGTACAAATGGGTTATGCAGAAAGCAATGTAGCAATGTGGCCATTTAGAGAATCACAGTAAGAAAAACGCAGGCACTTTGCTAGAAATTTCTCTAAGTTAAGAAAGCATTAAGAGCTTCTGGGTATCATTTATTTTGTTCAAGTCTGTAAATGGCCACTGCATATGCTTTGTCCTCTCAAAATTTAATAGCCTTTATCAGTTCAGAAAATTGCATTGACCATTTGACATAAAAGCTTCAAAAAACCAGTTGCTCAGGCTTTTTTTCCTCCACAGTGCTTAAGTTTCCTTTCCAATGGAAGGCAGCAAATTTCATAGCAGGAAGTCAGTTTTGTGCCCATTTTCCAGTAGAGAACAGTCCTTATTAGCTAGTAACTGACACATTTCTTCCACTATTCAGTTGCCAGATATTCTTGTCTCATGGTTTAGGATTGTTGCCTACAGCACTGCAATTAGTCCCTGTTTTCTCATCCATTTTAGCAAAGAGAATATACTCCAAGCAAGATGTATTCTCCTCTGGAGAAGAAAGGTCAAGTAAGGAGATCAAGAATTACTGTGAGGCTTTTTTCTGGTCCAATAAATTAAAGACAATTTAGAGTTTTGTTGCCACTATGTGCTTCTAACCCTTAAAAACTGCACACATGTTGTTTAAAGTAACTATACTGCAATTTGTTTCCCCCACCTCCAAATTTCGCCTGTAACAGACATCTCACAGGTGTTTGTAAGAGGGAACAAAAGCCTCCTGCATGAAAAAAGCTCATCTAAATCCCCTGCTAGAAAAGGTCAGTCTGAGATGCAAAGCTGAACATGTGACCATGTCCTTCTACCAAAGCAGAGCCAAGAACTAGGCAAGTACTCTACTGACAACTACAAAGAAAGACCACAGTGTAAAATTCCCTGAGATCAGCAAATAGGAGCATCTCCAAGATGTTTTTAAAACGAAATTTAGCAGAAATTGTTATACTTTTTGTAGTAGAAATACTGACATTGCATGGCTTGAAGAGCTTATTTTGTTTTTTACATGAGCTTTTCTTTACTCTTGATTTAGAGTCAGATATAATCCACCCGACATATGAATATAGGAGAGTAAAAGCTGTAAGAAATTAGAATCCTGGGCATTTCTTTCGGTCCCACAACTTCTAAACCAGCAAAAGAGAGCAAGAGATCAAAAACAGGAGAAGTGATTTCTCAAAAACGTGTTTCACTAGAAAAAACAATGAAAAAATGTGACACTAAAAAACCACAACTGCACAAAGAATAGGATAATATTTTACCTAACTTTACATCTCAAAAAAACCCCGGAATTTCTCATTTGAACAATTGGTTGTGCAACTAGAATGGCCATGAAGCTTTTAACACATGGTTCATCCTCTTCAAACATGCTCTTACTGTCAGATGTCTAGCAGCAGGTGCCACACAAGTTAGGAAGCAAAGAGGTTTTCAGATTCAAAAATAAGAACAAAAAAAAAAATTTTAAAGTCCTCAGAAAGGAGACCTTTACTATATTTGTAAAAAATGTGCCAAAGGGTTAAGAATGCATCAACATGCCTGTAAAGAATAGGAATCTTTGGATCAATATTAAAATACAACGCCTTTCCAACCATTGCAAATCAGATTTCTACACATTAGGATGAACCCTTCCAGAAAGACTCTCTTCCAGTCACTGGAGAATATATACATAATCTCTGTGAATCTAAATTAAACTGCAAAATAACTTCTAAATGCATATATGCACTGTTACTGATAAAGGCTATTAGATTTGTTTCTTATGACATCAAGCAAAGGAAAGTAGCACAAATTCCCAACAAAACTAGGTGCTAGATCCTAGGGATAACAGGTATATTATCACCTTCTATTGCTCTTCAGCAGAGGATTCTGGCCACTGTCGACAAAAATAAGTAGTCATTAAAGAGCTGTTCTATTACTACAGTAAATCATCACCATTTTTAAAATGCCAATAGAAGTTATTCTATCATGCTTCTGGCACTATAAGCCTATGGAGAATGTATTTGTCCATAAATTATCTCAAGCTGTGCATGTGGAAAGCCAATAAAATGTGGTTGAGGGAGTAGCCAGTTGTGTGAACCCCTTCCCACAGAGTATCCCCAAAGCCCAAGAGGTGAGGTACAGACTGGGAGTGGGGCCACGGGCTCTGTACACCAGGCTCTCAGCTCTCCAGGTAAGGCTGAGGGACACCCGAGGGAAAAACGGCTCTGCAGAAAAACCACTGAGAGAGTTTGGGAAGCAGAAGCTGACAACCGTGCCCTGCACCCTCGTGGCAGAGGTGGATAGCCACAAGACAGTGACCAGGAGCCCAAGTCAAGTGACTGCTCCTCTCCTTTTGGCAGCTATCAGACTGATTCGAAGCCCTCCTGTGTCCAGATCTGGGCTCCTTGGATTTACACCCTGACACACAAGAGCAAGTCCCATGGAGAGCCAACACCATAATTAAGGGTCTGGGGCACAGAAAGACAATTCAGTTAGCTCAGCCTGAGGAAGACAAAAACCAATTGCTGTCTTTAACAGGGTAACAGGAAGGGGAGCAGAGAAGATCAAGCCAGCCTGTCCTCAGAGGGGGTCACACTGATGGCTGAGAGGCACCTGGGACCACTGCACCACAGGGAATTCCACTCAAGTACCAGGATATTCCTCCCCTCCCACAAAAGTGGCCTGGAATAGAGAACTAGCAAGTTAACACATTCTTTATCTACATATTCTTCATCCTTGGATATATTCATGGCTCAGCCAGAGTAGACAGTTAAACGTTCTTCCAACAGTCTTTAACCCCGTTACTCAGAACAGGAGATGTCTAACAATCTACCAAGAGCTCTGCTGAAGTTAAGTGCTTTTCCTGGATGAAAACAGTATGTTTAGAGCTGCTATTTTCCACAATAGTTATGTTTCATTATCCATTACCTTTTGCTGCCTGTTTCGTTCTATTGGTATCTTCTCCCCTCCAAGGAGAGTGAGATAAATTCAGACACCACCTACATATAGTATCAATTTTGATTTAACCTTTTCTTTCACAAAAGGGCAAGGCAGTGAGCTCTTTCTTTACTTTTTTATAGTAGAAATGCTGCCTATTCACCAGAACTGATGAGCAACACTAGTAAACACAGGATTATATCAGCTGCCTGTTCACATTTACCTTATCTACTGTCCTGGTCCTTTGTGGCAAGGTTTTGGTACCAGGAGAAGAAACCATAGAGCAGGGGGGTGGGCACCTGGTGGGCAGTCAAGGTCAATCTACCATACCTACACTTTAGCTCAGTACACTGAATGATACCCTAACAAATGCTTGTTTAAAATAAATAAATACTATTCAACAATTATGACACAATTCTAGCCTCTACATCTCTGTGACAGGGGAAGGAAAATAAAAAATTAAAACTTCTTCCAGAGAAACATTTCTGAATGAAAATTCCTTTCATGTTCC
This sequence comes from Drymodes brunneopygia, assembly GCA_013400955.1. NCBI lineage: Eukaryota > Metazoa > Chordata > Aves > Passeriformes > Petroicidae > Drymodes > Drymodes brunneopygia. The sequence continues at coordinate 202,555 of VZTZ01001051.1, forward strand.
ACTGTCCTCAAGTCTTTAATTCCCCCCTGCCCTCTTCCTTTAATTGCCAGATGAGATATCCCGGACACTTACAAAACAGAGTTCTTACCTGTTTTTATTCTCCTTCCCTTTTATTTTTTCTTGGCCTTTGCCTCCAGTAGGATCCCATTCAACATAGGAGTCTTCAACTTTCAAGTTCAGGTGAGATGAAGTACTGTCCAAATTGAACACAAATGCTGGTCAAGACAAAAGAGAAAACAGTGAAATGGTATAATGGTTATTCACAGAAAATGACAGAAGCAGTAGTAAAATTGTAGCAGAGTTTTATTAAACACAATGGAAACACCAGCTTTTCAGTCTGACACTTGCAATCAAACAAGCTAAATACAACAGGTTGAATTTCCTAAATATATTTACAGACCGTTCTATGAATGTCCTAATACCATCAGGACATTACAGTCTGACCCCAAAAGAATGTTTACATGAGATTTTTAAGAGTTTAGAGCTTAAAAATGCACAAGTGTAATCAACAGTCAGGTTAAGCATATGGACAAGGAAACGGACTTTTTAATGGGGTCATTATTAAAGAAAGTGTTCACCCAGGAATAACAAAAATAATATGGGATGCATGGTAACTGCCCAGACAATCAAAATCAGAATTACTTTTCTGCTACTGGAGTAGGGAATTATGTAGCTATTAAACAGATACTATGTCTCTGACAATGACTGTTGCTTAAGAGTACTAAAATAATATTAGAAAAGCTACCAGAACACCCATCGGCTCATGCAAATGGTATATAGCTTTATTCTTATAGAATAACATTCAAAAGGAATAGGATTTATACTTAATTAATACAGTTGGTATCAGTCATTTTGCCCTAGACCTGACTGTACATCAAGCCTCAGGATCTTAACTATTAAGATTTGTGTTCTGTCACAAAACATCCCTTCCAAGAAATTTCTCTTTCAGTTTATTTGCTAAATGATGTAAGGAAACCACTCTAACAATTCTCAGATCAGCTGACTTCTAACACGGTGACTACACACCTTCAGCAATTTGAAGCTGCCAACTTTCTAAATATTGACAATAATTAGAAACTGCAGCTACAAAATCATAAAAACCCTTTCCAGCAACTTCTAGTTACAGAAAGTTGTGTCTGCCTCTAATAACAGGATAATCACACCAACTAGATGTGATTAGATGCCCAAAGAGTCATCCACACATTCATCCTCCTTCTCGCTGTATGTTGGCATTATGCAGCAGCACATGGGACTGTCACTCCACAGTTCAAAGCAACCAGTGCCAAGCTTTTGGAGAAAGTGACATTAAGTGCCCCATTTTTTCAGGGTCTGAATGACAAAAGGGCAGCTTTGTGCCAATCAACTTCTTAATGCTTTACAGTTGTTTCCCTTTCCACTTAGGAAGTGTTTCAGCAGTGCTCATGCAGAAGCAGACTGAACACACAGGTTCATGGGCAATGGCAGAGGAGTTTAAGCGCAGGATTTTCACCACAGATAAGGGTTAAGAGTTTTTCAAATTTTACCTTTGGTTTCCAGAGTCACAGGATCGGAGTATTCACCTGCCACAGCTTTGTTGCAAGCTTGTACTCTAAGGTTCATGTATTTTGTATCAAATTTCAGACCTACGAAGTGAATGTTTAGAAATTTGAAATTGTGTTGATTACTGACAACTTCTACAATCTATTCCCAAGTAGCTTTCATTTATCTCAACCTGCAAAAAAAATGCTTGAATACCAGTGTGAACTTTATTCAACTCACAATTTTTGACAAAAGCTCAAAGTCAAAATAAAAGTCAGAACTGTCATTGTACAGAACACCCAAGACTGATGTGAAATAATGGCAGCTTCATTACATGCAGAAAAAGGGGCATTTTGCAAAACTTCCAAGCATAAAGAGTTAGAGCAATATTCTTGGGTTTAAAGTATAAAAATCCTTTACCTGATAATGTGTATTGAGTAGCTTTGATGTAGTCGACCAGCTCCCAACGCTGTTCACCTTTTAGTCGAGGGAGCCCATCAAAGTTGGTTTTCCTATACTCCAGCACAAAATGATCAATTCTGCTGTCCTCCTCAGGCATTCTCCAGGATATTGTTATGCAGTTGTCAGCAACCAGACATGCTGCTACATCTATCTCTGGAGCTTTAGGGACTGCAGAAAGACAAGCAAACAGGTAAGTTTAAAGGACAGGAGGCTGGAGTAGAGTGGATTTACAATTATGAACCTACAGTTGGAATAAACACCACACAGGAAGACCATCAAAAAGCAAACTTCTGTTCCTACATCTGTGGAAGGTAAGTTCAGCTGAACCCCTCATACAGCATCATTTATATTTATTTCCATCACTACAGACACTAATATTTTCCACTAGCTTCTCTTCAGTTACCCAGTTTTCTTTCCTTTTCACCCCTCTTTCTTGAAAGAAGGGGAAACAATTCCTAAGGTCCACTAAAGACTGAAGTTTTGTTTATAGGCAACAAAATTCTATTTCCATGAAATCAAGCAGCACTTAAGTCTGTGGAAAAAAAAGTTTTGGAAAAGAAGGCATTTACATATTATTTGTAGAGTCTAAAGGACCATACAAGGAAGATTTTTGCTGCAGGAAATGAAAAAGAGGTTTTATTCTTTTCAGTTTGAGCTTTTAGTGTCTGAGTAATTTGGAAGCACAGCACTGTAGCAGAAAAAGCAAGATTGATACCCAGACAGTAAATTTTCCTGTTTACAAATAGAGGCCCAATTTAAATTTCTATTTGACAAGGAAAAATGTATAAGAAGGGTTATACTAAATAATACCTTTATCTCGATGCAAAACTTTGTTCACACTTGCTGTTAGATCTTTACACTCCCATTGCTGTCAAACAGGTGCACTGTTCCCTTAGCTGTGAAATGCAGGCCAGTGATTGACACCCAGAGTCCAAGACTAGAAGGTGAATTTCTGCCTAGACACTGCCAGCTGACCACTAGGAATAACAGTGGCCATTTAGTACACCTGCTACCACATACTGTATCTGCAACACACGGGGCAGAAATGAAAACTGATGCTGCCAAGTCCTCAGCAGATTTGATTTGTGACCTAGAGATGAAACAACTTCACATCCCTGCCAGCAGTGCTCTTGTCAATATATACTCAGTTACAGCCAAGGGCAAAGTGTTTTAAATAGGAAAGCAATAGGAACAAAAAGGCATGAAAGATATATACTGGTCTAATGCACCCAACTTTACTGTTAAACAGGAATAGATGGATTAATACACATTTTGTAATATGGTAGTATCACTGTGCTAGTAGACTGTGCCTCTCCTGTATTTCAGATCACTTCACCACTCTCATAAGCAATGTATAAGTTTACAGTTCCACACACAACACTCCTGCCCAGGAGCAGGACATTGGGGTGTCACTCCACATCAAGCTGGCAGGGAAAGTCCTAAGAAACCTCAGGTAACTTCACAGAGTATAGAGGAACTGACAACTCATGAAAAGCATGGTCTAGAAGACTCAGTCGCACTTCTGAGATCAATACTATTTTCCAAAATGCTGTCTTATGTAGCAACTGACACAATAAAACTAGAAAACTCTCATCCTCAAGGTATTCAATTTAACATACAATGGGTAAGAATGAAAAATTTGCTTGTTAGGGTGCAAGAGGTGTGGTTTTCTTTCGTTTGGTTGGTTTAAATATAGCAACAAATTAAAATCACTGGATACATTTTTTACCTGGCAAAAACTTCACAGCTTGAAGCATGCGCTTTTCCAGAGCGAAGTCCACCATCATATGAGTCATACTGTCACTGACTTTTGGTTTCAGAGAGAGGCGGAACGCTGAAGCCACCGTGACACTAAAGCCAAGAAAGCAGCATTAGCAAAATGTATTTCACATTGTCAAGTCCTACATCCCATTTTCCAAAACAGCAATCAGACAAACTGTACTGCTGACGTCAAACTACCAATCAAAGATTAGAACATTTTTCTAACACATAATTGTTTACCATTTAGCACACTCAAAATAGAAAGTTTTGCTAATGTGGCTGTCTCAGAACAGTGCTGTGAGCTACCAGCTGTTCCATATTACTAAGCAAATAAATACTAATGAGGTGACTAAACGAGTTTAAAACTTTCTATTAGTAACAAAAAACCTGGATAAGAAGCAAAACAAAATTCGTATCACTTGACATAAATTTAGCAAGTATGAAAAGTCTGAAGTAGTGCAGGCTCAGGATCATGTTTAGGCATTTCTAAACAGGAATTAACAAGCTGACTATGCTGATTTTATGTCCATATATCACCTTATCAGGGGATGAAGAGTTTTTTCAAGCTGCACATTGGAACATGCAAGTACCAGACCAGTCTTACAAGATACACTAAACACTGAAGAGCCTTCATTCAACAGAGGCAAACAGAGGTCCTGCACCTGGGCAGAAATAACCCCAAGAACCAGCACAGATCAGAGTAATCTGCTGGAAAACAGAAAGGAAGAACCTGGAGATCCTGAGGGACAAACAGCTGTCCCTGAGCCAGCAGAGTGTCCTGGGGACAAGGAGGCCAATGGGGTCCTGGAGTGCACTTGGAAGGGCATTGCCAGCAGGTCAGGGAGTGATCCTGACCCTCTGCCCAGCCCTGGAAGCACCTCTGGAGTGCTGTGTCCAGCTCTGGGCTCCTCAGGGCAGGAGGGACACAGAGCTCCAGGAGTGGATCCAGCAGAGGCTGTGAATGTAATTAGGGCAGTGGAGCATCTCCCTGATGAGGAAAGGCTGGGGGAGCTGGGGCTGTTCAGCCTCAGGAGGAGCCCCAGCTGAGAGGGGCCCCTCAGCTCTGAGCGTCCCTGTCTGCAGGGAGGGCT
>VZTZ01001052.1:4282-19302 GCA_013400955.1 Drymodes brunneopygia
GAAGGAGAAGGGGAAGGGGAATTCAACAGAAGCAATTCTAGAAGAAACAGAAAAACAGTTAAAACAGACTAACAGTTAAAATACCTTTTCCTTCGCCAAAACACCATTCACAGGATCACTCTTGAGTGCTTGGGAGTAACAAGGGTGGATGGTCTGGGCCTTGGCACAGACTGGGTGCATTGTAAGACCCTTCTTTTGGAAGTTCATGGTTTCCATTCCTCCCCCCAGGTGGATCAGATGCTGAGGCAGAAGATGCACAGCTCCGGCCTCCCGGCCATGTCGGCCATCGTCATCTACAACGACACCGTGCTCTGGACAGGCAACTTTGGCAAGAAGAACGGCTCTGACCCCACCTCAGGGGTGCCCAATGAATACACCATCTACAGGTGAGACACCTGGCACAGCTGGGAGAGCCAGGAAAGGGCACATTGCCCTGCTTTTTGCAGGGTTCCATGGTTGTCATTTTGCAGTAGACGTTCCCATGCATTTTCTATAAACACAGCCCTTGTTTTCCTGACTGGCCAAGATTGTTTGGAACTTGCAGATTGTTTTTCATTCCTTTCCCCTGGGGTGGAGAAAGATGATTGACCATGTCTTTATCCTGTGAACTTACAGAGGTGCTAACCTCTTGGACCAATCCATGATTGACTTAAGAAAGAGATAGAAATGAGAGAATAAAGAAGGGCAGGGCCTTTTGGTGGTCCTGCCTGATGGTTCAACTGCTGCTCTGAAGTCTGGGTGGCTCTTTCATGTCCAGCAGTGCAACAGGCACACACACACCTATGGAGAGCTGGTACCTGGGGATAGAGATGCCACCACAAACTGCAGGAACCTCTGCTGGCTCATGCTGGGACTTTGTGAGACAGTGCTTCAGCAAAGTCTCAGTTTGTTACATGCTGGTGGCTTACTTTGGATTTATTTATGTGTTTTTTTCATTTAATTTTGAGGATATTTTAAATTGGAACAGCAGTGACTCTAAAGAACCTGAAAACACACTGCTCCTTACACGGGAATGGCTTCGTGTCCAGGGCACAAACCTGGAGACCAAAGAGCTGGCACAGGTTTGGAGAGCAGAGAGGAAACAGTGCCAAAGGATTCAAAAAAAATAACAGTAAATGTCAGTTTATGAAAAACTGGCTCATAAATTAGACCCATAAGCTTATTCATCATCCCACTGAAGCCAAACTCATATTGGCTGTTATTTTTTTAGGTTAAGACAGAATCGAGCTTTTAATGTGTGCTAAAAACCAAAAACAAAGATGAAGGAAATGCTTCCTTCCTCTGAACATCAGTTTTCAGTGAATTGTCACTGTGTTATCTAAGAAACATGGGTTGCACTCTGACTGTAAAATTTTGTCCTCGGAATGAACAGTTTTGGACAAGTTTCAGTGATTATCTGTTTCTTCCCCATCTATGGAATGGTCAAATGACCTCGTGCTGTTTTTTCCTCCAGAACCATTGGATGATTTGGTTTGGAATGGACATTCAAGGTCTGATTCCAACCCCCCCACCATGGGCCAGGAGTCAGGTCCACATCCCTGGGTGGGCTTAGAACCACCAGCCTTTCAGTTAACAGCCAAATGCACCAGCTGATTGCCCAAAAACTGTGGAAATCTGGCATTTATGGACAGGTTGGTGTGGGCCTGGTGGTGCTGGGTAAATGGTCCAGCTCAATGATCTTAAAGGTCTTTTCCAACCTAAATGTTTCGGTGATTTTAACCTTAAAATTCCAACAAGCTCCTTGAGAGTTTTTATGGTATTTACTAAGTAATTCACAAATTATGTAATTTTATGGATGCCAAGTGAGTAGAAAGAGATCAGCAGCCTGCTGCACTGCTGGGGACAGACAGAGGTTACGTTGCAGGCTGTAAAGATTCAGATTTAAGGATATCAATTCAAACTTCCTCCCTGCATTTTAGCCATTCCCTCTGCAATCAGCAAAGGTGTCACACATAAAATCACAGTGATCTGACCTTTGTCACTCAGTTGGACACGAAACAATCAGGCAACTCCAGGAGCTCAGCCACCAAGAGAGCAGAGAGCAAAAAGAGCCCCAGCCTCTCTTTAGTCTTATATTTATACCTTTTTACAGACAGTTATGGATTGGACAAGGAGGTTACCACCTCTCCAATTCCATAGGTGACAAACACAGCCCATCACATTCTCCAGCCCAGAAAGAAGAATGTAAAACAACATCCAAAGTACAAAACAATCCTTGGCCGGTTATAGAAACATGGATTGTTTACACAAAATCCGTGAGAACCTTTGCTACCAACTCTAAACACAGCACTCTAGAAAAATCAGGGCGACAGACCTTCCCTCTTGATTCACAGGCATCTTAATGCTAAATTTCTCCAAATTCTCCTTCCCTGACAGAATTGCCAGCGTCTCCAAGATCTTCCCCACCATTATGCTGTACAAGATGTGGGAGGAAGGAAAAGTCACATCCCTGGACGACCCATTGGAGCGTTATGCCCAGAACTTTATCATTAAGAACCCTCTGGGGAGGCTCAAGGACTCAGAGCAGAGGTACACAGCAGATGGGCTGGTTTTTTTGGAGAAAGGCTCGATGCCACTGAAGCCATCCCCAGTGACCCTGCGCAGAATGGCCAGCCAGCTCTCAGGTGAGGCAGCTCCCCCTGGAAAGACACCCCAGAGAGAGCAGACCATGCTCCAGGAATTAAAAAAAAAGCTGCTGGGAGGCTGTTTCCCAGTCTGGACCCTGCACTGGGCATTTCCCAGGGGTCAGGCAGGGCTCTTGGGAGCAGGGTGACAGCAGCTTCATGGGGTGAGTGCTTAAAGGGAACTCTTGTCCAGGACACCTGCCAGGAAAGGGGCTAAGAGGAGGAGGTTTTTTCCCCTGCAAGGTGAACAGAGATTCCTTGCAGGTAAACAGAGATTCCTCTGGGGTGAATACAGTTTTCTTTCAGGTGAATACAGATTCCCTTCAGGTAAACAGAGATTCCTTTCAGGTAAACAGAGATTCCTTCCAAGTGAAGAGATCCCTTCCAAGTGAAGAGATTCCTTTCAGGTGAATAGAGGGAGATCCCTTCCAAGCAGAGATTCCTCTTGGGTGAATACAGTTTCCTTTCAGGTGAACACAGATTCCTTTCAGGTAAACAGAGATCCCTTCCAAGTGAAGAGATTCCTTTCAGGTGAATAGAGGTTCCTCTCAGGTAAACAGAGATTCCTCTCGGGTGAGCTCAGATTCCTTTCAGGTGAATAGAGGTTCCTCTCAGGTAAAGAGAGATTCCTTATGAAAGATCACAGATTCCTTTCTCCTCGGTACCATGACCTGAAATCAGGCTCCAATTGCACAACAATGTTTTGTGCTCCAGCCCCGAGTGCTCTCATTTTGCTGAGATGTAGAGTTGAGGGTGAAATCTCTTTGCTTTGAATAGAAAGACCTTGATTGCTGAGCTAAATTTAGCTCTCAGTGTGGTTCCTGATCCGGGATTCCTGAGCTATAAATAGCTTGGCACTTGCTGTCAGAGAAGTGTTAATCTGCTGCTACCTTCAGAATTGGGGAGCTCGTCTGTTAAGGGAGAAGGAGCTCACAGGACTTAGAACTTTAACCTTTCTCAGAAACAAAGGTGCCAATATTTGTCTGAGGGATTACAAAATGTAATGGCCAAAGAGACTGTGCTGATATACGTGTGGTATTTTGGTTGATCTCTGTAACACTTGCATTATTCCAGATCGGAATAAATGCTCCAAAATTAGGACCCAAAAATCAAAATAGCATTTCTGCGACTTGCAGGACCTCAGGATGGGGTACAGCATCATCTGAAGCAAGCCAGTGTGAAAATGAGGGCTCCCCAAAATGGAATGATACTGAAACCTGGAAAGAGGCAGATAAACAACCCAAAGTGGCCGATGGCCACATCCCTGCCCAGCCCCTCTCCCTGCAGACAAGGTGTGGCTCTGTGCAGCCTGATGGAGAGGGGCACCAACTCTACCTGGTCCCCTCTGACTCTCATGAGCTCCTGAAGCTGCTCTGAACTGCTCCTGTCGCCCAGGGAGGTGTGAAGTGCACCCCAGAAATGTTATAAGGAGCATAAGCCAAAAGGTTCATGGTCGTGGCATAATTGCTTGCTCTGTGCAGCCCTTCCAGCACTGTGCATGATTTGTGCCCCTGCTCAGCTCCCTTCATGCTCCAATGTATTTTTGGACTTTAGAATGTGGCCCAAATTTCCCAGACCCACCCCCACAGGACACACCAACCCTCGGACCCTGACAATTCAGCAGAAGGAGATGCACAGATTCAAAATCCCAACAGCAAATCAAGGGAAATATGCCGCTTCCACTTTGCGTTTGCTGCGCGTCGAATCCCAAAAAGGAACGAGTTCTGCTTAGCTCTGGGATCAAAGCCACTGCATGACACATTGCAAAGTGGGCTTCATCTAAATTCTTCCAGTGGAAACTGCTCTGTAATGGATCCTCATTATCTGGGCTCTCCATTGCACTTACAAAAGTAACTCCAAACGTTTTCCTCCTCAGCGCTCGACGGGTCCATCGCTGGAGGGAAGCTCCAGCTTGTTAGCACCGTGATTTCCAAACCCACACGAAATGACAGGATGGGATGGGATTGTAAATTATTAACAACCAGCTCGTCACTTCAATTAGCAGCCCGTGAGGTAGAAATCAATGACTCTGGATTATATTATGCTCTGGTTTATCATTTCCAAAGAGCCTCACAGAGACGCTGCACGGCTGTCACGGAGCTGGTGAAGCTCCAGCGTTTTCTTTGCTGCCATTGGGGCAAGTACAAATTTAAGGAGCCCACTGTCCACTGGAAGGTGTTAGAACATCTCTTATCTGGTCATGGAGATGCACAAATAACCCCAGAGCAGGGGCAGAAGCAGTGCTCTCACTCCAGCTCTAATGCCAAGTTCAGGCCAGCTGAGAAAGACAAGTGTTGCTGCTACAAAAGAATGGGGTCTCCTTCAGCTTGGCCAGGATGCAGGACAAGAGGAAAAGGCCTCAAGTTGCACCAAGGGATACTTAGATCACGTATTAGGAAAAAAATGTTTTCACAGGAAGGGTTGGAAAGCATTGGCACAGATTGTCCAGAGAAGTGGTGGAGCCACCATCCCTGGAGATGTTCAAAAAATGTGAGAAGTGGCACTTGGGGACATGGGTCAGTGGTGGACATGACAGCTCTGGATTAATGGTCAGATTCCATGATCTTGGAGGGCTTTTCCAGCCTTAGTGAATCCATGGTTAAGACATGGTCACTGAGTACGACAGTGAGTCATTTATCCATCAAAAACATACAATTTTGCAATTTCCTCCCAAACCTCCACATCAAAGCAAGCAGTGAATGGCAGCAAGGATTCCATTCCAAAAGTGATCCAAGTTCTGGCCTAGGCAAGCCACAGATCCTGTGCAGAGGAGCTGGGGCAATTTTAAAGGTGCTGACCAAAATATTTTAGAGAATCCATGTTCAGTGAGGAATTAAAAGTGAAAAGAACTTGATATTTTCTACATTCAGAAACCCTGAAAAATTAAAAGTGGGAAGAACCTTGGTTTTTTTCTGTATTCAGAAACTCTGAATAAATGTTGCTAAGGATGAAGCGGGGGAAGATAAAAATACTTTAGGCCAAGTCTGAAATTGTCCAGAGAAGTTTAGACCCTCCATGGTGAAGTGTAAAGAATGAAATCCTGTTAAAAGGGGCTGTCACTCACATTTGTAGTCAAGGGAACGCAGTAACGTGGAAATACAGGGATTCCCCAACTCCCCACCTGCCCCCCTCTCTTCCAAACCACACTTGGGGATCCAGGATATTTTCCAGCATTAATTGAGGCATTTTCACAGAGCTGCAGCAGCCTAGAGTTGATGTTGGGGTAGGACCTTGAGTCGCTCTGTCGGACACGAAACAATCAGGCAACTCCAGGAGCTCAGCCACCAAGAGAGCAGAGAGCAAAAAGAGCCCCAGCCTCTCTTTATTCTTATATTTATACCTTTTTACAGACAGTTATGGATTGGACAGAGAGGTTACCACCTCTGAAATTCCATAGGTGAGAAACACAGCCCATCACATTCTCCAGCCCAGAAAGAAGAATGAAAAACAACATCCAAAGTACAAAACAATCCTTGGCCGGTTATAGAAACATGGATTGTTTCCACAAAATCTGTGAGAACCTTTGCTACCAACTCTAAACACAGCACTCTAGAAAAATCAGGGCGACAGACCTACACAACCCAGAGCAAGGAGCCCATGACTTGATCCCACATTCAAGGAGCAGACCCTTGCTGCGCCTCAAGATCTCACTGGTGCTCCCATCTCACCACTGAGCCTTGCCTTTGTCCTCTCCTCCACCAGAGCCAGCATTTCCATGATTTCTCTCTGTCTCCCCACGGCCCAGGTCTGCCCAGGAGGCTGCGATCCACCAGCCTGCTCTGGAAGGGGAGCACGCAGGACGCGCTGGCGCTGCTCAAGGACGACGTCTTGGTGGCCGACCCGGGGACCAGGTGAGATGCCACCCATTTAGGGGCTTCACAGCCTGGATGTGCTCCCCACTCTCAGCCCCATCCCCAGCCTCCATGGCCAGGGGGTTGTTGTGTTGCTGGGCACGAAAGAAACACACAGACTTCTCAGTAGCGGTTTGGGACTATGTAGGCAGGACTAGAAAAAGGGGCCTGCCTTTTCTTTATATTTTTCATCTTATATCTTTCTTAAGACAATCATGGGTTGGTCAAAGAGGTTACCACCTCTATAAGTTCACAGGGTAAAGACATGGTCAATCATCTTTCTCTGCCTTAGGAGAAAGGAATGAAAACAATTCAGAAGTTCAAAATAATTTAAACCGATTGCAAAAACAAAAACTATGTTTATAAAAAATGCATGAAAACTTCTACTACAAAAATAAAAACATAAAACACTGCAAAAATGAAAACATCAGGGTTTAAAAGGCAGCCATTCCCAGTTAACAGATCATTCTTCCCAAAGGAAGTTCCCATTCACTGATATAGATGTTTTTAACATATTTTTTCTAGGTTGAAATTCAGCTCCATTTCAGATACAAGGTTTTGCATACAGGATGTATTTCTTCTTAGAATAAGAATATATATGCTCGCCACACTTTTATTCAGTTAAATGGGCTGGAAAAGGTTGAAGTGGTACCAAATTCATGATCTAAATAGGTCTCAACAAGATGTGTGACTTCACACAATTAAAAAAACCAACAGGGTTGAAAATATGATGAATTTTGAAAAGGTATTTTAAAAAAAAATTGCCCCTTCATGTCTTCATGCCATTAAACTTCATTCAAGTGTGAAGACTTAAATCACTTGATGGATATTAAAGACTGGAGTACTCAGGTTTCTTTAATGACTCCACATTGCTGGATGCTGCTTTGTGGGCTTTTAAGTGCTCTTTAAGTGCTTTTACCATCTTAAGGTAGCTTAGGTATCTAAGTGATTATCCCATGGCAAATCCCCCAAAGAGGTTTACCCGGGATTTCGAGACCTTCAAGGTGAGCACCTGGAACTCTCCACGCTGCTCTTCAAAAGAATGGATGGTGCACAATTATAAACAGCAAGCCAGGTTATGCAAATGCAGAGGGGTTGTTCCTTTTCCATCTCCAGCTGCCTCCCTACATCAGGGTTAAACAGTTAAAGATGCTCCTGTAAAACATTTCTCTTTCTCGATTTAACAACAAATCCTGGCAACAACAGGCAGCTTTTCTCTGCCTTCCCATCACCTGTCATTCTATAAAACGTGAATTTCTCCCTAAAGAAGAAGGGAGACCCAGCTGTCGCTCTGTTGGACATGAAATACTCAGGTAATTCAGGAGCTCAGCCACCAAGGCTGGGCAGAGAGCAAAAAGAGCCCCAGCCTCTCTTTATTCTTATATTTATACCCTTTTACAGACAGTTATGGATTGGACAAAGAGGTCACCACCTCTCCAATTCCATAGGTGAGAAACTCAGCCCATCACATTCTCCAGCCCAGAAAGAAGAATGAAAAACAACACCCAAAGTACAAACCAATCCTTGGCCGGTTATAGAAACATGGATTGTTTCCACAAAATCTGTGAGAGCCTTTGCTACCAACTCTAAACACAGCACTCTAGAAAAATCAGGACGACACCCAGCCACAGGTTTTGTGCGTCAGTAACGACGAGCAGCTGATCCCAACTCATTCCTCTTCCTCCCCAGGTGCCACTACAGCAACCTGGCCTTCTCGCTGATGGCCCACGTGCTGGCTGACCACGCGGCCGACGGGCAGTACCAGCGCTGGATCTCGGACAACATCCTGGAGCGCCTGGGCATGGAGGACACGGGCTTCGACATCACGGCGCCCGTCCGCTCCCAGATGGCCGTGGGCTTCTACGGCAGCCAGCAGCCGGCCCCGCTCTACGACCTGGGCTGGTACAGGCCCTCTGGCCAGATGTACTCCACGGCTGCAGACCTGGCCAAGCTGGCCATGGTCTTCTTGGGCACTTACCACCGGCGGCTGCTGGAGCCCGACACGGTGAAGACAATGCTGACGCCCCTGTTCAAGTGCTCCGTTGATTATTTCGCTAACAAGACGGGCACGCCCTGGGAGATTAACGAGCAGTTTGGGTACGATGTCATCAGGAAGGATGGGGACCTGGATGGTTACTCAGCAACCTTCTCTCTCATCCCCAAGCTCCGCCTGAGCTTCATCGTGCTGATGGCGGGGCCCAGGCCGCAGGGTGGGGACATTGTGACTCAGACGTACGAGTACCTCATCCCCGCCATGGAGACGGCGTTCAGAGAGGCCGACAAGAGCTTGGTTGCTCCTCCAAACCCCGTCCCTTACGTTGGCTACTACACCTATTCCAACCTGACTTTCTACGAGATCAAAGTGGGAATTGGCGGGGTGCTGATCATGCAGCAGTTCGGGCCTCACGTGGAGCAGCTGATCCCCGAAAAGTACCGGACCATCAAGCTGCACCACCTGGAAGATCGCGTTTTCCAGGTCGTCTTCGACAAGGAGTTCCCGTGTGTTCTGCACCTGGGCTCTGCCTCCATCTCTCTGGAGACCCAGAACGGGCAGCTCTTTAACTTCTACCCCTTGGACCGCAAGGGTTTGTCCCCTGGCTTCGACGCCCCGGGGCTCAACACCTACAACGTGGTGCGTGTCCTGCGCAAGCCCGTGTTCTACAGCTAAACACCCCCTGCTCTTCCCACCACCCCTGGGAAATCTGTGTCTTACCAGGCTCTCCCGCCAGCGTGGCTTTTGTGGATGCCATTCGGAAGGGAAGGATGGAGGCAAATGACTCTTTTGCCAAACAAACACTTCTCGTTTTTAAGACGGCTTTGGTGACTTGTGACTGGCCCCCCCAGCAGTGCACAGCAGGCCAGGTGGTACCTGGAGATACCTGCAGGAAAAAGAGGTGGGAATGTGCTGGATGGATGAGTTTGGATGCCATAAAAAAAAAGGACGAGCACTGAAGTGTCTGTTCTCTTATATTTTCTGTTTGATGACCACTGTGGTGATTAACTGCTATCATCAAAGGGCTGAAAATTCCCTGGGTCTCTCAGAAAATGTCTCTTCACCAGTCCAAGGATTTTTTTTCTTTTCAGGGCTTTTCAGGAACCCATCTATCACAAACAAGATCCCTTACCTGGATTTACCAAAAGCATTATGTGCTAAAAAATGGCACCAGTCTGACAGCAGGCACTGCTTGGGATTCCTGGGAAGTGAGGGTCTGTTTCTTACCAGGAACATAAACTTTGGAAAGTGCACTGTGGTTCTGTCTTGGCTCCTTGGATTTCTGCAGAAGTGCTGGTCCTTCAAAGGATGTTGGAGCAGTGTAGAAGCTGAAGCTCACTTCTGGGAGCAGGGGCACAGGAACACAAGGTGGGATGCTCCAGTTGGACTCAGGCCTGGGACTGTCCCAGTATCCAGGGAAGTGTTGTGAGCGTGGTGTGAAAACTCAGGGATGCACGGGAAGCTTTCTGTATGTTTTGGGCAGGATGTCTGGATGCAAACGTCCCCGCTGTGTTTCTGCAGCTGGGAGTGAAGATGCTGAGGGACAGTGCATCAGCATCACCTTGGGGACAGTGCCCCTGCACCTACAGAGCCACTGGTCCATTTTGTTACCCCTTCCTGTGCCCACTCCATGCCAAGGCAGGCAGGACAGGGCATGTGGGTCATACCAACCCCACACAGTGCTCCAGGTGTGGGGCAGAGTGACTGGAAACCTGCCCAGGAGGAAAAGGCCCTGGTGACAGTGGCTGAACGTGAGCCCAGGTGTGCCCAGGTGACCAAGAAGGCCAATAGCACCTGGCCTGTCCCAGCCATGGGGTGACCACAGGACCAGGAGAGTGATTGTCCCCCTGTGCTGAGGCTGCACCTCAAATCCTGGCTCAGTTCTGGGCTCTGCGCGACAAGAAGGACATGGAGGGGCTGGAGCATGTCCAGAGAAGGGAACAGAGCTGGGGAAGGGTCTGGAGCACCAGGAGAGGCTGAGGGAGCTGTGGGGGCTCAGCTTGGAGAAAAGGAGGCTCAGGGGGGACCTTCTGGCTCTCCAAAACTCCCTGACAGGAGGGGGCAGCCAGGCGAGGGTCGGGCTCTGCTCCCAGGGAACAGGGACAGAACAAGAGGAAACAGCCTCAAGTTGCACCAAGGGAAGTTTAGGTGGGATATTAGGGATTTTTTTTCCAAAAAAGGGTGTTCAGGCATTGGAACGGGGCAGTGGTGGAGTCACCACCTCTGGAGGAGCTCAAAAGATGTGTGAATGTGACACTTGGGGTCGCGTTTAGTGGTGGCCCTGGCCGTGCTGGGGGAACAGCTGGACTTGATGACCTTGAAGGTCTGTTCCAACCTCAGTGAATCAGTGATTCCGTGCTGCCAATGGCCACCAGCACCTCGCTGTGACAGGG
Organism: Drymodes brunneopygia; assembly: GCA_013400955.1. NCBI lineage: Eukaryota > Metazoa > Chordata > Aves > Passeriformes > Petroicidae > Drymodes > Drymodes brunneopygia. The sequence goes on from VZTZ01001052.1 coordinate 15,144, forward strand.
ACAGTGCCAGACACCAGGGCAGACAGGACCTGCACAGTCCAGGCTCCTCAACGCCTCTTCAAAATCAGGGGATGCTGTGGTTGCAACCGTGGCTGGAGCTGAAATAAAAGCAAGCAGAGGGGCAGGACAGGATGGTTCTGACCTTCAGGTGAATATCCAGGCTGCAGGGCATGGCAGGGGCTGCACAGCGTGGAAATCCAGAGGGAAGAGTGGCAGGGGCACTGCACGAGGGCTTGCAGAAACTTCCACAAAGACCTTTCCAGGTGAATGTTCTGGTTTGAGGTTTATCCTCTTGCAGAGCAGCATCCTGCTGCTGCTTGTCCACACAAACTCTTGGATGTGGACATGAGAGGATGAGGAAAAAAAACCCTCTCTGCTCCCTTCTCTCTGCTTCTCTCAGTGTTTTCACTCCATGGGCTGCTCTTCAGCTTCAGTTTTGAGGAGACCACCACTGAAGGCCCAGAAATTCCCCTACCTTTTCTCAAACCATTTCAGCCCCTTGATCAGCAAGTGGAACCATGCAAACCTTGCCTTACAGAGCTGCTGCTGCACTGGTTTCCTCTGGGCTCGGCAGAAGATCACATCCCACACCTTGTACCAACCCACACGTTCAAGTGTTTAGTCTGGGCTGTAGCAACAGCAATAAAAGCTGTGGAAATGCCTCTGTCCTGTGTGGTCATGCCCAGAGGGAGCAGTGCAGGCACTTTTGGGTGCTGATTTCCTGATTTCCAACATCACTGCCCTGACATTCCTGACACAGCTGAGCCCATGGTTTTGGGATGCCTGATTGCAAGACCCTCAAGTGGCCTAATTCCAGTTCTTTTGAGTGGAATTTTTCTTACGAGCCACTGTGGGACTGTCCTTCTTGCTTTTGGAACAAAAGAAATTGTTTACCCTCAAAAGCTTCCAAGAAAAATTAGGATTTTTATATCCCACGTCACTCACTGGCCAGGAGGAAACACCACACCTGAGAAGCTCCACCTGGGTGATGGAGAGCTGGAGGTGTTTTGGTTTTCCATCAGAAATGCAGACACCAACAAGCCTTTTCTAGCCAGTCACCCTCACACCTACTCACACCAACATTTTGGGGGCTCTAATTCGTTCTCCTTAACAGCAAATTACCTTCTTTGCCATTCCTGAGTCAAATTCATTTCCTGAGCAGCAGCAAAGCTTAGCTCACCAAAGCCTGGCTCACCCTGGGGAGGTGAGCAAGAGCTCAGTGTGGGCAGGAGGGCCCTTCCCTGACACGGGAGGGGGAAAAGGGCACCTTGAGAGATCTGCACAGGGGATTTGGGAGAGGCTGTGCGTGGCAAACAGCACAAGGTGGAGTTCTGGGGTGGCCCAGTCCCTCATGGACAGCAGCCAGAGTCACAGCCCTGAGTCCAAGCTTTTTTTTCTGTCACTTTGTGCCAAAACAGCATCCTGAGAAGAGCTTTGTGTCACTGGGGTGGGGAGGGGTGACCTGACTCAATTAGCAGGTGTTTTACACCAGCTTTAACACCTCCTTGTGAACTTGCCTTTTTTATTATTATTATTTTTCCCCGGAACTTTTACAGAATCTAAGTCACCACTGTGAATAACGTTGAAGCTTTTGTGTTCGCTTGCTGCTGAATTTAAAAATATCCCACTGTTGTTTCACCCATGTCAGAGACTGGCTCCACAATCCGTACAACAAACATGCAAAATCTGCCCATCTGTTCACTTTTCACTGGATCTGTGCTTTAAAAAGTGACTCAATGTGCCTGCAGCAGCCTATGGAAACACGGTGCTTAAAAATGTTCTTAGAATTACTCATCAGGGGAACCAAACAAATAGATAATGCTTCATTAGCATTCCCAGCATCAAAACCAGACAAGAACAAAACTTATTTTATTGGTTTAAGAGACCAAATTCTGCCCTGAGGAGCACTAATGAAACCACATAATATTGTAACAGTGTCCCTCAAACTGTAGTTACTGTACAAGTTAAAAGACTCTGGGCCACTAAAAATGAGAATAATCTGGCAAAAATATAAACACCTACATCTCAGAACCCTTTGAACTCCTTTCTCAGGGAGCTTTAATGGCTCCAATCAGTGGAGTGGATTCACCTCACGTTAAAGGGAATATTTGCAATGAGTTAATGAATCACACTCTGCAAATCCCCAGCCCCCAGCTGGCTGGGATGGACCTGCTGGAATGAGCATCCCTTCCTTTGGAAGGGAAACACCTCCAGGATGTGCTGGCAGGTAAGGACAAGTGTCACACTGCTGGACATGAAAGAAACACGCAGGCTTCAGAGCAGCAGTCAGGACCACACCAGGTAAGACCATAAAAAGGGCCTGCCCTTCTTTATTCTCATTTTTATATCTTCCTTAAGACAATCATGGATTGGTCCAAGAGGTTCCCACCTCTATAAGTTCACAGGATAAAGACATGGCCAATCATCTTTCTCCGCCCCAGGGGAAAGGAATGAAAAACAATCCACAAGTTCTTTGATTGAAAAAGTGAGCAGGGAAAGCACAGGATTCCTGAGCAGCAAAAGGGATTTGTTATCACTCCCTGTGCCCAAAATAATGGCACAGCAGTTCCTACAGCTGTGATTTCTGTCCAAGGGACTGTGCTGTCCCCAGGGGCACAGTGACACTGGGGGATTTGTTGCACTGCTGGCTACGAAAGAAACCCTCAGGCTTCAGAGCAGCAGTTTGAACCACCAGGCAGGACCACCTAAAAGGCCCTGCCCTTCTTTGTTCTCTCATATTTATATCTTTCTTAAGACAATCATGGATTGGTGAAAGAGGTTCCCACCTCTATAAGTTCACAGGATAAAGACATGGTCAATCATCTTTCTCCACCCCAGGGGAAAGGAATGAAAAACAATCTAAAAGTTCCAAACAATCTTGGCCAGTTAGGAAAACAAGGACTGTGTTTCTAGAAAATGCATGGGAACTTCTACTACAGAAGTAAAAACACAGAACACTGCAAAAACCAAGGTAACAGGATGTCAGCTCAGGGCTTTCAGGGTAGGAGCGAGTTCAGAGAGTTCAGGGAACTGGGAACAGAAGGAATCTGAACCATGGTGGAGATTCCCAGGCACAGGGGGAGCAGGGCACCACGGAGAGCTCCTGCTGGAGGGCAGCTGGGGTTTAATCAGTCGCTCCAATAGCCTGGAACAGGAGCAGAGCAGGATGGAAGCAAGCCAGGCCACGCTGCACGTCCTGGAAGGCACCCAGGGCTCCCTGGAGCAGAAAAGAAATGCTCGAGAGAGTCATGGGTGCAATCAGCAATTACCCCTCCTGCAAGGGCAGGGAACAGCAGACAATCCTGGGATGGGATGGGATGGAGTCACAGGCAGGGCACATCAGACAATTCCTGGGATGGGATTCAGTCACAGGTTTCTCCCTAAGAAATTCCTTCCTTTTCCAGCTACTGTGAGGAAACCCTCACACCTCACAAGGCTCAGACTGATTATTTTGTAATCTTTGCAGATCAGCACTGAAGTGCTGCCTCAGGGAATCCACTGGGCCCAGTTGTTATAATTTTACAAAGTCCTTTTCCCGACAAATAATGTAACTCAGAATCCCAGGAAACCACTAAGCAAATTAAAATCCAATGCACAATAAACAATTCAGCTCTAAAAAATACACAGCACAATAAATGAACCAGAACTGGCCCCGTTCCCATCCACAAAGGAAGATTAGTGGGAGCAGTGTGACCTCTGCAAAACATCAAAATATCCAGGAGTGCAGCATAAAAGTGTCCACCCCCTTTAATTGCTGGTTTGCCTTGATTGAAAAATATCAGATATTTTCCGAAAGGGACCAATAAATTTTGTCTCAGTGAAATGCAAATCCCTTTCTGTCAGTGACCCAGCACCCAAAGAGTGCCCAGTGCAGAGCAGCTGAGCTCTTGTGGAGAAGAGATCCAGGCCAGAAGATCTGACCTGGATTCAGCCTCCTGCCCAGGACCCAGGGGCACTTGGGGCAAGAGCTCCAGGAGAGCACGGCCACAACTTCTCAGCTCTTTGAGGAAACCTCTCCAGCTCATTTCCTTACCCTGTGTCCTGCAGTGATCAATGCTGGGGTATCAGAATTCTCAGAGGAGATTGTGATGTTGTTTGGAGTTCTTTATTCTACAGAGACTGAGACTGCTCCAGGTCACTCTGGGACTGCTGAGAGAGA
>VZTZ01001052.1:19528-31465 GCA_013400955.1 Drymodes brunneopygia
CTGCCCAATGGCCACTGCCCAATGGCCACTGCCCTATGGCCACTGCCCCATGGCCACTGCCCCATGGCCACTGCCCCGTGGCTACTGCCCAATGGCTACAGTGCAGTTTTGACTCTTTCAGAAGATTTATAACAGCTCAGCACCTGGGAAGGAATTCCCAATTGCCATTTTTATTATTTTCTAACCTAACAAACATGAACAAATTCACTTTTCCATCTGTTCTAGAGGTGTTCCTGGGTAGGGACACCCTTTCACCATCCCAGGTTGCTCCAAGCCATGTCCACCTTGGTCTTGGACACTTCCAGGGGGACAATTTGGATGGTGGAACCCCAAAAAAATGACAGGAGATGGGTTTATTGTGAGGAGTCCTTTGATTGTGTGTGCAGCAAGGCTGGATTTTCCTCTTTTGCACATGATAAAAATCCACCACAGAAGGGTTTACAGTGATGTCTTTTCTCCTGATTTATTACAAGGGAAATTCAGGTGCCATCTGTGCCTATTTTTTTTTTTTTTTGTAAAATTAGAAAAGAAGAGGTACTGAAGCAACAGAGCCAAACTTACTAAAACAGGAAATTTCAATTACATTGCATAAGGATGTATTTTTCTCCTTTTGTTTGGGCTGCATTTCGCTAATGCTTATTTTATTTGAACAACTGGAAAGCATTTTCTGATCCTTATTTTTCATTTGGAAGCTGAGAACAAACTCAATTTTTTTTCCCCTGCACTGTGAGCTACTGCAGTAAATTTATTTTTTAAACATTTTGTTTGTGGAGGTAAATGCATATCGAAGCTGTAAATTCATGTAAATATATGCAAATATAGTCTCTTGAAGACAAAGAAAATGCAATTTCAGGTGTTTGGGTGTTTTGGATGAATATGGCATGAGCATCTCTTTGCTGCTGTTTATGTGGTTCACCACAGAGATAAAATAACAGCAGGGTTGGAATTCCCACAATTTCCCACCAGTGATTTCACTCTTGGTCTCACCATCACCATTTCAGAAATCTTTATGAACAAACTGTGGAAAATACTCCTCTGGCTGGAGGCAGCAGAGATGATTTGGGGACCTTCCTTTTCTGATCACTTTTCTGGTCTTTTGTACCACAAGAGAGAGGCAAGAACCTCTGTGGGACCTGTCCCTCACATTTCTCCTGGCCTCAAAAAGGGCTGAACACTTCTCCTGAGCACCATTCCCTGTGTGACCTCACAAAGGAGGTCTGAATTAGATTTATTAATTCTGAAATTAGAATTTCAGAAGAGGAAGAGCTTTGCAGACCCTGCACCTGAAGCAGATCGTGGTGACCGTATCTCACAGGGGGAGAAAAAAACCAACATAAAATCAAAGTTCAAAGCCTGTCCCCCTGCTTTTTGCAGTGTTCCATGGTTGTCATTTTGCAGTAGAAGTTCCCATGCATTTTCTAGAAACACAGTCCTTGTTTTCCTAACTGGCCAAGATTGTTTGGAACTTTTAGATTGTTTTTCATTCCTTTCCCCTGGGGCGGAGAAAGATGATTGACCATGTCTTTATCCTGTGAACTTATAGAGGTGGTAACCTCTTTAACCAATTCATGATTGTCTTAAGAAATAAGACAAAATAATATAAATAAGAGAATAAAGAAGGGCAGGGCCCTTTTAGGTGGTCCTGCCTGGTGGTTCAAACTGCTGCTCTGAAGCCTGAGTGTTTCTTTCGTGTCCAGCAGTGCAACAAAAGCCCAAAAGTGCTGAGTGCTGTTCCACTTCAGAGGGTCACACAAGGGAGCATTTCAGGCAATATTAAGGAATTCCAGCCCCTGGGGTTAGGATTGGTGGGAGGGGGGATGTTACCCCAATCTCTGAGGGTTTTATTGACATCGGAACATTCGCGGCTCCGGATTTCTCTGGGAATCAGAAGAGCAGCAGCAGCAGCTTCCCACAGCGTGACAGGAGGTGACACAAATCACTGGGTGGAGCTGGATTTGGAGCAGTGTCCCTGTTAATCCCAGGGATTTTCACAGATAACCCCCAGCACAGGCACTGTGCTGATCCTGGGGGCTGTGAGCTGCAGGTGAATCCCTGGGGAACAACAAAGAACACAGAGAGGAGAACCCAGGAATCCTCCTCCTTCCACTTCAGGTCTGTGGCAAATGTCATCCACCTCTGGGTCAACATTATTGATAATTTTGAGGGCCACAAGAAGTGGTCCCCAGAGCACTTTTTCTGCTTTGAATGGAGGCCTGAATCCTTCGGCTTGTAATGAGCTATTTGAGTACATTCCCCCAAATATTCCTGCAGGTAATTGCCATGAAGTCTAGGGACCTGTAGCACTTTTGTGCTGGGTTGGATGGGATTTTGGGAAGGAATTCCACCCTGGGAGGATGGAAGGCCCTGGCACAGGGTGCCCAGAGAAGCTGTGGCTGCCCCTGGATCCCTGGAAGTGCCCAAGGCCAGGTTGGACAGGGCTTGGAGCCACCTGGGATAGTGGGAGGTGTCCCTGCCCATTTTTTTTTCCAATTTCACATCCCACATCAAAATGCAATCCATAACAATCCCCAGGTTTTTGCAAAGCTGCTCCACCCCTGCTGCACTCCTGCTGGATTACCTGGCTTGTGTTCATTCCTTGAAAAACACAGGGCTGCACCTCCAGGCTCCAGAAACGCTTCCTCTGAAACATCTCCCTGTTCAAGTCATCCCTCCCAGCCTGGGCTTCATCTGCAAATGTCAGCAAAGCCTGTTCAATGCAAGGTGTGAAATGGAAATATTGGATTCCTGAGGAATCACACTTGGTGCAACACCCTGCTCTGACAGGGAACAATTCCTGACTCCTCTCTGAATGTGGCTTTCTCCAATCATCCTTTACAAGGATGTTGTGATTGCTCTGTGATGAGATAATTTCCTCAAAACAAGCACAATAAACCCAAATTATTCAGTTAAGGTTGCACTTGAAAGACATTCAAATATGGAGAAGTGGGAAGAACGCAATCCACACAGCCAGATCTGGCTTTTTTTTCACAGCTGAGTTACTTTTTTTAGGCTCAAAATATTGCAGAACATGTGGGTTTGTTTTTAAAGATAGCACGAGTTGGCAGCAGAGCCACAAAAACACTTCTCATCACTTCTGCTACGATTTGGGGCAATCTGAAGAGCTTAAACATTTTTTTTCTTCCCTAACTATGAGTGGATTATTTTGATGTGTAGTATTCCCTTGGAGTTCCTTGAATTTATCACATACAACAATTTCCCTGTGGTGGTTTTTAACCCTCCCCAACTGGTCTTTTCCTTCAGCCTGAACTCTGCTTTAATACACATTTAACACAACCTTTTGTAAGAGCTGCTCGTTCTTTCTCCCAGCGAGCAGATTTCAGATTTTAATTATTGAAGATCCCCCTTTCAGAAAGGCTCGTGGCCCTGGGAGAACCTGTGGAAGCAGGTGCAGATTTACAGCACAAAACAGGAATGGCTGTTTGCCCTTTCCATCCCCACCTCTTGATGTCTTTCTTTGCAAAAAAATTCACATTTTCTTCCCCATCTCCATTTCATGCCACCCTCCTCCAAAACAAAAATGCACTTTCCATCCCCTCTTTCTCCTCTCTAACAGCCCCATGTTTAAACGACCCCACCACAGAGATGTAAATAACACTGTTGTCATCTGGAACAATTTTCTGCCAGGCCCACCACAGGCCTGAGCCAAGGCTCCCTGCCATGCTCTTCCCATTTTCCCTTCGATTTTCTACCTTGGCTGAAATAAAAAGACTGAAAACAGCTACATCTCCAATATTTGCTGGCCTTTTCTAAAAATTTTTTTGTTTTTTTTTAATACAAGGTCTTTGTCTTTCAGGAGGTCATCTCAGGGAGCTGGTGAGGAGATGTAATGACATTCATTTTCTCAGTAGACAGAAGCACAGGTGAAATCTCAGCTTGGAAGTTTAACAGGAAAATAAATCCCCAGCATTGCTGATGAGCAGGTCCTGGCTTTGCCATTCCCAGCCTGGATGGTGTTGCCAAGACAAAGACGTGGAAGGTGTGGCACTGATGAGTTATTTTGGAATAAATCTCCATTAGGAGCAATAGAATTGGGAGAGAGGAGGGTGGGGAAGACAAACCCCCAAACCAGATCTCACCTTCATTTGCAGTGAAGAGTCACCTGTGCTAAAAGGGGTTGATTTTCCATTTTTTTTTGTTTTGCAGACCTGCAGATCCCACCATGAGTGGCCCACAGGTGTGTGGGGCAAAGGGAGTAGCAGGTTCTGCCTTCTGGAAGGGGCTCAGATCCTTGGATCCAATATTGGACCCAACCTTTGAGAAAAGGTGACCCAAAATTCCCCAGCTCAAGCCCAGCCCCCAACAGCCAGGTCAAAGAGGAGCTGGTTTGGGTGAGGGCTAAGCCAGTGAGCAGAACATTCCAAAATCCCAAAATCCCAGAATCAGTTGGGTTGGAAAATAACTTTGAGATCACTGAATCCAACCCATGACACAACACCATCGTATCAACCAGACCTTGGCACATCCAGGCTGTCCCTAAATCCCTCTGGGGATGGTGATTCCAGTGCTCATGTGTCTGGTACAAGAACAGGCTCATCATCTTTGTGCCATCTTTTCATTCTTTTGAGAGTTGCCCAATAAAAAGAATCACTCTTTCAATGACCAATGAATAATCAATGGATAACCAAAACCACCCAGTGAACCACAGGGCGTGTGCTTATCCAGGTGTGTTTCTGTTTTGAATCCCCAAATATAAATTGATTTACTCCATCAAATCAAGTGTGAAATTCCTGAAAATCACTTTTGTGGTAGTGGTGATGATAAGGATAAATTTCATGGGATTTTGATCACTGGAAGAACAGTTTCTATCCCAAGTGGGACCACCATGGCCAGCCTGGTGTGCACACATGCCCAGACACACAGACACTGGAACCATTTTCACTCCATGGATTTCTCACAATAATTCATTCCGAGTGAATTAGGACAAAGATCTTTAGTCATTCCCAGAAACAACAAAACAAAACCAAAACCAAAACCAAAAAAAAAGACCCAACAAAAAAAAAGCGACATTGGAATGAAGGATTCTGCATTATTGCAAAACGAGGGGGTTTTAACACAGTGAGATAAATGAGCTGCTTGTCCAGGTGTTTCCCTCTCATCCCAGACAGGTTTGAATCCCAGATTCCTGCTGGGGGGAGAAGGTCATTAAGCTCAGCTCCAGCAGAGACTGATTCCTGCCAAAGACAGAACCAATTCCTGCCATTGCAGCTGCCAATTGTCCTCTCCGACCTCTGTTCTGACCTTTGTTCTACACATTCCCCTTCCACAGCATCAGCAGCTGAGCTCAGACCCCTCCAAATGCACATTTGATCTCCTCCTGAAGGGAGGATGCTCTTCCACTCTAGAGGAATTACATGAAACCTCAGAGAATTCCCTCTCTGGACACAGCTTTGACCTCTTACTCCAAGAAAACGGGGAGAATTTAAAGCTAAAACTAAAAAGAAAGATCTCCAAATTAAAACTAGAAATGTATTTTTTTTTTAAAGCAGAAAACCCAAGTGGCTGGTGACAGCAAGAGACAGAGTTGGGTTGACAGGGGAAAGATCTGACAAAAATATTTCAATTCTGGTTTCTGAGCACCCCTTTCTGCTCCCCACTTTCCAGCAAAGTCTCCCCTAACTGGGACAGCAGCCAGGGAAAAAATAGCAAAAATTAATCAAAACGTGTTTCAAAAGTATACACAGAAAGGGGTTTTTCACTACTAAGAGAAAACTACATATAACCTATTTTGATATATACTATACACTATTTTTTATATAATAAGCAGTTTATATTTCAGTTGTCCTCGTTCCCCACTCACAGATGCTCCTCACTGAGCTCTTTGGTTGATTGTTTCTCAGTGGGGAGGTGGAGCAGGATGAACACAATTTTATTTCAAATTTCTTTAAACTTCAGAACTTTTTCAGCAGAAATGGATCCAGTCATTGCTGAATTCTGGGTGTGGTGCCTGTGGATGCCAATCCTGTTCTGGCAGAAATATTCCCATGCAAAATCCACACTCAATTGCACCTGAACCATGCAAATTGCAGCTTGAAAATATAAAAAAAAAAAAATCTCTTTCTTTTCTTGGTTTTGAGCATGCCTTTGATCTGGGAGAGGGTTTGTGGAGGCAACTCCATGGCTTGCTCACCCTCACGGGCAATTCGTGCTGAATTCCTAAATGCTTGGAGAAATTCCTGGGCACAGCTAATGGGTAACAACAAAAATCCTTCACTGCAGCATTTCGGGGTCAGAGACAGATTAATGTCCTTTTAGCAGTAATTTGGTTTCCACGGTGATCTTGGAAACAGTTACATAGTTTGGATTCTTGATCTGGCCAGTGAGATTTCTCTCCACACATGATATTTATTTGCAGTGGTGTTACACTTCTCTATGACAAATGAGATGGAAGGTCTTCGTTAAAATGAAAGGGCAGCTGTTTCCATACCTTGAAAGAAAAGAAGATTTTTTTTTTGTATCATTCAGGATGTGCCTCTTGCCTCTGATGTTCTGGAAAACTCTTGAATTCATTAAATTGAGACTCCAAGCAGAGTAAGGTGTGCAAAGAGCTCAGGGATGAAACAAAAGAAATATTTTTTTAAAAAAAAAAGTGCAGCAGATAAGACAGCCTGGTTAAACCTTGACTTTTTTTGACAAAGAAATCACAGAGCAACTTCTGGGAGTGCAGATTTTATAGTTTGGGATAAGGAAGGTTGGGTTGGCTCTTCCTCCTTCACAGCCTCGTTGGAGGGCAGGGTTAAAGTCGCAGGTGCCTGATGGACTCTGCACTTGTCTAAAACATTGGCATTTAGGTTCCTTATTTTCGTTGGGGACATCTGAAATATCTGCAAGATCTGTAACATCAGCCTGGATTAACCTGCCTCACTCTGGAAACTGCAGCAGAACAATTAAGTTGCTCAGATCCAGCCATTGCTGCCCTGCACAAAACCCCTTGAAGAGCAGATCTGAGACCTCTCACCACGAGGCTTTTCCTCTCCTGCCTCCTAAAGTTATTCAGCTTCCCCACGAAGCAGTTAAATATTCATGGAGCTAAAGACTGCTCAGGCTGGGAGATCAAGAGCAACTTGCTGCAAAAACAGCCTTGAAGTTGCAGAGTTGCAGAGTGAGCAGGAGCTGGGACAGCTGGCTGAGGACACAGAGGGGGCTGAATAAATCTCTTGCAGCAGAAAATCATCCCCAGAAAAGCACCCCCAGAAAAGGGGGGTGTCCCTGCCCTTGGTGTTGGCCATCAAAATCTCCTCAGGGCTGTTGGCCATGTCACATCTGGTACCCCCAGAGCTCCACGGGCAGGGCACTGTCACTCTGACAGACACAAAATAATCAGGTAACTCAGGAGCTCAGCCACCAAGAGAGCAGAGAGCAAAAAGAGCCCCAGCCTCTCTTTATTCTTATATTTATACCTTTTTACAGACAGTTATGGATTGGACAAAGAGGTTACCACCTCTCCAATTCCATAGGTGAGAAACACAGCCCATCACATTCTCCAGCCCAGAAAGAAGAATGAAAAACAACATCCAAAGTACAAAACAATCCTTGGCCGGTTATAGAAACATGGATTGTTTACACAAAATCCATGAGAACCTTTGCCACCAACTCTAAACACAGCACTCTAGAAAAATCAGAACAACAGGGCACAGCTCCACAGGCACTGCCACAGCTCCTTGGTGNCCTTTTTTTATTTTCTTATATTTATTTTTTTTTAAAGACAATTGTGGATTGGTTAATGAGGTTACTACTTTTACATTTTTACAGGATAATGACATAGTCTATCATCTTTCTCCACCTTAGGAGAAAGGAATGAGAAACAATTCAGAAGTTCAAAACAATCAAGGACTGTGTTTGTAGAAAATGCATGAGAACTTCTACTACAGAAGTAAAAACATAGAACACTGCAAAAATCAGGGCAACACTGGAGCAGCTCCAACTCACTCTCAGCCAGTCCAACACACTCTGTGCCAGTGCAGCCACCCCAAAATCCCTGCTCTCCCTTCCACAGCCCCACTCCACACACAGCCAGGAGCTCTGTGCCTCCCTCACTCCCAGTTTCCATCCTCTCCCACCCGCAGATTTATAAAATGTGGTGATGGTGATCTCATTTTGAGGAACCCAGCCCTCCATCCCAGCCCTAACCTCCAGCCTGGCACTGTCACCCCATCACTGCTGGCCTGACATTGTCCCCACAGACAGAGCAGCCCTTGCCACCCTCCTCTGCTCCCAGAGGATTTTTCCCTTTTGCTTCAACCACAGGGGACGTGTGTGACACAAAACCCAGCCCTGACACATCCCTGTGTGCAGAGCAGGAGGATTTACAGGCAGCAGGGAAAGCCTCGGCTGTAAATCTGTGAGATTTTGATCGTTTGGATCAGAGCTCAGCAGCTCCCAGATTTTTTTTTTTCCCAGCGCTCCAACATCACTCACCCAGCAGGGACCGTCCTTGGCCATCACCGGGGCTCTTCTGCCATCTCCTGGGAGAGGCGGATTTTTACATCAGGAAACGCAGAGTTACAGAAGGGAATCGGAACGTTCATTTCTGCCCTTTGCTTAAAATAAAGAAATAAATAAATAAATAAACAGCAGAACAGGCAAAGTGCTCCTCAGTCTCTCTTCAAAGGGTTTCTAACGCTTCAATAATTTATTTGTGTTTCTCTGGGCTCAGGGAGTTTGTTAGGTTATGTTAGTTTTAAACAAAAAAATTAATGCTCAGCTCTGCACCAAGTCCAGTCCAAAGGTGTGAGCCACTCAGCGAGAAAAGGAAGCAAAATATGCTGGAAAAATTTTGTTTTTTTCTTTACCCAAGCACTGTGGTAGCAGCATGCCCAGCACTGGCATAATGACTGCCAGGATGGCTTTGAGAAAATGAGTGGATTTCTTACAAATGAGTGGATTTCTTAGAAATGAGTGGATTTCTTACAAACGAGTGGATTTCTCACAAATGAGTGAATTTCTTACAAATGAGTGGATTTGTTACATTTGAATCCATCTGGACTGGGGGGCACAGTGGTTTTTTTTGGGCTCTCACCTCCAGGATCCCAGCCTGGCATCTCCCAGGCTGCAGTGATGAGGAGGAAGGTTTGCAGAGCTATTAAACAGAAATAAATGTTTGTTCCTAGACAGCTCCTCCAGCTCTTGGTCAGGCACTTTGAAAAATTTGTTGCTGAGATGAAATTTCACATTCATGCTGTAGAATCACACCAGAGAATTACAGAGTGGTTTGGGTTGGGAGGGACCTTAAATCTCATCCCATTCCACCTCCCTTCCTCTATCCCAGGTTGCTCCAAGCCCTGTCCAGCCTGGCCTTGGACACTTCCAGGCACAAACCCTTTCTTGCCTCTGCCTTTCTGGCCAGTGCAGCAGTGAGCAAATGCCACCTGCTGATCTTTAAGGTCCCCATTTGATGATTCCATGTGAAAATCATCAATTGGCACCTCTTTCCCTTGGCTCTGTGATGCCCAAAAGTTCCTTCCTGTAGGGACTGACCCCTCCCTTCCCAGCTGCTGCTTCAGGCAAGGAAAGTTGATGAAAAGATGCCTGATCCAGCAAGCAAAAGGCACATCCTGCTAAGCCAGGCTGTTCTCCAGGGATGACTGCATTCCCAGAATATCCTGGGCTTGGTGTCCCTCTCATTGACCCCTTCCCTGAGTTCCAAACAGGGAATTTATATCCATGTATATCCCCAGGATAAAAAAATGTGGTGATCCTGGCAGAGCAAGGATTTTGGGATGTGTTTCCATGTTTATAAAGTGCAGAAGGGGAACAAAAAGGCTGATGGAAAGTGGGGTTTATTTAAGCCAAAGGGTTTTGATCAAAGATTTCCCAGACTGGAAGTTTGTGAGCTCAGGGGCTGCCAGCACAAAGAAAACTCCATCACACCCAGTCCCCAAACTTCAGACAGTCCCATGAGCAAACAGAGGTGCAAAAATCCCTAAGATAGCAGGGACAAACATTGGGAATGTCCAGGACATCCTGAGCACAGCGCTGTTCATTTTCAACAGCTGTAAATTGTATTTGCTTTCCTAATCTGACTTCTTGACTAATTTCCCATCTGTACCCTCATATCCATCTGGGGTGGGTGACTGTGCTCTGTGTGGATCCCACAAATAAAAACCTGACTTTTTTATTTGTTTTTATTTATATATGAAGTGTCATTGTCCAGAGGAGTTTCAACCACCTGCCAAAGGAGCATCGCCCTCGGAATTTCCTTCCAACCCTGGCAGAGTCAGGGTTTTCCAGCAGGGACTGGACAATTTCACCAGTTAATTGTGAAGTTAATTGTGACTGGATAATTTCAAGTTAATGCAGCAACTTGTATCTGCCTGGGTCAGTGCTTACCCCAAGGTTTTGAAGAGTTGTGGAATTCAACATTTAACCCTCTTCCATTAGGCACAGGAAGACGTCGTTAAAATGTCCAAATATCTCTTCCCATGTGCCTCTGGCTTTCCTTAGACTTTTCTCCAGCAAAACCTACAATTAATGTGAGGAAAGGGAGTTTGTTCATGGATTCACAGGCAGTGAAACATCTTGTAACAAACCCCCCCTCAGAGCTACTCCAAGAAAATCTTCTGGAGCCCAGGATGGATGCAGCAGAGATCCTTTCAGAGCATGGGAATTCCCTTGGGATGGAAATGAAAGGAAATGTGGGCTCGAGCTGCTGATGGGCAGTGGATCCCCAAGGTCAACCTGGAGCTAATTCAGAGACCAACTCTGGATTCCCACTATTTGCTCCTGGCTCCAGCAATAATTATCACATTCCACATTTCCACCAACCATCCTTTAATTCCAAATTGATTTTTAAAAAATTAAGTGAAACTCAGCACAGCTATTTTCAGCCAGAACTTGGCAAGAAATTTGCAGTTCCTGGTTAAGACTCAAAGAAGATGTTGAATTTCCAAAGCGTTTCTCTTATTTTTTTTTTCCCAGTTTTATCAGTTGGTTTAATAAAATTACCTCACTCTGCAAATCTTCACTCGCTGGCATGGGAATAGAGAGAGTGTAAAACTTCTCAGGGTATATGATATTTTTCCAAATACCATTAATCATTAAACACCTTCTCATATGATCCATTGCTAAATATTATTGAATGCCAGAGGGTCCCTGAAAGAATTCTGGGGCAGCTGAGCTTGCAGGGGGAAGAGTCAGGTGTGAGCACCCATTTATGGAATCCCAAATTCCTGGAATCTGCTGGGATGAAGGGGCCCACATGGATGGAGTCCCACTCCTGTTGCATTGAACAGAAGCAGGAAAATTGAGTGGAATTAATGGGGGGAAAGGGAAATGATTAATCCAGAGCTCAAGGCAGCATCTGGAAAGCTCTGGACAAGTTCACAGGAGCCCATTCTGGTCCATCCACAGGGCTGTCTGGGGGATGCTGTTAAAAATGGGCTAAAATAACATTTCAGGGGTTGTTTTGGCATTCATTTGCACTGTGATAGGAAATCTTTATGCTGGGCCCAGATAAGAAGATGTTTTAATGGTTTATTAAATAATAACTCCACAACTCCCTGACAGGCTCTGCTCCCAGGGAACAAGGGGGATGAGAGGGAACAGCCTGGAGCTGTGCCAGGGGAGGTTTAGGTTGAGTTTTGGGAAAATTTCTTCACAGAATTGCTGGTCATGCACTGGCCCAGGCTGCTCAGGGCACTGGTGGAGCCACCAGCCCTGGAAGTGTTCATAAAACCTGGGGATGTGGCACTTGGGTGAGGTGGTGCTGGTTGATGGTTGGAGTTGATGATCTGAGAGGTTTTTCCAGCCAAAATGATTCCATGGTTCTGTGATAAAACACAATTATTCTGTGGTTTAACCTGGTTGGTGTGAGGGTACAAACAATTCAAGGTGAATTCCCCACTGTTGCACAAAGAAACACCAGATTTTAGAGTAGCAGTTCGGACCACCAGGCAGGACCACCAAAAGGGGCCTGCCCTT